>KI915042.1:10371371-10697816 GCA_000473445.2 Anopheles farauti
CAAAATGAAGAAATATTCATATACACTTTTCATAAGGCGGATCAGATGGTTAGATATAGCTGAATGTAGATTGATAAGGTCACGGGTGTATTAGCCATGAAGCTCTAATTTTGGTCGAACGAAAAATTAATTATCTGGCTAGAGTTTAAAAGGAAATTTTGCAAAGTTTTGTAAAAGCTTACAAAGGCTGTTCAGCCAGCGATAAAAGAAGGATACAATTATGGATAACAAACTATGAATGCCTAGGATCATTAATTTCCTATAGACGCTAAGGTTCGGTTCCAATCTTCATCATTATTTTTAGAGTCTGTGTACATTGAATATATTTAATTTTTAAAATTTGAACACCCAGACTTTCAATTATATCTGAACTTTCAATTACCATAATACTTTTGGAAAATTAAATTTTTTCTCAAATAATACAGAAGTTCTGTGAGAGGGAATTTCAGTGTTTTTGGTGTTCTACAAAATTTTATATTTTTGTAGAACAAATTGTCTAGATTGTGAGATTATTTTATCCAATAGTTTCTCAGCCAAAGTATAAATCGTTATTATATATCATAAAGTGTTTCACAGTGTACAACATGTTCGTAAGATACGCTAAAATACGAGTATTTAGTCACCTTTTTCGATTGTTTTATTCCAATTTTGCTGTGGACGGTAATTAGAAATGGAAATAGAGTAATCTAACATAGAAAGCGAAATAAATTTCTATGATTGAGTAATCATACATCATTTTCAATCTTCTATTAAAGAAACTATTTTAAAAAACCCGTATTATTGCCATGTCAGCCAGAAGCACAGAATTTTGATTTTAATCATTAATCATTTCTGCAGAACCCATGAACCGCGTATGTGCGGGTGTATACTGTATACTAAAACAGAGAAAAAGTTTTATCAAATGAGCCTAAATGTTAGCGACGTACTCCGTTTCGATTTGCTGGAGTTTCGCAACACAACTCAATTAATTACGACCGCCAAAATGAAAGACACTACAAACAGAAACAGGTATTAAAATGATAAAAATACATCACATTAATCGGAAGCTTTCGTTGTTCACAAAACACGAATCTAGTCTTTAAATGTATTAGTCCAAGCAGAATGATCACATTTAGTTTAAACATTTATACTCTTGTTACATTGAGATATTCTTTAAGTTAATCAGATACTCAACTAAGATAATTTGTATCAAATCAACTCTCAGTTTAAAATCATGCACTGATTAAACTAGCTTTCAATCTTAATACAGAGCACGTTTTGTTTTATGTTTCCAGAGACAAAGACAACAAAGTGGTAACATTTTGACAATATAGTTGTCGATATCATTCTGTTGCCATCACACAACTGTCAACGTGGAACTTCTCCGCTCTCCGGTTTGGACAAAATACGACGGATCAACCCTCTCTCACTTCCCGTTTGCCCATTCTGTTTCTTGTGCAGAGCAAAGATTGACGTGAAAACTGATTCCATCAACCCGCCACCTGTCCGACTAATTGTCTCTGTACAGCGCGTACATTAACCTTTCGCGAACCGCGCTCGAACTGGTGTTGCTGATAAAACGAAAGCACCCCGAGCAGCGTGAGAAACAATGTGCGTGTGTGTGTGTGCTCATGCTTAACTTGCGCATGTTTGCGTGTACAAAGTGCTCAAGGTTACGCAGGCAGGAAATCTGCGGTACCCGGTCGTCCTTGCCCGGCCATTTGCCACGCCGCTTCCCGTCAAGCTTCTACGCGTACGATCACTACGAGCGGGGCTAGATCGGACGACCTTCGAACGCCGCTTCCCCAGTCGGTGCCGGGCGTCTGTGTTGGTGCGTTTTAGATCGGTAACTTTGTAGCCACCGAACGAACGGGGACGGGGTGTCGATGTGAAATCTTCCCAATAAAAATATAATATGCCTTGGTTCGGGTGTCTTATGTCACATTAGCTGTTTCCAAATCAAAATACCGGTTTTCGTTGTTACTCATAACCGATGGGTAGAGCGTGTTGGCAGGAATCGATGGTGATTATTTGTCAACCGTGTGATCCTTCCACAAAACCCAACCTTCCCTCCCTCCCACGAAAAGTATGAGAAATATCCATTAGTGGGTGTGCAAATTGAAGTGCACCGAATTCAAGCGAACCATTGGCATGCCGGGGACGCTTGAAAGGTTACACCCAAGAGGGAGGAATTGTCTCCTTTCCCAAAGTGGTACGGACAGAGCAGCGCAGGCGTGTACTGTGAACCTAGTCGGCGTTACAGTTCGCGTGCCGATTCCGCACGGATCGTGTGGGTGGTGGTGCCGGAATCTTCAGCCGTCGTTCGATCACGATTCGATTTGTGGTAGTGGTGGTTTTGTGTGTTGCTTTATTTTCATACAATCCCACGATTGCGAATGCTCGCTGGCTGAACCGAAAGGTGTTCACTTTCTAAAGTGTTCACAGTGGCGGCAGACGGTAAACCGGGGGGAATGAATGCAATCGAGCCTACTGCGATGCTTGAATGATTTGCACGGGTAGCTCGAGGTTGTTCTAGTTGTTCGCAGAATAGAACCGTTAAGGCGAGCGAGACGATTGCGGCGAATCATTTTTCAAAAATAATAGAATTGTGAGATGGTAAGCAAAAAAGTAATCATTAAATATTCACATAATGTTAATAAATAGTGGATTTTTTTTCGTAATTTCTTCAACACACTACAGGAGTCTTCTTTATCACGCAACGCACATTTATCCGATAAGCTTCACCAATCCTATCCGGCGAACGGAATTCGGTTTCACTTTTATTGCTCTCCATTGGGTGCAATTATCATAACGCACTGCACGTAACAAATTTAAATGGTACCATTATTTGATCGTACATTTTCCTGCACCCACATACACACCGAAAATATTTCCACTCACCGAGGATCACACCGACGAGCACTAGGAAACTGAGACTGAACTTGGCGACTGCTTTCATCTTGACGGTCGCTTCACGACTAATAATCATTACAATATATTGTTTGAAATATCAACAGCCAAGCCCTAGAGGCGCGAGAGGGGAGACGCAGCCTATGCCCACAAAGCCGGCGGAGGGAAAAGAAGGAGATGTGGGGAGGACGGGTGGGAAGGGGGGGGGGGCAAGCCGTGAAGGGAGATGGAGAGTGGTGGGCCCGCGGTGTTGTGGTGAACCGGGGAAGTGGTTATACCACCGACCGGTCCGAGACCGATCGGCAAACGGTATGAAAGTCCGCGGGCAGTCGGTTCGTCGCTTGGTGTGTCTTCGTTGAAGTCTTTCGTTTTTTTTTCCTCTCTATCTCTCGCTCGCTCGGTCGCCCGGGCGCTGCTGGTCGCGGTCGAGTCCCCGGGTGCCACGATGTAGGGTGAATGTCACTCACGTTGTTGTTGATTTTTTAGCCACCTGAACCGACCGTGTCGTGCTTTCTCTGTCCACCGTTCGTTCGTCCCGCGGTCCGAATAGGCAAATCACTTTTTAGCTACGATTCTTCCTCCCCTTCGGCCGGGAGCGGGACAAAAGGTTACGGGATACCGGAGTGCCGGGTACTCGCGACTTCAAACCGTGGTCCGGGGCACTGCTGCAGCGAAGCGAGGCGGACGATGCGTGCGGTACGAGGAGAAAAACCCGTTTGGTTTCGATCCACGCGGCATCCACGGATCGGTCGATCGGTCCGTGGCACGATTGCATCCGTGAAGTATGCGGTGGCCCGCACTTGAATGAAGCATCAGATGAGCATGTGAAAGAGAAAACACCACCGCGCTGTGGCGAGCCGAGGCACGGGAAATCATAACCGGAATGCAAAAGCACGATAATGTGCGGGTGATGGGCGATCGATTGTGGCGTGGCGTGGCATCGAAACTGCTAATGGAAATGGGAAATGAGGAGGGGAAGATTGAAGCTCAAATCGACGAGATTAGCTCGTCCATTCACGACGACACACACCGGATCGCTTGGTTTCACTTGCTTTTTTTGGCAGAGTTGTTACCGATGGCCAAGTGAGTGAAGAAAAAACAACACACTCTTCTTCGCTGGAGCATTGTGCACGTGGCCAACTTGATACGTGTGTGGAATATTGTTCAATTTCGAACAATGTTTCCAAGCTGATAGCGATGTTACCAAGCTGATCCAATTACATGGTGCTTGCAAACGTGCTTGTATGATAATTATATACCATTTGTTTTTCGATTTCCCATGTTGATCTTTAAGATGATCTTTACTGAACTCGACGACGAAATTATGTTATGGTTACCTAATAATTCTCAAATTACCTAGATAGTTTCGAAGATTTTAAAAACTGCAAATCTTATGAATAAAATTGTACCGTATATATACAACTGGAGGTTCTTAAGGTGTTAATATGTGTTAATCAAATTAAGTTTATGACCATTGCGATTGCGAGCCGGAGAAACAGATGAGCTCGTTGTGCTAAAATGTAAGTATATATGTAAAAAATAACTAAATGTAATAAATATGTAAAATAACACGTAATTTGGATATTTTTATGAGTTCGGGGTGTAAAAATTTTATGAGAACTGCAGCGAAACATAAACGGACACATTTAATTTTTCTTCTTGGTTATAGAAACACACAATTGTGCTTTAATTAGGATTATGATAATTATGGTGCATAATTTACCATAAATTCGATTGAAACTACAATATCCAATGTTTTATTTCTATTTTAGTTTTGTATTTTAGGTTTCTTGTTGTATTTTCTCATGTCATTTCCGGAGTCATGATGTATTTTTTCAAAATTGTTGTCTGATGGTAATTTTTCATAATTGTTTTTGTAAATACATGTAATTTTTAATTCACTTTTAAATAGTATAGTTTTTTTTTAGAATTCTTCATCAAAGACTATTTTGCAGCTTAGTATCGGAAATTATAACTTTTTTATAATACTAATTGGGAATTGCAAGCTAAACAACACATTAAAGGTGTTTTCTTTACAAAATAAATGAAAAAAAAATCTTTAAATTGAAAAGATATTTAAGTTCTTTCATTATTTACTTTCTGTTTAGACTAATGCTTAAGACGAAAAAATGGCCAAATTCTTACAGACACATTGCCCTAGAGAATGCATTGGTTCATTTCTGATTACCTTTCAATCGCTTAATTCCATCCTTTCGGGATCTCCTTCCGGGTAAATAAAACACCTTTCTTACGATGTAAAAACAGAATATGTTCTCCATATAATTTTGCTGTTCTTTTCGCTCACACAAAGCTACATGTGTGCTGTGAAAAATGTCTGAAATAGCTCTACTTTTTGTTTGAGTCGGTATGAAAAAAAACCAGAAAAAAACCATTGTCTGTAGGTTTTCTGTGGAATGGACGTATGCTGCAGTTATTTTTTTTTCTGCAGTTTCGCATGCACTTTGCGAGTGGCACGTTTCACGAGTGACCACAACCGAATCAGACTTGGAACGGTGAAAGGAAGGTGGCAAAGGGTAAGATCGCATAAAACTAAATTTCCATTTGTTATGCTTTATGGCCGAAATTATGGGACACGGTCACACGGGCACCGGACACCCGCTTACTTCCGCATGTGCTCTATCCACCGGATCATTCATGCAAATGCAGCTATAAATATCCTTTTAATTTCAACTCCTATCTCTCTCTCTCACACACACACACTCTCTCGCTCTCTCTTCTCGGTAAAACCATTGAGGGTTCCCATGCGGAACTAAAGTTAATTCTTACTGTTTTCAGCACTAGAAGCGCTGCAAGTGCAACCAGACTGGTTCCCTTTCGGATGTCAACGTACTTTGCGAAGGACGTCAAACTGGAACGGTAAGGTTTCGCAAGGTCGCAAGATTGTAGAAAACGGTTCGCACTGGGACGTAAAGGTGATAATGGGAATAACATTTGAAACAACCAACGGATAATAAGGTTCGCATGACGGATAATTTGTTTCCACGCTGTTGACTTTTTCACGAAGTCGTAACTTCCGTCAATGATCCAAACGCCTCAAGAAAGATCCTCAATGCAACCATCGGTCTTCTCCAGCTATACGCGTTTTTTTTCTTCTTCTATACTGTCCACAGCTCACGATGGTCGACAGCAACGGCCTGCAGACTCGTGAAAGAACTGAGTGTCTGTGCGAGAGAGCAAAAATTAATTAAGAATCTCTTGAACGTGAATCCGTCTCGTCCGTTCGTCCGTCCATCATTGGACCTACCCGGCCGATAAAATACAGAACGATTAAAACCGGTTCGGTGACTGCTGCTGACGCCGGAAAGCGGGTCACCGAAAAAGCGGAAGTGTTTTGCAGCAAACTATGTCACACTCGGCGAGGCGAAAGCGAAGGACGAGTTTCATCCCGGCGTCCGTAAACCGAAACGGGCGTTCATGAAAGGGAAAACGGACGATAAAAATAAATGATAGTGGCTGGCCGGATTAATTGAATACGATACGTGAAGAACCGAAGGCCCGGGCACGGCTGTCCTTTTGGGGTGGGGAGGAGGTCCGGGAGGGGAACAAGGTTAATAGAAAATTGTGTTTACTTTCGATTACACGAGCCGCTCCTTGAGATGCGCCCGGAGCGATACACCTTGATTTTAAGGCGTATGTTTTTTGTGCCTCCCTCTTCGGGATGGATAATGTATTTCGTGTTCGAGTGTGATGATTTTCTCTTTGCGTACGTTGCTTTTTTTTCTTCGCGTGTGCTTGAGAAAATTGTGTCTTAGGCAGTGGCAAATAAAAGTAAAGCGAGCTCGTTGCGAGCTTAGAAGAAAGACAGTAGTTTCAAATAAGATACAGCTTGCCGGCGACGAGATGTAAGAATTAATTCACAGACCGAGCGTGTGTTGGCTTTCCCCGCCCAAAGCACGTGCTCTGCAGTGCAAATCCTCTTACTGCGAGCAGTGGAGAACTAAATCATGCTTCTTGTCAAGTATGACATGGACAGGAAAAACCGCAAATCAGCGTCTTCTTCCCACCACGCGTTTCGATCAAAGATTGCCATGCCCGTTTCTCGCTGTCAAAAGTGTTTTTAGTACAGCGTACAGATGTCTCTGTTTTCTTTCATTACGCTTTCTTCTGCTGTTCCTGTGGTAGTTTTCTCGTCTAGTTCCATTTGTTCGGTGATTTGTTTGGTACTGCAGCCACAGCTCTACGATAAGAACGCTGGGGATGTAGGGCTGCGGATGATGGAAAT
The DNA here is from genome assembly GCA_000473445.2 of Anopheles farauti. Taxonomy (NCBI): domain Eukaryota; kingdom Metazoa; phylum Arthropoda; class Insecta; order Diptera; family Culicidae; genus Anopheles; species Anopheles farauti. Next base: position 10,378,504 of record KI915042.1, read on the forward strand.
AAATCAGTTTCGTTTAAGAGATTCGGTAGTTTTACGGACGCCGCTGGATTGATGAGAACGCTCTACCGCCACGGGGACAACGGCCACGGCTTCGGTTGTGATCCACATACGCAGCCCCAGCCGTGAACGAAGCATCTGAGAACCCCCGGGAGGATGTAATCTTCTTATGAGCTCACAAGTTTATGCCCCCGGTTCGGCATCGTCGGAATTCGGAAAGACCCCCACGTGCTTTGTGTGGTCCACTGCACTCTGTCCGATTTTTATTTGGCTCCAAGATTTGCTATCCTTTTTTCGTCGCCGCTCTTACCGATGATTCGTTTTATGAGCTCGATGGATTGTACGATGAGGTGGTTTGGAATTATATCACCTGCATTATTCTTTTGCGTTTCGGTGCAGGGTGTGGACACATTTGGCTCTTATTCTGGAGGTGATTCTTTTGATTTCGGGTGTGAAGGGGACCGTTTGACGATTTCGTAAGGCTGTGGCCCTGTTTTTTTCTTTTACAATCCAGAGAATTAAGTCTCAAAGACAGTCTCTCACAAATTATAACCCAACACAATCGTATAACCCAAGTTTTTGTAGTTCTGTGATATCGAGATCATAGATTAAAACAAGATTAAATAATATTTGTATTTTTTTAACGTTTGTTTATTTAATAAATAATTACTTAACAATTTGTACTTCATTGTTTTTAAGAATGAAACTGAGTTTTTAGTACTTATCTGTAAACAATATTTTCACTCATGTGTTTTTCTTTTATCCATTGCCATTGTTTCGACAACCAAGTTCATGTTTAAGGAAGCGTTTTAAAATACCAGTTTACATATACTTAATAGTCGAACGGTTTGTGTTTGCTTTCGCCCAGTTCATGATTGGCCGGTGAAAAGATTAAATAAAACTAAATCGTTTATTACATCGATACCCAGCAAAGATAGAAAAAGACCCCACCACAAACCCCAGGACCAAGCAAGGGCAATCAAACTTTGTTTGTACGAAAAGGGCACTAAAACAAATAAAAGAACTTATTGGGCGAGAAGGAGGGCCTGCCGTAAACCCATTAGAAACTAATTCCCAATCCCCAATGCATGCTTCCCGATGCTGAGCGTGAGTTCGAACCCTGACTGACCCGGGATTAGATTAAACGTACACAATTAACCCAAACTCCTTCGTTTCTACACCTCCTCAAGCGCTCCGAACGGGAGCGAAGGAGATAGTAAAATTTGTTCCATTATTTACGGCATTTGTTAGCTTAAGCGGTCGGTTTACGCTGGGTTTTTCCGGCATTTTCCCTCACGCTGGGAGGGAAACTATAGCTCTCGGAAACCATCGGTTATGCACTGGCCCAATGCGGGAACAACGAGAGTCGGAAAGAAAAACAAAAACCGAATCCCAAATTCAAAACGCCTCCTCGATTTCGGTCCCACAGGCACACACGGTGGTTCCATCATAGCCTCCACATTATCGTTCACGATAATGTGCTGCCAAGTCGGTGTGCGATCGTAAGGTAAAGTGGAATATATCTGCTGCCCGTGAGTATGTGGGTTTTTTGCGTCGGGGGCAAAACTTCCACTACCTTCATCAAAGCGGGAACGGATGCTTTCTTGCCCGGCGCCCAACCGGCCCGTTGATGATGCTGCAGCAACAGCAGGCTGCGACGGAAATGGGAAATCATGTTGGCGTTCGTCCAAATCGAGGCAAGTTTTTTGGGGCGTGAGGTACACGGCGCCTCCCAAAAGCGCAATATGCCTCCTCCCTTGCCTTTAGGTCAGCGTAAGGAGAAATGGGTCATTATTATCATTTGCTCGCGTGCACGAATGGAAGTACCGGGTGGAAGCGATGAGGATGAGTTTTAAAATATTCTATTATCCAAAGTTTTCTTATAAATTAGCTCACTTAACAGCTTTCGTCGGGGTTAGCTTTATGATACGGGAGGGTCTCGAGATTCGCCACAAGCACAGGCCGTGTTGCACATGCAGTTGCCTGCATTCAGGCGCAACTCCGCTCATTCCGCTAATCACATCCGGTTGTAGCAAATCGGTTTAAAAAGTGCAAATAGGCAAATAAAGCAAAACGGGGAGGCAAAAGAACAAGAGATGGAAGAAAACTGAATTTAAAAAAATCAGTGTTTTCATGCTCTCTTGCCCGCAATCCTCCACAATGGTATGAAAAGAGCAAGCCGTTCATCGAAAAAACTTATCCATCTGGCATGACGGACACGGTCTAGCGTTGGGAGTGAAAAAGAATGCATACACAAAAAAAGAAAAAACATTAAACACTATAGCAAACTACACAGCGTTCTCGTTCCCATAGCAACCGAATTCTGCATCCTGCACCGCCGTCGAAAGTATGTTTAATTGATTAGATTAAAAGTTTGACGCCAGATTTTCCTACCGAGTGCCGGGTGGGGTTTGAGGAAACAACTAAGTCCTTAGCGCATAATCCGCTCTCCCGTGCTGCTTGTGAATGTTTTTGTTTCATCCTCGAATCCTCCTCGAAAGTTTTGGAGGAGCAGGTTGCCAGTGAGCGGAAGGAGGCGGTCAGAGACATAATTCATGTTCAAGCTGCCGTGATGGTTGGCTACTTAACGGCTAGCCTAGCGGAGCGGTTAGATGCTGCTGGACTGTTGCGATCACCACCGGGTCTGTGGCCTTTTCTTCCTGCGCGGGAGTCGGGATGGAATCTGAAGCTTCCGCTTGCAAGCAACGACAGCGAAAAATAAAAGAGCACTGCAAATGAAATTGTACGGACCGAAACCGAAGAACGCAGATTGCAACGAAAAAGTTTTGTAGGGAGTTTTCGTTTCGGCTTGCCGTGATGGGCTGTAAGGATGGCTGCTCAACAAGTTTGACTATTCGCCGGTGGTTTGGCACTATCACTTTCGTCCCCCTCCCCGGGCTGGTGTTCAACGCTCCAGCAAAAGGGGAAGTTAATTCACAGTATGCGGAAGTCATAAATAAATATTATGCTGTGTACATTTGCTCAACAAATGGTCGCTATTTTTGTTGTGCTATTGGAGTTTGTTTTCTCCTGCGGAATGTTGTGTGAAATGTAAGCTTGAGCGAGTGAAAAGAGCGTTTGTGATGGAGTGTTTGGCTTGAAACACTAACATTCTACGATTAAACAATGTGGTACGAGTTTGAGTAGTCCATTTAGCATGATTATAAAATGAGTGTTATGTTATTTTTATTTCAGGTTGTTTGGTGACAGGAAAGATTTCAAAAAAATAACATGCTAGAAATTTGCCAATGAAGTACTAAAGTAAATTAACGTAGTTCTTTGCTTTCACAAATTTTCATACTTTCGAGCTATATGAACAAATTTGACTTTGAAAGTATGCAGTCTGTACAACAACAATAAAAAGTTTGTCTTGTGATACTTATTTTCCGGCTTAATAGTATCGAATAAATAAGCGTTCCTCAAGAAGTCTTAGTTTGGTTTAACATTACGCCATAAAGTATGCAATCTGCAGCACAGCGACGTTAATGAAACGGTTTTACTGAGCAGTTCACAGCTCATAACATTAAAAAAGCGTAAAGTCCACTGATATGAACCTAGTTCAGAAGATCAAGACTCAACCGACAACCGAGCTTCGAAACTGGGTATTCAATTATCTACCCGAAATGAATGAAGTTTTCTCTGCAACGCACCGTTCTGTTTCGGTTGGATCGTAGCGCGTTTGTAAAGCAAATTGATGGTTAAACAGTGAGCAGCGACGTACGTAAGTCCGGTGTAATTTAATAGTTTGTTCGCTCATACCTCTCTCAAATCCACTGCTGCCCGTGCCGAGTGCCGGGATCGGTTTCGAGTGGGAAACGAAAGAAGGGAAAGAAGTGCAACAGATAAGAAAAGTATTAGCACAGCATATGCAGTGGCGGTAGTTTCTTTTCGGGGTACTTCGTTCACGTTGAGGTCTCTCCTTTGGCACACACACACACACGCGCGCATAGTGGGTGGTTGATTTTACTTGTGCCTTCCTGAATGTGCAAATTTCCCTACTATCCCACAGTGCATCCCGGTTGAAGAAGCGATGGCGTGGTGGCGGTGTGAATGTCAAAAGTTTGCATCGAAACTTGTTAACCACAATCAACACACACTCACACGTACCCGCGTCAAGCCACAAAGGATGGTGAAATACGTAGCCAGTTTTATAAGTATATGCACGATTTTTGGCCCCATGCATCCTTTTCTTTTCTTCGCCTTTTGAAAGTGTTTGGTTTGGGGGAGGTGGTCGTTATCCGATTCGACGAGCTTTTCCCTACCCGGTTGCGGCAGGATCGGGAGTAACCGGGCGGAGCGGTACAGCATTCTGTACTGAAACTTCAACTTTATTGGGTTCCAACGCTTGAAATATGGTTTGTAAACGTACGTACACATTCACGCAGGGGAGAAAAAGTTTCGCCCCTTATTTTCTGTGCGAATGAAACGAGCGACCGACGAGAAAACACCTTCCACCCGGACCCGGAAGTAATTCCGGGGAGTTTCCTGCATCCTGGCTCCGCACGCCGGAAAGTATTAAATATTATCTGAAAACGAATACATTTGGCCCATTCTTGGGATAGTTATTTGTGGTGGTAATGGCAATGATGGGTGTGCGTTGCGGTACGGTCAGCAAAAAATATTATTTTTTTTAAAAGCGCCTTGCAATTGAGCGCCCATTTGCATTGCCAAGTTGTGGGGTGTGGAAAATAAACTATCCTTAAAATTCGATAGCCATCTCTGTAGCGTCGCCCTGATACACGGTACTTGGCACGGGAGCCGCTGCGACCGAAATTGGGTGCGTAGGCAGAATCGTAAATTATGGATGCCTGTTGGCAAACGGGAATTGTGTACCGTTCGAAAAATTTGGCTTCTACCATGGGTGCCTCAGTGTTTCGGAATTTTCTTTTATTCTCTTCCTCAGTACAAAATGCATCCCGAGGGACATATTGAGCATGATTTAGTAATACTATATTACATTTTCGATCTAATGAATACTAATATCTTAAAAAACGAATGGAACTATTCTCGGAATATGTGAGCGCTCTCGGTCGATATAATTCGGCTCCTGCGCGTCAGACTAGCCGCACGACCGATAAACTATTTACGTCCAAACCTCAGCACTAAAAGCACCGGAATTAATTTCAACTGCAATACGGCTTCTTGTTCCACGTCGCTTGAAGCACGAGACGAACTGTTGTGGTCATTTGTGGAGCAAGATTGAACATTTTATGTGCAACGAAATACGAGATTCATGCGCTTGTGGCGAACAGTGGTTCGAGGTTTGCGGGACTTTTGGAGAATTTTGCAGTCGTTAAGTTCGGTCGGGCGGGATGAAATGTGAGGTATCGTGCTGCTATGCTGCTCGCACTCGCACGGATTGTTAATTTTTGCTCCAAATTAATCGTTTAATTTCTGGCATGGTAATTCGATAGCGGTGTGAGATGACTGTGCGTTGTGAATTAAAAAAAGTATTTTTAGGTTTTTTTTTTCTATGTGAAAAACAACAAAAAATTTCAAATTTACTACCGTTCCGGCAGTTTTGCCGGTGGAGTGTCGTGTGGTCAACATTCGCAATCAGAGCCAACCCCGATTTGCAAGCAGTTTTATAGACCACTGCTTTTATGTTCTTGACAGACGCAGAAAATGGGGAAAAATTTGTGTCGCAGCTAAAGTTTTAACTCATACACCTTCCATGTTCGTGTCGTTTATCCATTGATCGTGCCGTTTATGTGCGGTGATTTCTGTACCAGGGAACAGAAGGACGTTTTATGATGTGATGTGCAGTTTATGCTGGCAGAGGATGTAGTGAAGTTTGGGTCGTAAATCGTTTAAATTGTCGATTTTTGTTCAAGGGGTTTCAAGTGTTCAAAAAATAATAAAAATTCTGTACTATTTATACCGTAGCAACCATTTTTTGAACGGAAACTGTGAAGTACTAATCTAAAATTAAGTACTAAAATGTGTACTAATAAGAAGAAAAAATTGTATGATATAGAACATAGCAAACTTTTAGGCGTAGCGTTTCATTTGGTGCCTCAAAAGATTGCATTGTGTAATGTACAAAAAGTTTAACAACTCTATCTTTGCAGATAGAGACATTTTTCGAGAGAGAATATCTCATTGAGATAAAAAATTAAAACGGTAGTAATATAAAGCATTGAACATAAATTTCTATCGATAGTTTAGTGTTAGTTAAATCGAAATAACGCCAAATAGTATGCAATTCGTGTTGAGCAATTTTATCTGCTTGCCTGCATAGCTTTATAATTAGAAAGAGGACTTGAGAATGCATTGTGACGCATCCATGGATTTTAAAAATTTAAAATCTGTGATGCATTATTGTTATTGATACTATGATTTTAGATTAGATTGGTGTATGGTATGCTTAATTATTTCCTTGAAACCTATGCAAATAATAGCGTTGCATTAAAATAGTGATTTTATAATCTAATTTGGAAAAGACGAAGTTGGTGCTTGTTTAAAAAATATTGTTCAATAAATAATATCCCTCAACTTCTATGAAAAAAACTATCAATTATAAAATCATTTCATTTCTAATTCTAAATTTAATTCGTCATTTCATACTAAAATACTGTTCATTAAAACATATCCATCAAACATCAAATGCTTCCCTCAATACTAATGATGCTCAAGTTGGAACAAGATGAATATATTTATAATTACAATTTAACGACCTTGCTCTGACGCGGACGTATGTGTGTGCTTTCGTGTTTCCGAACCCAACCCTCAGCCATCTCAGCATGATCTCGATCGATTTCTCCCTCCCGAAGCAGAATCTTATTAAGGCGTAATATTATTAGGCGCACTACTAGCACGCGTTGCCCGCCAGCATCAGGCGCGTGTGAGCCACGTTTTATGGCAACGGAAATGGCGTGAGCTTCTGGCTTCGGGCTCGGCGGATTCACCCGTTGAAGTCGACGTTCGACGGCTGAAGATGCACAAAGTAATCTGACAGATGAATGATTTATGCTAAGCAAAGTACGCAACGCCGGCTCACGCCAGCCCCGGAACGGGAACCCATCGCCCACCGAGTGATGGCTCGTGGCTCGTACAGCAGCAGCAGCAGCAGCAGCAGCCGGCGTGATAGTTCGGCAGGCTGCTCGTTAGCGGCGACTTTGGGCGACTAATTACTCTCGTAAATAATGTAAGAGCTAAATGCTCCTAATAGCTATTGATCACGGCCTCAAATTGATCAAGGTTTATGGGAGTTTATGCGCACGGCAGCCGTTTCGGTGAGAGTGTGATAAATTCGGTCCGTAATTTGGCAACGGGGTTTGGTTTCGTTTTTTTTTTCTCTCCTTTTCCAGCGAAGGTAGGGACCGTTCCCGAAGCCGTTACGTTGCGATTATGCGTAAGGGTTTACGATGATTGCGTATCGTTGGATACGGTTGGAATTCGAGTATTCGAGCTGCTTCCCAAAAAGTAGGCAGTAATTGTTGGCATGTGATCAAGTAGGCCTTGCGGAGGAGGAAATATTACGAAACCGGGAAGCTTACGTGGAAGCGATCGATTTAAAGGGCCACTTTAAATGCGGATAATCCACTGCCAGTACGATGTCAAATGTTTCCGACCCAAATAAACTGAGCGCATTGCATACTTTTCAGGCGTTTTCACGTTTTGTACCAAAAAATTTTGCCCACCCATCTGCAGCGCGGTGGTATAGAATTTATTTACCCATCGTGCCGTTCCATTACCGTACAGTGTACAGTGTTTTCGGTAGATGTTTTTTGTTGCAGCAACTACCGTCCCGGTATTCGGTGGAGTAATTTCATTAGTTAGTTATTCATAAACCCACCCCGAACGAAACGGTCAAGCGCAAGGAGTCCTGGCACCTCGTAAACGGAGTGCTCGCAGTGTGCGGCCAGTAGCACGGGCATGGGCGGGAAAGGTTATGGCAGTCGCTTCGCATCGGATGCTTTTTCACTTCCGCTTCCGGTGCGCTGGGTCGCGTCCGGCGAGCTTATAATCCGACAGCCGAGTCCAACTTCTGAAGCACTTCCGTACCTGCAGACAGTGTGTGTGTGCGTTTTTTTTGCGTTGTTGTTGACCGTGGTCCCTTCCGGTGCGCGGATCGTGGCGGAAATTGTTGGCAGGTTACAGTGGCCAAACTTAGAACGCTTCGCGAAACAATAACATCCCTTTGTGACGCTTTGCGAGCTTGCGAGAAACGGCTAGTTGATGCAGCTGCTTGTTAAAGGCAGCTGAAGTTATAGATTAAATGGTTTAGCCGTTGCGAATTTGACGGTACGATAGAGGAAATTTAGTGTAGATGTTTTCAAATGCAAGCTTTGGTTAACTTTACTGAAGACACGGGAGCTCATCTGACTTACTCGTACTAACAGTTAAACGAAGTGCAAATGCACATGAATAAGATATCACTCAGTCGCCTTAAGTGTGTCTCAAGCCTTTAACCTTTAGTTTCCCGATGCATCGGGAACAAACATCCAGAATGTATTCAAGCGCCGCCTCACACTCAGAGTGTCGAAATGAGCGTTTCGAACGGTCGAAACCAGCCACTGTAGAAAGTGCATTCCTCGACACCGATACCGTAGCACGGAAGATTTCGATAGCAACCCGACAGGCTTCCGGGCGATTGCGATCGATTGTAATCAATTTACGCCTGGTCTAAAGGTGATTGTGCGAATGCCCGAGCAAGTGGATCAGCATTAATTACACGCGTACATCGGAGTGGAACCGCCCTTGGCGTGCGACTACTAAGTAGCGTTTCAATTGATTGATATCGCATATCGCTCTCTGCGCTATCTGCGTCCTTCTCCGTGGGCGTGCGTTAAGATTAATGCATGCATTAACGGCAAGATTGTATTTCTTCGCCGAACTGCAACCTGCACTGGAGCATCACCGGGCCGAACCGAACAGTGGTTTGATGTTGTTTGTGGCGAAATTATGCATCACACATTATCAGGGATGTCAGGGGTAGAAGTAATTATGCAGCGGAATGCTACGAACCACGATGGAATCGATTCCTATGATGATTTTGACGTTCATGAGCACGCTTTACGTGAATACATTGGATGAGCTAGATTTATTGAGGGTAAGATATGGCTCATTACTACAGAGTGGCCTAAAGGCGAGTGAATAGTTCATACTTTAAGTTTAAGCAAAAGGTCTTCGACTGCCAATAAATGAAACTGCTGGAGATGCAATCGATTTGGAGGACATGATATGTTGATATTACGGTATTAATATCAATTTAGATTATTTTGCTCTCGGTACAACTTTTAGTACAACTTTCAGTTTTAGCACAAATTTTAGTACAAATCACATATTCAATTCTGATGCTGATATAAACCTCCTTTGCATTTTTATTGTTATTATTTACTATTTAACGAAAGTTTAATTTGCATTATTATATTGTTATTATTTTGCATTTGCATTATTATATTGTTATAGTAAAAATTGACTATGTCAAGCTGATATCGTTCCATATCGTTCCTCATTCACAAAAAAGGATGCATAATTGATTTATATTGCACTCTCGATGTAAATTGTGCAGTTCTGCATCATCAAAGAACCGATACACTTGACCAATGAGTTATTACTCCCGGACGAAACATGACACTGCCGGTCGCATAAATTCATCAGTAGCTGCACGTACCAGCAATGTAGCAAAATTCACACGAAATCTGTGCGCCACCGAGATTAGTGTTGCCCTGGTTGCCAATTGCTTAAAGGCGTATCGGACAGCTTCTTAAGGCGCTCGCATCCTGGAAGGCGTTGGGCACTGTAGCACACGCGAGCGACGTGATCGGAATTGAATTTGCTTCCCCGGTGCAATATTCGATTTAGCCTTCATGTTGCTGCCCCGTGGCGCTTGTGGAAAATGGCAACCCTTAACGGTAGCAGAGCTGCCGTCTGTGTGCGTTTGATCGGGGTTTTTTTTTTTGTTCCAAACACGTTTCCCTCAGAGGATTTGTTGTAAAGCGCATATGAAGACGAAAAACACATCATAAAATAAACCCGCAACTGCTCCAGCGCACTCGAGGCGCTTTTCTCATTTCCAAGGTGTTCACGTTGTGGTGAAAAATCGGTACAGAAACCGGTCATAGTTTCAGGTGCACCATGTGTTGCTCGTCGAAGAGTTCTTTTCCATCAATCAACCCGTCGGTGGGTACGTCGGTGAGCTTTTTACCTGCGATTTTCCCTCGCGGAGATGTTTAGTTGCTGGAAAAAAAACTTTAAGGGTGTATATTTAGGTTGTGAGAGCAAACCGTGAAAAGTTGATGAGGTAAGAAGTGGGAAAAAAGTATTTAAAACAGTTACAGTTTTTGTCGATGCAAAGCTACAATATTGTTGTGTATAACATTTATGAAATTTGTTTTTAGACAATATATGCAAAATATAATTTAAATTTGAAAAATGTTAAAAGTGACAAATGCTAAGTGTGTGAATGTATATGACCAGTAACATAAATTAATTGAATTACAGGAACTAGTACGATTTATCGTATACAGCTGATCAAATAAAAGGATAGCATGTAAGAACCACCAATATCTCCTATTTTATTTGAGAAAATACTTTTTCATCCATCCAACCGTTTGCAAAAATAGAACTCATCAAGTAGGCCGATGTTCTGGCTGATTAATTGCTGAAAAGAACCCAAGCCTTTGGAACGAATTCTTGTCTATAATTAATCTTTGCTTTTGAAGTTGAACTCCATAATTTTCCATAATTAATTTTACATGTTTCAACGATTATACAATTATTCTATTTTACGCTTTCTCCCAACACTAATTAAGTGTTATGTAAAATACAAGAAATTAAGAATGATTGTAATTTGTGGTTCAGTGGGTTACGCAACGACTCGGAATTGAACAGGATCCTGCTTTCCCATACAGTTCACTGACAAGTATGTAAAGTATGCTCAAGAACGTTACTTCCTGTGAGTACTTGCGTCATTCAACAACAGGACTGATTCTCACTTTCATCAGCATCAGCAGGGTTGTGAGTTTTAGGGTAATTAGATTGATCCTGTCTGCATACCTCGACAAGGCCGATTCGTACATCAAACGAACATAAAATCGATCGAATTTTTACGCTTTCCGGAACACTTGAAAGCAGTGTTGGAAAAACGACCCAAAGAACAAATTATTCAAAAAAGAGTTCTTCAATCAATTTGTAAAAGTGACACAGTCAGAAGCTGCTTCATTCGGGGGGGAAACAACATGCTACGAAAATTTTCGAATTGAATATGTATTAAAAAAAACTTCGGAATCAAAACACACCATCACGTATGTTACTCACTGTATAACACTGTACAGACAAAGACGCTCAGGTCGAAACAGTTCAAAGATAAAAAAAACCCAAGATGGTACACCTACAGCTTTGTTCGGGGACCGTATCACCAGTAACAAAATGTGCGCAATAAATCGTGATTCCTAAACACACACACCTATGCGCTCTCATTGCTTGAAGTAAATCAAACGGAATGGGACGAAATATGGCAATACAGTCGGTTCGGGCACGGGTAAAGGCTACACGGGACTGTCCATGCATGTTTTATGTTTATGATGAACCGAGCGCACACAAGATAGGAATTCTTATCGCACACGCTGTACGTCGTACTTACACTTTTTCGCTGTTCGTACAGAAATCGGAGCCCTGGCTCCTGGCATGCGATGGTCACAGGTGCTTGATGTTGTATTTGTGAAACGAAATTTAAGACATTGTTTTTACGAATGAAAACATTCACACTTGATTGAAATTGTGTTTCAAACCATACCATTAATTTATTAGTACACCCTGTAAAAATCATACTTTTTGTCACCAATTGGTTTAAGTGAATAAGTAAGGCCTGAAACATCGAACATAATTATTTTATTCTCAAGGAACGGCCAGGTCGTATTGTTTAATTATTTGGATTTGTTTTTAAACAATGTGAAACTGACTGAAATTGACTGTAAAATGTTAAAAGCATGTGTTTGTGTTTGAATGTGTTCTATTTGAATGATGTTGTTGGTAGTAATTGGTAATTGGTAGTAATAGCTTTTAAGATTTTTAAGGGAAATGTTTTGGTTTCTTCTTTGTTCCGTAGTCTACTCTCATTAATGACGTAAATGTCATTATGTCCGCCTCATACCCATAGTTAATTTGCTTGAAAAACTCCACAAAAACGAAAAGGATTCTTTCATTCGATCACTATCGCAGTTTTGAAATGGAGGTGCAAGAAATGTGTACTTCATGCTAATGACGAAACGAATTGGATGTTTTCTTTTGTTCGGTTTCGTTATTGCTTCTGAAACCGATCCTTAGTTTACGCTTTAAATGATGCATAGACTTTACGTAAAATAAGCTTCTATGCAAGTTTCGTTTGGTATATAATAACTTGTGAAGGAATTTTTATATTGCTTGGCTAGAAAGGGATAAAGAATAAAATAAAGAAAATAGGAAAATTTTTTTTTACACAATTTTGGAACAAAATGAACATGAAATGTTCATGTGGAATTTTGATCATCCTTTCATCTAGTCAGCACTGACCACTCCAAGGCTACGCCTCGCAGACTATTTCATCAACCAGACGTATTTTGCTGCACATGTGTATTTGAATATTGCATACCTCAAGACGTCTACATCTAACGTCATCTGTCCCGCCATCAACGACAGGATGATAGGTCCTTCCAAGAAATTCCGCCCGGTGCAAGCAAAATGAGATTTGGTTGAATGCACGAACGATAACGAACGGCGTACGAAGCGCCGGAAAATGCATGGAATGCGATTCATTTGCTCTGCTGCAAGATAAATAAGTTATCATTTGTATGCCGGTATGATTTTTATTGCATTATGTTGTTATGAATGCGGAAAGAGCTGGCGAAGGCGAAAATACCCACATGTAACCGATGCCGGTGTCGAATGCAATGAGTACAAAATGTGATGGGAAAAATGAATGAACGGCTGGAGCGAAACGACAGGACGCCAGGATCATTGACTGCTGACACGTCGGTAAGGGTACACCCGGCCGGTTCAAGTATCGAACCATGATATTTACGCCCGTGTACGATCGATGGCGGATTATCCAACCGGGATTATTCATCATCCCTTCGTGGAAAGGCGCTCGTCTCACACGTTGTGTAGTTATAAATAGGCGGGACAAAAGTAAATAAACGTCGTGTAACGAATGAAATAAACTCTGAACCGTCGTGCTGGATGCGGGGAATCGGATTTCATTACAGCTATGTTGACGAGTTTCATTGATTTTTGTATTATAAGGTTCCAAAAGCGATACAGCAACAGCTATTCGTTGGACAAGAAACGCAATACTGTGTGCTAATTTTGTACGGGAAGGCGTCGCAGCGAGGTTCGGAATCATTTGTTTGTGTTAAGCTCATAATTTCACGCGCATCCCTACAATGGCAATTAGTGGGATTAAAAATACAACCGTGCTGGAATGTGGTAGGTAAATATTTGCATCGTTCCAGAAAATATTTTATTTACAAATTTGTTGCACGCTCGGTGGACGACAAGAAAATTAAACACAAAAACTTATGCGGAGGATTCGTTGATTAACTTACTACGATGCACGTTTCGAATGGTGGAAACTTTTCCCATGTTGCGAAATGTTAAGAAAAATGCTCGTTGCATTGCAATTGCATGTGAAATAAAATATACTAAACAGCACATACGTAGTTTATAAACAAATAATTGTAAATCGAACCTAAGCTCCTCATTATTATATATTTTTTATGAAATGTTGTTTTACCTATAATCCTACCTACTTACAATAGCGCGATACCGTAAACATGTGCAAACGTAAATTAAACCTTATTAAAGACCAGCATCATAACAAAAACTTAAGTTCATTCTTTATGCGGACAATGTTGATTTGATTTATCAGACAATAACAATCATTGGGCAATTGTAATTAGAATGCAAAACTAGCACTAAATAAACCCGCGTGCCTGCTTTGTTTCGCACACTTATGCATCAGTAGCATGGGTTTACTTTGCGGTGAGCAACGAAGGACTTGTTGTTTTCTATTTTAATAAATTGAACCTAATTTATACGCGTGCTTTGCGGCGCATTACACATTGACCATGGGTGGGTGCATTGGCATGAATAATGAATGCGATTAAGCATTTCACACCAACTAACCATGGGCGTGTCAACTTCAAATTTTATGGAACTTGTTTTCGCTGTTATGCCCGAGCTGGTTGCCGGAAACGCGCTGTTGATATTTCCGAATCGATCGATAATTTGTGCGTATCGCGGCAGGGGTTTATTTTTGTTGTTTGTTCATTTGGATCCACCGCAACTGCTACATGTGGGTTTTGAATAAGTAGACTAGATACAAAAATTCAAAGGTTGTGAAACGATAACTGATAAATATTTTAAAATACTTCAAAAGTCTGTTAAACTGCGCCAAATGTCTGGTCTCTCGCAACCGAGGGCTCGCCGCGCTGTTTGTTGATAATGCAAAGTCAACAAAACCGAACATACGGCAGGCGATGTCAGGAAGCTATAAACGGATTCGTCCGTAATCTGGGCCCTGGCTCCGGTGCCCCGGAACGAGCATAAAGAGAATTTTTCTTTTCACATTTACTTTTATTTGATGTTTCCCTACTGCATTATGTATCCATTTCATGTTTGGTGGCGAGTATTGCCGGCCGCCGGGAGTGTCCCAGCGCAGGTCAGGGATTCGCTCGCTCTGCTTTGGTGCTCGGCCTGTGCTGGCTGATGCCGTCCGTTACCGTTTTGGGGGATGGTTAACGGGCAATTTCCGGCACAGCCTTCGGTGAGGAGGGCTCCCGACCGTCGATGGAGAATACTGCTCGTAGCCATATGCTCCGGCTGATGGGCGCAGACAATTGTTTGTTTTACGTTTGGTGAAATGAAAACAGAGTATGTTTTTCGTGTTGTTTTGCAGTTCTTCATCGGAGCTCTGGATCTGGTAAATGCAATTAAAAGCTACTAAACTCAACAACCATGAATTCCGAGCGGTACTCAATTTTGTACGTAGCGCTTTCCAGCGTGATTAACCGAACTAGTGATTATTTTGTGCTCGCGTACATACAATAAAGAGTATAAAAGTGTTCTTCAATGGGTAGTTAAATTAGTAGTAGACATACTTATCATTTTACATCTCAAGTTAAACGAATGCAACAATCAAAATCATGTTTTATAACTTAGTTTTGTTGCTTCCGATGGTTTTGAAAGAGAAGAAAATTGAAAATTGGTCAACTAAAACACATCAAAAACACATATTTCGTTTCTATTTTTATCGATTTAGACGATTATAATAAAATTTGTAGACATTTTCTGAAACCCTTGAATGTTCGAAATATTGAACTACTTGTACCTGTACCTATTTGTACTTGTACCAAATGTTACACCTTTGTAAAACAAACGTTCTAAGTTCTAAGAATTTCCAATACCAATAATTAAATAACATTTTTATCAAAGCAATAAAATTTAAATTATAAATTCAGTGTGTGGAGATCAAAACTCACACGCTACCATTGTATTAATGTAGCGTATTATTGTGTTTTAAAAAACAGTAAATTTTTATAACTAAATTACTAACAGTTAATTTTTATATCTCATTGGATTATTTTTTTCAGTTTAAGGAAATTCAATGAAGCTCTTACACTTTCCTGTGTTTTGTATTAAATTAAATCATAAACGAAATATTTAGACCATTCTGCATCTTTTTCATCGTCAGTTTTAATATATATTGAAACAACAGTAATAACAGATTTTTTTAATAAAACAATAACCATTCCTTCAGCCTCACAATAAAGCCTTACAATACAAAATTAATTTCATATAAAGTATAGAATGCGTTAAAATTTATTTACAGGATGGATTTGTGTGATTTTTACAGATTTGTATCTTTTCTCAATCGATCGTTATGCGCTGAATCTTTCAACCACGCACAATAAACAAAACGCTGGTCGGTAACAAAATGTCATCGGCTGCCGAATTGTTGATCGTCTTTAAATTTAAATTCGAACGGCACGAAACGTCAACGATCTTCCGCGCATCCTTGTTTTCGCACACATTGAACCGCTTGCACTTTCGCCATTTTTGTCGACGCCGTTGGAGAAGCAAGTTGTGCGCCCGTGAAAATATCTATCTGTAGCGTATTCTTTAATTGTTAGAAGTGATTTTATTGTCTCTTGTGATAGTTAGTGGTTTAAGTCAATCGAGTTAGATACGCTCTGTTGGCAATAGCAAATCGAACGACGCGTTGTCCAAAACCAGATTGTAAAGAGGAACTTATAGGTTAACGAACATCTTTTGCTGAGCGAAAGCGATTTTACAAAATGGATACGGAAAACGCTCCCAACAACCGTCTGGCGGCGTACAAACATGGCTCCAAATCGAACACGGTAAGTGCCTCACCCCTGCGCCGTTCAACCACGTTTTGATCTGTTCTCTTAAACTAACTAACGAAACTCTCCTTTCGCTGATGATCGTTGCAACAACCGATAGGAACTTCGTCAACGGCGCCACGAGGTGACGGTGGAGCTGCGCAAGAACAAGAAGGAAGACCAGCTGCTGAAGCGCCGCAACATCACCGAGGACGATGGGCCGACGTCACCGCTGCAGGAAAGCAACGCTCAAAGCCCGGTGACGCTTAAGTTTGAAGAAATAATGCAATACATTCGCAGCGGGCAGCCAGAGAAAGAATTTACGGCCGTCCAGGCGGCACGGAAGATGCTTAGCCGGGAGAAGAATCCACCGATCGATAAGATAATCGGGCTCGGAATGGTACCAGTCTGTGTGAAATTCCTGGGCGCTACCGATCGTCCACCACTGCAGTTCGAGGCGGCCTGGGCGCTGACAAACATCGCTTCTGGCACGTCCGAGCAGACAAAAGCGGTGATAGAGGCGAACGCAATTCCCCGCTTTATCGAGCTGCTCAGCTCGCCCTCGGTAACGGTGGCGGAACAGGCCGTCTGGGCGTTGGGTAACATCGCTGGTGATGGGTCGAAGGCGCGTGATAACGTGCTGGAACACAACTGCGTGGACGCGATCATTGCACTAGTGCGAAATGGCAACACGCAGATCTCCTTCCTGCGAAATATCGTCTGGTTGATGTCGAATCTGTGCCGCAACAAGAACCCCGCACCGCCATTCAATCGCATCGAGCCGATGATTCCGGTGCTGTCCGCGCTGCTCGATCACGAGGATGCGCAGGTCCTGTCCGACGCCTGCTGGGCATTGTCCTACGTAACGGACGATGATGTGGTGAAGCTGGAGTCGGTGGTGACGAGCGGTGCGGTACCGAAGCTGGTCAATCTGCTCGGCACGAACAATCCGGCAATCATTACTCCGGCGCTACGCAGCGTCGGTAACATTGTGACCGGTAACGACACACAGACCGATGCGGTGATAGCGGCGAACGCCTTGCCCCGATTGACGAACCTGCTGCGCCATACGAAGAACACGATCGTGAAAGAGGCGGCCTGGACAGTGAGCAATATTACCGCCGGCAACCAGAGCCAGATCCAGCGGGTACTCGATTCCGGCATCTTCACCGTGCTGATCGAGGTGCTCGCGAACGGTGATTTCAAGTCGCAGAAGGAAGCCGCCTGGGCGGTGACGAACACGACGACGGGCGGATCGACCGAACAGATCATCCAGCTGGTCGAGAAGTATCCGATCATGAAACCATACTGTGATTTGCTCGAAGCAAAGGATACACGCACCGTGCGCGTTGTACTGAGCGGTATCGCCAACATCTTCCAGATTGCGTCCCAGATCGGTGGCATTGAGAACCTGTGCACACTGTTCGAGGAGATCGGCGCACTGGACAAACTGGAAACGCTGCAGAACCACGAGAACGAGGACATCTACCAGAAGGCGCTACAGCTGATTGAAACGTACTTCTGCGATGCGGTACGAAAATGAATCCTATGCAAGAAATATCACCCTTTTCATCTTCTAATTCACTTTTCCCTTTTATCTAACCCCCACAGGAGGACGTTAATCCGGAGTGTGCCCCGAAGGAAGTGAACGGTGCGTTGGAGTTCAATCCGACCACACCACAAAACGGTGGGTTTTCTTTCTAGGGCTAGCCGTTTTTTAAAGACTGTTTACTGAGATCCCCTCGATCCCATACTGCCAAAAAGGAGGGAAAGGCTCTATACGTTTTTGTACGCGTTCGTTTTTTTTTAGCAAACGTTTTAGCAACCCATATGAAGCGCTTTTTTAAATTAGCCGCCACTGCAAGTTGAACTTTTTGAGGCCCAGCTTAGACGAGTGTCCTTTACGTGTTAATTAATTCGTTCAATCACAAGCTTATTGGTAATTTTCCGCTATTTTTATGTTTTATTTTATGTGTATCGTGCGGATGGCGAGAGCCGGATTCGGATTATAAATACATTCACACAACAATATGTGTAGCTCTAAGCCTACTTTTCGTCTGTACAACTCATCTGAGACCGTCTTGAGTGTGAAAGAAATGAGTAGATTTTCGGTAGTTTAGTGCGATTTGGGACATAATAGAGTCTCCCGAGCTGAAAGGTATATTTTTCGATGTTAAACTTGCATAACTTCCTGCATAAAGATAATCTTTTTCTTTGTTGCCGTCCATTTAAAAAACATTAGCAACTCGTAAAATATAAATGCATGGTCTTCTTGGATCTCTGATATGTGAGACGGCGATGGCGTTTCAATTTTGAATCAGTATTTCCGTCTCGAAAAGGTCTCCAAACACTGATAATTGTAATATAGCATATCCCACGAAAGATAAAGTGTTGCACTTCCGTACAATTGATTGATATTGTTTTTGAACATTTGGTTCAAGTGCGATAATCTAGATTATCTCATTTACAGTAGTAGTATATAAACATAATTTGATTCACATAACCTTTAATATGTAAAGAAAACAGGCCGATTGGTCCGTATTCAACAGAAACTAATTCTATTACACACATAATGCGTGGATGATATATTTTATCACATCGCACGCTGCAAACCATTGGAAACGTTAACGTGTCTTACTTAAAACAACAAAAAAATACTGCATCGCTGGGCCTGTATCCTCTTTTTGTTGTGTGTACCCCGGATGAAGGCTACTTCGGTGTGAAGGCCAAGCTTGCCGTGTGTTGCGAAACTGTCTAACACTTAAGAGATTAAAACAAATAAAAAGCTCCCCTGAGCTCGTGCGGCAAACTGCCGACATAATGAGCCGTACCAACCGGCGGACGCCAGCCGGCCAGCTAGCCAGATACGCTCCCAGGGTCACACCGGATTTCGATTGCCGCGCACGTACGTACGCAACGAAACGAGCGACGAGCCCGTTTTGTCAAAAAGGACGAAATCGCACCATCTTCGCATGCTAAAGAGAAGGCAACGCCGTGCGTGCAGCGTGGTGAAATGTTCGCCGCTGAAAATGCGGACCCATTTCCACGCACGCTCCTCCGGCTCTTCTTTTCCGTCTTCGTTTGCGATTTGCAAAGTTTTGTTTTGTATTTCGCATTCACTTAAGCACCGAGATTTGCAGTCATTTGCGAAATTAGCCGCATCAGCGATGAAAAGCGGATTTCTCCAGAATGTTCGCCGGAGTAGCCCGCCGGTGTTTTCTTTCTGTTTGTTTTTTATTGCTCATGTTTTGTTGATGGTAGCATCTGTAAGATAGACGAGAATGAGGGCCTCGGGATTGTGTTACGAATGCGTTGGTTGTTGGAGCTTTTTTGAATATACTTACCGGGTTTGTGATTTATATCGTAGAATCAAGGTTGCTAAAAATATGGGCAAGTTTCACTGTATAATTTTACTATATGAATCGACCTATGGAATTCAATTAATTGAATGAAAGAAGTATGCTTCATGGTGAGAGAGAGAAAGCTGCTGCATTTCATTCTGGAAGCTTACAAATCGTTTCTAATTTCAACATCTTTATCATCGTTAACGATGAGAAAAAATGAGTTATTTTAATGTATTGTAAGTTTTGATTGATAGTTAGTTGGAATGGAAAGATTTCTTTGAAGTATAATTTAGCTTTGTGACTGATTTAGCAATTGGTGCATTAAATGGATTTACTTGGGTTTAACACAGTTTCCTGTATTACTTTTTCGAACCTAAAAAAATAATATGGAAAATGTGTCATTTTGACCTAGGCTATGGCTTTTAGCTTAGTAGTTTTACCGTATTTATTGTAATTTGTAACAAAGCTACACAAACTGGTCCACCTGTGGTGCATTTACTCTAAACTTAAGGAATATAATAAACGGTCAAAAATCATTTAAAACCATGCAGCCGTTCAACTTGTCAGAGGGAGCTTTTGAAGGGAAACTTATTAGTTTTTACACAATCAATCGAAATCGTAAAACCGAGGAAACATTATTGCCATGAAAATTCTACCATGCAAGCGTTTAATTTTCCACGGCATACTATAATTTCATTTCTTTCCCAAATCGTAAATCATGCCGTGTGTTGTCTCATCAAAGTATACGAGCGTTTCGGTGCCAGCTACGTCAGCAAAATGTGTTGCTTTGATCTGTTGACCGCGAGGGGAAACCTCTGTATAATCTCCGGGACCTCTTGGGCCTCTGGGATGTTCTGTTCGGTAACTCTCGGCAAATTGTAGGAGAACCCGTGGCCTGTGCACACCTGCTCAAATTGGGAAGGATTTTTAATTTCTTTCGGTTACCGGGCTTTTTTCGGGTAGGGTCAATTTCTTTCGTTGCAAATAAGGTTAAAAATAAATACCAACTCCCAGTGCAACAAAA
This sequence comes from Anopheles farauti, assembly GCA_000473445.2. Classification (NCBI taxonomy): domain Eukaryota; kingdom Metazoa; phylum Arthropoda; class Insecta; order Diptera; family Culicidae; genus Anopheles; species Anopheles farauti. The sequence goes on from KI915042.1 coordinate 10,399,197, forward strand.
CACACAACACGGAACGCTGCAGCAGTTTGGAAAATCAAACGAAGTTTTTTAATTATTTCCATCCTTCTTAACGGGTTTGTGTGTGAGTGTGTACATGCGCGTGACACAACACGAAGAACACACTCACACGAACATACACCTTCACGGGACGACATTTCCCAGCTCGGTTTGTGCTCCACTCGCTTTAATCTTTCCCACCGGATTTTGTACACGAAAAAACTAAAATTTCGTAACCATTTTGCTAGCTACGTGCCCTGTTCTTCTGCCGCTTCCCTCGTGTCTGTCTGTGCCTCCAAAAGGAACGGGGACCCAACTCAGTTTCCTGTTTCTCACTCTCACTCACTGGTTTTTCGTCGTAACCTTAAACTCACTTCCCTTTTCGCTCCACTATGTTGCACTCGCCCGGGACCTTACGCGCAGCGAACGAGGAGGTTTTGTTTTAGTTGAGTTAGTTGTTTTTCTTGCAATAAAATTTTCCACCATTTCTGCCTCACGCTACGAGTTCGGCTTTCAGACCCATTTTTCTCGGCTAAAGGAGTCCGAGTATGGTTTTTAACGTTTCTGCCGGTTTAGGATATTGGTTCGGAAAACTTTACGTATTAATGGTACATTCACATCGTTGGGGAAGGAACCAAACCACGCACGGGGCTTAAATTAGTATTACAGTACTGTTGGCGGGGCACACATTCCATTCCGCAATTTGTTCTTGTGCCTCGTAATTCGTTTTGTATTATGGTGCCGCTTTTATGGGACGATTTGTGCCACTCGTTAGGTAGGTAGAAACCCGGTATTTACAAAAAGGTGTGACAAGATCAGCCTTTACGAAACGGTATGGGTGGTGTGCAAATGTGATTATCTCTCACCGGTTGGTTGTATTGTGTTCAAATTTCACTAATTGTATGTACAAACTTGACTACTATTTACAAAACAGTCCTGTTCGAGCTTCTTATTACAATACACTAAAACGAGTGTTGTCTAGGAGAGACCGTCTCCGGTTTTCCCTACGTAAGATTTGTGGTTTTCATTTTGTGTTGTGTTTCCCAGCATTGTTTCTTGTTGGTTTCGTTCTTTTGTTCATCTTAACGTCGCATCATCGTAAGCTATCATAAGGTTCCCATCTTGTCCAGGTTCTGGGGAGTATGTGGTGTTGCGTATCAGCCCGAAGCAAGTAAGCTTCCTCCCGCTTCGAAATGGATAAAATGGCGCCAAAAGATTTATTATCCTTATGGGAAGGGATTCAGGGAACATCCAGGAAAGAAGATATGCGTGTGCTAGTTTCGGGATTAGTTTCCCTCCGTGTTCTCGCTCCGGACCTACTGGAAGGCAAAAGGGCAGAAATCTCATTCGTCAAAACAAATTGCGAAGGCAATTTCCAACATCCGACAGACGATGCAGGAAGTTAAACGAAAAAAGTCGAATTCGAGTGACAGTGACAAAATCGAGAAAAACTATCCGTCGTCCACACGCCAGTGACAGGTGACTGTCTACACCGTAGTAGACATTGGATTGCTTAAACTAAAGAGGAGCAACATCCAAGTAACCCTCCCTTTGCATTTGCGTGTTTATGTAATCAAAAATCAAGTTCGGAAGCCAAAAGATGGATACTGTCGGAATGATATACGAAAAATTCTATCAATTAGCTTTCGATTTCTGCTCACGAGCAGAAAATGCGATCCAATCGGAACCCGACATCCGGCCATGGCACATCCGGGTGAGCATGATACGCGAAGGAAGCTGCAGGAAGATTGCTGCATCATTGCCGGCCGTAAAGAGCGTGCCCGAGAAACGGTTTCGCACGGCAGCCAGTTGTGCCTTATTACATTATCGCTTATTGCATGACCCGCGTGCCACCGACCGAACGTCGCACGAGATCTTCCGTGCAGGATAATGAAGATCCTGGCGCGGGTTCTCCCTCGCGCACGATAATGCGAATGTCAATATCCGACGTGCTGCTGCGCCGAGGATGTAATGCGGAGATGATGAGAATGATTATTGAATGAAATGGAGCGCGGCGGGACACGCGCTGCTGAAAGTGATTGAGCACAATGAGGTCAATCTGAAACCTCGTCCGCGAACGCCGGCGGCAGGGAACGGTGGGAGTGAGGTTATGCCAATGAAGGCTTCAAACCCGAGAGAGAGAGGAAGCGTGGAAAGTTGTGTGAGTGAAGAGACGGTTAACCCGTTTGTTTTTGTCTGCAGACTCGCTACTGCATGATAAGATGTGCCGTCCCGGGACAAGATGCCACTGGAACACTTATGGAATGCGCTTTCTGCATACGTTCGTCCTGGTGCGCCTTTCCTCGCAAGGAGTAGGGGCAAATATTTAACTATCTACTTCTTCAGACTCTTCGATAATTACTTCGTGAACACTGTGGCAAGTGGGTATTAGCGTTGGTGCACTGCTAATAGCACCTTGTTGCTGCTGCTGTTGCTGCTGCTGCTGTGATGGTTGAGATGCTGGTACCGTCCCACTCGCACCAGTCGTTGGCCTTAACTGAATCGGTACCACCGACGAAGACGTGGAGGAGGTTGGCCCGATGTCACCAGCGGTACGGTTCAGCAGGTAGTCGAGATCGTGCGAGATTCGATCCAGCATACCGTCAATATGACGGCCACCACCAGCTCCGCCACCCGTACTGCCATCGGTGGACGTCACGGTAATGATGGGAGCACCAGCACCGGGCGTTTTGTGATGGGAAGCGGAACTCGACGACGAACCTGATTGCAGCTGCTGCTCCGAGTAGTACGGGATGAGTGGTGGTGGTGGTGGCGCTTGGGGCGATGTCGATGCTGTCGTTGACGTTGTCGTGGGCGTTGCCATGATTGCTTTCCCCGTCGAAGTTCGGGGCAGGCTACCACAACCACCTCCACCACCACTACCCGTTGTCGTAGAGCCCGTGGTCGTGGTCGTCGACGACGGCGTCGATGGCAGCTGGCCGGATGATTCGATTACCGTAACTACCTTCTTGCCGTCGTTCACTTCGAGCGCTTTGCCACGTATGCCGATGATGCTGTCTGGAAACGAGGGGAGAAAGAGAGAAGCGAAGAAGAGAAAAAAAAAACGGGATCCCGAAAGTTAAGCATGGTGCGATATGACGATGGAGACTGAGAGCAAAAAGCATCTTGATGAAGTTGCCAAAAGACCCTTTGGGAGACGGGAAAGATTTCGATGAGTGAATTGGTGCCAAGTGGCTAGATTGAAACGATCGACCCTCATGCGCTCTAAGTAATGAGTAAAGGGTGTGTATTGGGGTGAATACTCTTTTCGAAAAAAACGTAAGTGTATCAAAATATATGTTGCTCCCTGAGACAATCAATCAATGCAGCTTTAGAAAAGACATGCAAAATTAGTCGAAAATCGTTGAGAAGAACATGTGTCACATGTACACTTCAAAACAATTTGTTTTATAGATTCCGAAGGGAACCAAAATTGGGATCTCCGATACCTGGTCAAACTTATAAAAGTGATACGCCAAGTAAAGATTGTAACAAAATAGACATCAAAAAGTAAGTCGATAAGTATCTAATTCAAATAATTTTTGTCTAAAAACTATCTGCTGCATTGTGCACTAGTATTCAATCATTTAAATGTGAATATATTTGAACAGAACTGTAACAAATACGTCTTTCCGGTGAATCATAGTGAATCTAAGAAGGCGGTTTCTTCACCTCGAATATCGACCAAAAGACATCTTAGTATCCTGCGATTACAAAATTACTGCAAAGCTCTTGTCAAATTTTGGATTCCTTGAGTTGAGAGATATCAAAGTGTTAAAGACCATCTTATTAATTTTATCACTACACATACGGTGCACTAATGACAGTTAATCGAGAAAAGTGAGTGATGACAAGGAGAGTCGTAACGTGAATAGAAAACACCCAACAAAATCAGATTCTTTGCACATAATTTTTGACTTCGGATTTTTCCTACAACCCGCAATCAAAACAAATAATTGACTCACTGATTGCGTTTCGCACCAAAGTGTTCGAGAATACGAGAGGGAAATGATTCTATATCGACCGGCTTGAGCCGGAGTATGTGTGACGGTCTCTAGGGGCTCTGAAAATCCCACCTTCATCACTGCAATTCCCATATATCAATGAATAAATTAACTACCTTGTCCGACGCCCTTCAGGATGTCGAGTGCACCCACCCCGACGAAGTCCGCCGACGTGTCCGCGGTCGCAATCGCAGGTAGAAAGCTCACCGTGGCCGGCAACGGTTCCGGCCGATGACCACAGGCGTGTGAGTGTTGTGACTGTTGCTGCTGCTGATGCCATTCGATGCTGACACTGGCCGCGTTGGGGGGCGGCGGTGGTCCCGACGCTAGCACGATGCTCGGACTTGCCTCGATCGTGATGAGCGCCGTCGTGTTGGCGTGTCCACCTGGTCCGGGTGGCAGCAGCAGACTGCCGGCGAGATCGTAGCAAGCGGTGGCACCGTACGGCGGTGCGGCGACTGTTGCGTAGTTGCAAAGCCCACCGGTGGCGCCGAGGAACGTATCCATGTTGTGGCCGTCGAGGTCCACGTGCAGGCAGGGTTCGATGGTTGTGATGTGAGGTGCCATTTGCTGCTGCTGTTGCTGCTGTTGGGAGGATGGTTGCGTCGGCTGGACCGAGGGTTGCTGCGAGGAAAGTATTGTCAAAGGAATCTTCGTTGTCTTACCCACCGAGAGGCATTCGTTATCCTTATCTAGTTCCTGATTTGTATAAACTGTAGACGAAAGAAGAAAGAGAAATACCGTACGAAACCAGGAGTGCGTTAATTTACGTTACCAATAACAAATTTATTGACGTGACATTTGTCATATTACCAAAAAACTTTGCGCTGATCGTGCGGATTGCATACTTTACCGTCAAAAACGTGCTCAACGCCGTAAAGTATGCAATCCACACGGCACACGAAATGTGGCGCATTTACACGATTAATATTTCATCTGCATGCTTATCAGATACTCCCCCAGAAAGGCGGGCGAAGGGGAGAGAAAAAAGTTTGGTTCCCGGTACTTACAACTTAACGGACTATTGATTGAACCCGAGCAAAAGTTTTCGTCCAGGCTATTTTTAGTGCTCGATTTGCTGCTGGTCGACTCAGTCGTGTCCTGCTTCAGTTCCGCCTTCACCACAAAGCTAAATAGTATACAAAAGCCCTGCGTGGAGAGAGAGAGAGAGAGAGAGAGAGAGAGAGAGAGAGAGAGAGAGAGAGAGGAGAGAATGAAATAATGGTCAGCTTCAATCGTCTATATTAAAAGCGGGAACTTTATCCAATCAAACCGACGATTGGTTCCATATGCCCTAAGGGTGCACCAGGTAGGGTATCACGTTCGTTTTATTAAAATTTTCCACCCAACCTGGATCGTGAACGCGCGCTTGGCGTGATTTGTGCTCAGTCCCCAAATCAATGCTCGGGCTGCGTGCATGTATTTCATGCTTTTCCAATTAGTTTCACGAATTCGCGGTGTTGTTTCGGTCAACTAATTGGTGCACAAGTCGGAAGTAGATGGGGCCACCAGTCCAACGTCGTACCGGGCGAGCCAATCGTCATCAGCCAAACGCCCGGATATGAGTCGTCCAAGGACCCAGCCGGGGTTCGTCCGTTTCGATTCGCTCCGTTCAACGGGCCAGCCGACGAGCGGACGAAAATCGGACGGGTTGGTATTCGTGGGTTCGTTTGCCCATCGAACCTCTTATCCGCGCGAGGGATGTGTTGTCCGCGTGCTACACGCGCGAATGTCACGTTGTCACGTACTATTGCAGCCCGTTCATTCGCAACCCGTTTCGAAGTAAGTTTTTCACGGGGAACATCCAGTGGGTTCGGAGAAGGATCGAAGGCGGCAGAGGCAGGGAATGTTTGAGCAAATGAAGTGATCCATCCAGCGGAGGGTGCCCTGAAGGGATCTTAGCCGCTTTTGCAGCAGCAGCGACGCGTTTTGTTGGTTCGTTCCGTTTCCATCGCCTTGCGCTGTTTTCGTGTGGGTTGTGTTTTCCATCCATCTCCGCTGGTTGGTGTTTTGATTGGAAACGTTACCCCACGGCACGACTCAATTTATGTTCTGCGCCATGCCGTCATCATACCGATCTCGTGTGCATGACCGCCGGTTTTTCTATTGTTTTTGTGGCCACACACCCGGAACCTTCGCGTGGGTCATTCGACGGAGGCCATCGCGGACTAGCGGGCGGGCGGTAGAATTATTGTGCAAACATAATTTAAATGTTTTCTGCACGGAGGAGCTAGAGACTCTTTTTTGTGGCTAGATTCGATGATTCTTTTACAAAGTTCCCTCGAGATTCGGGGCTTTGAAAGCGACAGGTGAAGTCATTAAGCGACCGACTCATTATCGGCAGCCCATCATATCGCCCTTCGTGGGGACGTCGGTCGAAGAGGGCTTCGGAAATGAGATACTAGCCCGGAAGCTGCTCATTAGCAGACGCAGCACGCAATAAAAGCGTACGTCATTTGGTTGTCCTCGTTCGCTACTCTTTCGTTTGGTTCGTTACACCCTCCGATTGCGGGGTAGGAGAGAGAGTCTAATGAGATGCATATTGCATTACACACGGTGGAGAATTGTTGAAACAAAAAAAATGCGTACAGTGACCATTGCAGAAACGTGTTTCGTTTGTACGTTCATGGGCAGGAAAAACTAATTGCTTCGGTGACACATGATCTTCGATCGTTAGAGGTACGCGTTCCGAAAATGAATGGATCTAACTTAGCCGTAAGAAGCCATAATATTGAAACAAACGTAGGATTGGAAAAGACCTCAAAACATACGTCGCAAGCGTCGGACGTTCGCTTGAGAGAATAGTTCATTAATTACGACAAATAGAAGACCATTTTAACGACTAAGTTAATGAGAAAAATGGATTGTCAGTTTTTTTTTACGGAAATTTTAATCTACGAGTATTTATTTTATTTTTATCAGCTAAGCTATACTTCTCTCCGAGTATTTATTTCCCTTCTTGAAATAAAGCTTTGGAAATTGAGCACAGTTGATCAAATACGCTACCCAAGTAGGCCATGAAATTCTTAATTGCAGGAGATCATGTGATTTTTTGAATATATTCCAATACTTTCATCACGAATTTATGCTGATAAACCTGTAAAATGTTTCTCTTTTACTGCATCTAATATTCATCAAACCAACAAATGATGTAAAACCCATTTTTATGACATCTTTTGCACACTTTGATCGTTCTATCGTGAACATAACAATATTCACGGCGTTCAATATTACCTCCCAACGAACTACCAGCTGAAATCGTTAGTAAAATGTGACTTCAAGAATATAAAAATTTCTCCCAACCGAACAAAATGGTCCTCGCAGCACACCAAGCACAGGAGAGAGAAAAAAAATCACTTAAAACGTGCCACCACTGGAGTGAATCAACATCACTTTAAAGTAAAATTTCCACTCTTACGCGAGCGAACTCGATCATGTGCGAATGGCATGCCGCTGTGTGTATGTGTGTGTGTGTTGACTGGCACGACGACGTTTGCCAACGTTGCGCCAAGTGCACCGTCGTATCCGTTGCCGACATTTACCGTACCGTAGGGGGAAGAAGCCATTCCACCGGCATATAACCGATAACCAACGCGAACGCCCTACTTCCGGTATGTTGAAAGTGATTCGATTTTGTGCCATGCAAAAACAAAACCAAAAATAAAAAAGAAAAACCAAAATCGGAAAGCACTTTTCCTATAGTTTTTACCTCACGTACAGGTTGTTTCCTCTTTTGCTCGTAACGACAATGTTACGACCTTGAAGAGAAAGAGTCCTGGCGTTCAGCTGCCAGGTTTTCAGCAGGTGTGCCACCAGAGTACCCTCTCGCACCCGGGCACAGATTTCTCCTCCCTCCCTCAAAATGCGTTTATCTCCCACCCACCGACCCATCCGAGCAATGACGATGGGCTATGCACTTCCGCGAATTCGGCACGACATGAGTTTTTCGTGTCCGAAAATCGTTGCAGACACGAACGTAAACGAAAATCGCAATCGTAAAATCGACCGTCGTCGCCGTCGTCGTCGATGATGGCTGCTGGCGGGATATGTGATTGTTATGGTGGAGCTCTCCCGGGGGCTAGCCCAACTCCCGGTTCGATTGCTCGGGAATGGAATGTTCTCCTTTCCTTTGGCTTCACACTTCAGGAAGCGGATTTTTTGTTTCGGTTCGAGATTGTTGTTTTTTTTTTGGTGGAGGTGGAGCGGAATGTTTTCCCGAACGAAGAGAATATGCTATTTGTTTGCCCTTCGATCGAGCGCGGGGAGGGAAGGGAAGGTTGTTTCTGGGTGTAAGTATCTGGGACGTATCTGGCGAGCGTCATTCCGTTCCGTTTTCGGACGGAGAATGTGAGGCACAAGATCACCCGCGCAACCACAAACGTCCTGCTGTTGCGCTGCTTCCGGTCAGACAAAAAACACTGATGCAAACCACAAATCGAATATTCTACGCGAGCACGATCGGCCTCGCGCTTTCGTTATCGCGCGTTTCTTCGAACGAACGAAGTAGCAACCGATTGGGTGGGGACGGGGGGAGAGGGGGACGGCAGTGCACAGACCATGAGATGGTACTAAACTATGGATAGACCTTTCGGCAAAACTTGTCCCGCGAGATGGGACGAACCGTATGAATTTTCCATTCTTGCGAAGAAAAATCGGATTCGGTAAAAAAAACTGTAGCAAGAGCGGAGAGGAAACGGTGGAAGGGGAGGTAACGTAAGCGAAACATCCTATCCAGCCCGCGTAGGGAAATCTACCGGGAGGGCGGGTAGGTGAATAATTCATAATTTTGCTGATTGCGTTGGTTTTATTTTGCTCCTTCCTCCCTCCAACTCCAAGTTCCTTTGCTGAGATTCTGCTCTACTAGCTTTCGTTCTACCCGTGCCGTCTTCGGAAGGAATCGCGATAATTGAACCGGGTGTGTGTGGCGTTGTACGCAGACATGGATTTCTAATGTGGAGTTCCGGTACGAATTGATCTCGCGTAAAATTGGCGAACGATAGCGTAAAGTGAACGGTGTGTGAAGGGCCACGTACGCGGGGAAAGTGATTGAGCAAGGGATTAATTATTCACAGACGGGGTGCAATATTTAGCGGGAATGGTGTTTCTCACACGCAGCGGAACTATTGGAATTTTGGAAGGAGGTTTTTCTAGTGCGGTCTAGTGTGGAGGTTTGAAAGATGATGTTTGTTTTATTTGAAAAAAAAAAATCATTTTGATCCGTTTGTAACGTAATGAAACTAGTCTATTTTCAGACATACTATTTGTGGTACTTTCTTACATTTGAGAAAGGTAAAAATCCAAATCAATAAGATTAATATTGTGTATAAATTTATGGATAACTCAACATACGGTAGGCTTTAGATGAAGGTGTAATAAATGAAGAATTTGTCATACAAATTGCTTGTTTATTGACATTTTTTCAATCGCTATCGTGTTGCGATGGAGATGATTTAACAACGCTTTGTTTGTGAGTTTCATCAATAGTTTAGGCGGTTTTCATCATAGTTGCCAAATCAATAAAAAATGTGTTGAATTTTTATTTCTTGAAATTGATTAGCTCAAACGGTTTTGGTAACAGGATTTAAGACAAAGTTCCAAACTCGATTTTGGTTTGTTTCGTTCGCCTGATCCATGCATACACCAGCTTCATTCGTTGACTAGTAGTACAGTTAAAAAGGTTAAAAAAGGTCGATAGAAGATATTTGATTTACTCGGATTAACTTGCTTTGTTTTGAGCAAAAAGTATTCACCGTACATAATTGCAAATTGATAGCAAAATCCAAACGATTGGATAATTTGGATATTTTTTACTAACCTTCGCGAATAAAAAGACAAAATTTATTCGAAATCTCTTTATTTTTAATATGACGAGTCGTTTGACGAATAACAAAAAGATTGTGTGATTTCATCATATATTTTTAAATTATTGGAAAATAAAAATAATGATTTTTGAAAATAGATTGATTATGTAAAAAACATACAATATTGCAACAAGCAGTAAGAACAATCATATCAATCAAATTACAACAATAAAACCAAACTGCTTTAAGGGATGAAAGAAAATTGGGCCGAGGTAAATCAGTCAATAAAAATCACTTGCAACTAGCTTGCGAAATCCCACATCGCATTCTCCCTGCTATGCTATCTATGCATACCAGCCATTTTCTGCATAATTCCATCACACACTGTGGGCGCTGCTGTGCATTTGGTACCGCATTTTCCGACGCTAGCCAAAATCGGGGCGGAGTGCCATTCCGGAGGGTAATTCGATTTTTCGGAAACCCATGCACTACTTACCAACGCTATGCTGTTGCCGCTGAAGACGTAACCGCCCGACGTCAAACCGTCCGTGTTGACGTACACCAGGTAGAACGTGTGGCACAGTACGTTCGACACGAACAGCAACCCCGTCCGGTAGAGCAATCGAATCCTGTTGTGCGGGACACACGAGGGAAGGAAAGGAAATAAAAAACAAACAAACAGGTGAGCGGTTAGGGGAGTCACATAATCGTAAGTGTGTGATTTGTTCGGTAAAAAGCAGCAACGGGATGATCATCTCCCGCGGGATACGATGATGATGCTTTTGTGCAGGGATTTGCAGGCCCCACACGCAGGTCGGACAGAACTGTTTATTTGAATACCCAAAAAGGAGAAGTTAACATTATGCCTTTTTCGACTTTTTTTTATTATACAGGAGCGAGCAGATGCTTTTCCGTTTGATATTCGATGCAAAAAGGTAGGGATGGAAAAGAGCTACATAATGTGTTTCGATTTGTTTGCCATTAACTTTGCCGAGCTGACAACTGTGCCGGATGATGTCGATAGTGAAAGGGGAAACAATTTCCTCAGACAGAGCATTTTACATCATTCGAAAAATACCGTACAAAGCTCAATGATCCAATTAGGGATGTTACGGGCCCGATCGAGTGGAATAGCTGCGGCAGCAGGTTAAATTAGCACCCATGAGGAACCACGCATGCTGGCACCAGTGCGCAGTGGAATGTGAAACAAATTTGGCTCAGATTTTTGCCCCAGCTTCGGGCGATGATGGAAGGGAAACTGCTGCTGATGATGATGAAGCCATTCCATCACAATCGCTAAAGAATGAGACATCAGCACAACAGAATCATGAGCCCGGGTGGCATGTGTTGTGGTATCGAGAAAGAGAAAAAGAGATAGTTTTGCTTTTGTTTTGGGAATGTTGTTTTTTTCCTCGTGCTCGCTTGTTACGTTGTTGGTGGCGGTTGATTGAATTTCGAAGCTGCAGGGGAAGAGTAGTTTGTTGGCAAGGGCAAACGGTTCGTAGATGGTTCGATCGGTCGTTGGTGCAAAACATGGATCGGAAAACAATCAACGGCTCGACATTGGGTTAAGTAATGAACGGTCGACATCGCTCCCAAGTGGCACGATGTTAGCGATTTCGTTTTAAATGGATAAAAGGTGGATGGGATGAGCTAGAGAGAGACAGAGAGGCGTTCTAATCAAGTCGATGGGTGGTTTTTAAACGGTTTGCATTTTGTTTTATCGAATAAGGCACTTTTAACGCTGGGAAGGTAACAGGGAGGAATTCTCGAGCTACAGTTTTAGGGCTTTTAAGGGCTAAATCATTTGCGCTATTTACAATTTGTGCCATTTGTATAAAAATGTCTTAAAACCAGCTAGACTCATGCACACGATGGCCGTCGTTACTTAAACATAAATTGACTATTAACGGCATTAGGAATTTTTAAGGCAAATATCACTTTTTTGAGTGAGAAGGTTTATGTAGATAAAAAAAAAGAATATTTAAATGTTTTTTGTGCTCATTTTCGTATCCTTTAACAAATATTCCATATAAAAGCCACATTTCATAAACTGTGCATGATTGCATACTTTTAGGCGCAAAATTATACAATGAGCCTGAAAGTATGCAATACGTGAGCCTGAAAGTATGCAATAGTATGCAATACGTGCCACTTTCCCAAACGAAATAAATTGTGCATCGTAAGATTATTCCGAGTAACTATTTTCAAGAAATTTAGAGCAAAGTTAGGATTTCGATCCGATGCCATAAAGCTGTGCAAAGAGTTTCGTGTCGCATTTTGCGCAAAAAGTATTCCCAAATTAATGAAATGTGTCCCCAATGGATGACGATTGGTTTCTTACACGAAACTTCATCCACTCCCGCAAGGGTACGTGAAAAGCGTTTAAACCTAGCACCGGTTTGAACCGTCTTGCTACGTTCGACATTCCCCGGGAATCAAACATGTAATTTAGTCGAGCGGTCTTAAACTTTCTTTACGAACTTGCCTCTCGGTGCCGAATTGCTGGGTGTAACGCTCGGAATAAAAAGTATCGATAGCGTGTGGTATTCACGAAAATAAAACTTGCCTTTCCTGCAAAACTCCGGTCGCAACCGGAGGGTAAGTCCCATCGTACACAATGTATCACAAATTGTCAACTACATACAATGCAACCAAACCGGAACCAATCCATCTTGCTGGTGGTGGTGGTGGTGTCAACTTGGCGGAACTAAAAGTTGACACGATGGTTTCGAATAAATAGCATTTCCGGTACACTCCCACATGCTGGTCCACATGCTGGACATTTCGTTTCTGAAACCACCACCGCCAACCGACGGCGATGTTTGAAGTTTTTGTGCTAAAAACGAAGGTCACAGTTGGATTCGAGATACTCTCCGTCCAGAAGAAACCTGTTTGATTGGATTTGCACGTAAGTGGGGAGGAAACAGATTTAAATTTAAAGCTGGTACGAAGGGCGAAATTGAAATTGAAGACAATCTTGTGAGACCATTACCTGCCACGATGGGGGAAGTTACATTTGCTTATTTGTAATCCCTTATCGCTTGCGATAGTGAATTCGAAAACTTTCCTCCAAACTACTGGGGTACGCTTATCCGACGAAAAAAAGGGGCCATCAGTGATGGCTGCCGTGGCTCAATACGGTTGAGACGGTTTGCTATTGTCCCGTTGCATGCACGCATCCCCTGCATACCAACAAAGTGGGGCAAATATTTTTCGATTATCCCAGTACAAGCGCCCTGCTCCATCCGGAATTCCTCTACACCACCCAGTACGTACATCATGAACATTATTGTCTTGCTGGTAGATATTTTATGTGCCGCTTCTTCTCACTTCCCATTCGATGCAATAAAATCGAACATGTGTACGTGCGAAAACGAAAAACTCCCCGTTTTTTTTGCCGTCTTGCCGTCTTCGGAGAGAGTAGCTTTGCGGTCGGAATTTGGAACGCTCATTCACTCAGCCGTCAAGCGGCGAAGAAGAACCGGCCATAGAACGAGTAAAAAACGGGACGATCGGGAGCGACTTGACGATGCATCATCGTCCAGGAGGGAATTGCACGGACCCTGGCCTGTCGCTGCCGGGACTCGAGACGTCAGGTTTATTTGCAGACCAAATCGGAAACCCTAACATACAAGCCATCAGGGTGAGGTTAGCCCATAGAGGTCAGAGTTTGCGGAGTATGTTCATTTGATGGTGATGGTTAGACAACGGTGTTGAGATAAAGCAGCATCCCACCCAGGCCAGGAAGCACGGAGCAGGTCAGTTTGGTTTTTGATTATGTTTGAACGCATCCGTAAGGTTTCGAATCGACTACTGCCGGTCTTGCTTCTCATTGGCAGAGGTAGTGCAGACCGTCGTCATCGTTTGACTGCATCTCGGATCGTTGGGTTTGTTTTCACTGGTAGTTTTGTAAATTGAATTAGATAATTGCAGTGTAAGTGACTCTAATAGATCCCCGGCATCTACACAGGGCAGACGGGAGGAGGTGTGTATGTGCTCATTGAACCCATGTTTTTGCGAATTGGAGAGAAGCGAGGCATCATTTGGTAAATGGGAATCTTGGAGCAATCCTACAAGTTAGAAGTTGATTTTTTTTCAATTCAAATAACATACCGAATGGTCTTTTTGTTTTTAGAATAAGCACATCACAACCTCCCCAACCTAAACATGTGTTTGTGAAAGACGGATAGCTCCTATGAAAAATTTTATTAAAATAATTTTTTTCCTATTTTTGGACAAAAGATGGTTGCTAATATCATTACGCTTAATACTAATTTGAAAAAAAACATTAGTTTATAATAAAATAAATTCATTCATTAAACTTGTCTATGTCTATGAATTCTATGAATTCTCTATCATGATAAAACATTTGACTTGCGTTCCTCACATTTGAAAAAATCAAAGTTTTGGTCTTTTTTAATGAACCCATTAAATGTTGAGATTTTCAGTATTACGTAGAACGTAGAATTTAGTTTTGTAGCATTTAACAATTACTTTTGCATACCTAATTATTGGCAATTCGCTAGCCAGCGGAAAAAAGTTCGCTAAAGTCGATTCGGAAAATTTTAAACATTCTAGATAAAATATTTCTTCAAAACTAGTCCAAATTTAGACGTACATACCGAATTAGACAACGATCCCGTTCTAAGAACGAGAGGCAAATTAAATTAACAACGCTTCTTCTACGCGCGTCAACGGATGCAAAATCCGAGAATTGCAATCAAAAAACGAACTATAAATAGAACAAGGTCCAAAGGCTTACAAAGAGCACTAGCCTTTCGTTCATGATTTGATAGAAAAGATAGAAAGCAGCGCGTCCTGCCCCTATCGCATCAACAAGAACATTTAATTGCAATTATAAATGTAAATTAGCGTGTAAAAAGCTTTCGGTTTCTGTCACAGCCGGATGCGGCTCGGTCAAAGAAAATTCACCGCCCGAAAGGCAGTATTCAACACGCTCATTCAACACACGCCCGTCGAAAGGCGAAAGGCGCAACACAATCCACCGACCTTCATTTGCAAGCGTCAACAAATCACGATCATTAAAATCAATCGCACAGCTTCTTGGTTAATTTTTTTTTCTTCTTTCGTTGGGTCGCCATTTCCGAACGCTACTTTTGCTTCCATGGCTTGCTATTGCACGTACTATTGTAGATGATGGGAGGAGCACACAATTTGGGTTGCTAGTTGGCTCCGGTAAAAAAAAAAAAACGGTCCGGGTGCCGGTCGCGCGTCGGCTTTGCTGTCGTAAATCTTGCTTTATCTGCATGATTGAAAGAAATCGTTTACATCCGAAACCGTTTCGTTTGGAAGGGGTGTTTGCGGTTGTGTGCGTACGGGAACAGGAACAGAGGGCTCAAGAGAGGGGGTCAAGAGCGTGGCCTCGAGTACGAGCACTTCCATAATCCCTCATTCGTGTGCCTGGTGGAAAGCAATACTGTTGGCGTACACTGAGCAATACTTTTGGCGGTGTGTACAAGCCGGCAACTTCTCTCTCATGGGCAGTGTGGCTGAAGCGGTATTAAGCTCGGCTCGATTGGTGCTACTAGCAGGTCCTTTCTTGGAATAGCTTAGCTGCGAAGGGTGCTGCAGGATTTGGTTAAGAAAACTTTGAGCACCCGTCGTCTGAACGCTCGTTAGCAGGAGACGCCACCGTCTCCCGAAAGTCTTACACACACACGCGCGCTCATTCGGCTGAAGTGGTCTGGCTGCTGCTGCCGGGTGAACCGGACGACCGGATAAGGAAAGGATTTATTTGGCTTTGTGCTGGCTGGCTGAGCCGGCCTGGGCTCGCCCGGGCACCATGTATGGGAAGATTGTCCTTTATTCGTTTCGGTTATTCAGTGGCGGACGGATTTTAATGGCGGTTCGGGGTGTACCCGCGTCTGGCCACGTATCACGCTCCGGATTCCTTCGGAGATCGGACGCTTTTATGCACAAGCGAGATGGGTAATGCAGCGAAACGCTCTTGCCAAAACGCTTTTCCCCGTATTGTAGTCGCGATTGCAATCGCCTAACGAAGGTAACGAAGCGAACGAGTTGAGTGGAGGAATAAAATAAATGCCAAAGAAATGCAGTGTCGAATAACAATGCGTCCCGGGCAGTGTGGGCCGGTTGCGCTCTTCCTTCCGCACGGTATTGAACGTAGAACCACGAATCCGATCCCTTTCGATTCGTTCGTTTCGAGTTGGCTCTGGATATTCCACAACGCCTGCAGTTGAGGGAAAATTTTCATCCGAATTTGTCTCGGCCCTGGAGAAACGGTTTGATCGTAGCAAAAGTTTTGACCATTCCACACGGTGGAACGGGAGAAAAGAGTGTTTGATCTACCCGGAACGGTGTTGATGTCCGGGACGCGGAACTTGCAAACGGTGGATATTTTCAAGTATCAAAGCAAGTCTTGCCACGTCGATTTTCTGGTGAAATAAAAAAAATACGCCTCGCTATGGGAACACAACCAAAGCAATGGTGGAAAATGACACGCGTGTGGTCTGCGGCAAAGCGAAGTCCCTCATGCCACAAGACTAGAGGAGTCTGCTGTTTGAAGATATTACATGGGAAGCTGGTGCTAGACATTAGTACTGCCAGTAACAGCAGTGCCGTGTGTTTTGGCACCGGAAAAACGTGCAACAAATTAAACTTTATTTTCTGCTCCACTATCGTGGTCGGTTTTTCGTTCCCATGTGCGACGAGAAAGGTGGTTTAACGGTGGTGCCGTGCCGGAGTCGAACCATATCGGACGTCTTTAGGGTGATTTGCTGTTCAATTGGTTGGAACTGCCGTGATGTAGAGAGCTTTCGGAGCCGAAGGCATTGTTTGGTTTTTGAACGTGTAAGAAGAGGTAAGTCTTTTTAATTGAAAGCTTATGTGATAGTGAACTGGCAAGGATGGAACACAACGATACTGTTAAGTAAGAGTTTTTAATGCTTCTGATGTCGTGAGTTTTACCAACTACAAACAACCAGTTCCGACAAATAATAAGGGCCTGGAAAAGCTGGTGATTTTGTAGGATAATGGTAATGGGCAGAAAAGAAAGCGCTTTATCATGTCTAGAATAGCGAAGCTATCAAAAAGACTTATAACAACTATCCTAAACAAGTTGAAGAAACGTAATTAGTTTTCATTTTTCATTTAATAGAATTATAAATATTAACAATTAATAACTATCCGAATGGCCAATGTTTTCTCACTACGAATTTGTTTGAGGATAGTGAATTCAAAATTTTGAATATTTTAAGGAAAGATTCGAATTCTAAGCTCTTGTATGTTACGTAACATTACTACAATAACGTAAGAAAATCCTTCATAATCTAATATTTTAGAGTAGAATATGGTTTAATTTAATATTTTTAACTTTTTATTTTTAATATTTAATATTAAACCTTTCCACTATCAAATTCGAAATTTTGAATATTTTAAGATTCGACAGATTCGAATGCTAAACTCTTTAGGTTACGTAAGATTACTACAATAACGTAAGAAAATCCTTCATAATTTAAAATATTTTGGAGTACAATATGGTTTACTTTAATATTTTTAATTTTTAAAAATTGATATAAAACTTTTTAAAAACTACGAGTAATATTTAGGAGAAAATGAAAAAGCTACAGTTAATTATTTTTTGCACATAATATTTCAATTTTGAAATAAACTAGCATCTTCAAATAATTAAAATCGCGAACATAATTACAACTTTTTTTCTCTGAAGTGTTCAGCAACGTAAAGCAATCAAAAAGCAAGTTAAAAGCTGTCAAAAAATTATGAAGTGCTACTTGGATCTGATGCACTTGGAAGGATGAAATCAGTGTACAAAATTTTAAGCAATTCCTTCAACAAATTTTAAATTTTGCAACAGTTTCCATTCCGTTATGAAAGTCAACCATACACAGCGCGCACGAGCTTGATGAATTTTCCACCCATGAGAGAATAAGGGAAAAAAGTTGGGCGCCCTTCACTCGGACGGATATTGCAATGAAATACTGCACCAGGTAATGGGCGCATAATGGATGGGGGAGGCGAGAAAGCTCGTTCCCGCTCTCGCGTACAAGATAACCATAAATAACGACGTTTATTCAATTTTCTCCAATGATTTGCATTACGAACGGCTGGAAGAAGTCGTCGCCAGCGCACGAACGTGTGCCCAGGGTGGTTGGTGCTTCATCTTTATCCCTTCCATTATCTGGGACGAACGGCGTTTCGGAGCGTTCGTTACGAAAGGTAGCTTTCTGTTGTTTTTCTTTTTGTTACTTTTGCGGCAGGCGTGCGGGAAATCTTTACCCAGCACAGCCCAGCTAGACTCCTCGGAGCCAACGCCAATGGAAGCTTCCAAGGAAAGGCGTGGTGGTGTTTGTTGTTGCTTTTCTTTGGCCATTTGGTCTTTAGGGAAAAAAAAAACCCAACGAAACAAAGCACAGGTAAGCCAGAGGAGCCGGTGGTTTTGAGCCGGTTCATAAATAAATAGATTCTCGTGCGTGCGGCGTGAGCATTTCCCACCGGGACGGCACGGAAAACGCTATCATCCAGCGGATGGCCGTGCTATTTGTAGGCAGAACGGTCCAAATGTGGGAGAAATGAACACGCGTCTGCATGTGTTTGTGTGTGCCCATATCGATATAATCATTCCAACAGAATCCACCGTAGCTGGAAGGAAGGCGGAAAGGATCACGGTGGAAAAGTTCCCAGGCCAAGCGCACGGTTCTACGCTGAGCAAGCTCAACAAGTCAGTCCCACCAGGGGCAGGGGCGGAACCGACGAATCCTTATCCAAAGGGATCCATCGGCGTAACGTCGGACTCATCGCAGGCAAACACACAAATGCGTGAGACCTTCCCGGGTTCCTTCCGTTTCGTTCGGTTCTTGTGCTAGAGGCACGAACACGAACGAGCACGGAATGATTTCATCTGCTCCACATCCGTCCTCGTCCGAGGAGCGTTCGATTTTTCTTGTAATCAGATTATCGGAAAGGTTTCCTGCCGGTGCAGGCATATTTTTCCTTGCCTCCCTTCACGCTCGTCCCACTGTTTGACCTCGGGGAGAGAATGCTTTCCCGCTCCAACTTTCTTCAAACAGTGGGTGTTCTGCTCTCGACCAGACTCGGACCTTAGCCCGACCACCACCGGAATCCATCTCGTAAGACCATATGGAAAGCAAATTTAATAAATTCTTTTCGCCGACTGGTTTAGCCCGAGGCGCACATGTAAAGGACCAACGCAAACTTTGTCTCCGAAACGACCCGATTTGACGATGATGATGACCGTAGGATCCTGTTTCCTTGTTGACCCCCAGGGGGAGGGGTTGGTAAAATAAGCCCATGGGCTCTCCCGGTCCGTCGTTCTGGCTGGTACAATTTTTTTCATCCTCTCAATAGACGGGTATCATCTGCTTTAAGCAGCTAAACACCGGCCGCAGAAGGCCTCCGGGCGGGCATCGATGAATGTTATTTGCATGGGAGCAACATTGATAGGATCATCACGAACTTTAAGGTTAGCTCCCGGGAGGGTTAGGTCAGAGGAACGGATTTTGTTTAAGGAGTAAAAAGTGTGCTATCCGGATGGTATCCGGAGTGCGGAGCAAATAATTTGACCGAGATTATTTCTTTAAAGGCAACCCGGAAAAGAAGTGAGCTGTGTTATGATCCGGTTAAACCTATTTATACTGTGCTAAAAATGATCGGCTCAATACGCTTCCTTTCCATATGAATATTACAGTAGGTTTGAGGCACAAAGAGGTATAGTAAAGCTTGATTTTAATTGGAAAAAGATTTTCGAAAGCTGATCTAAATTCCGATCTGAGACGGGAAGCAACGAAAACTAACGAGAGTACTGGATTTCTTTTGAACATTTCGCGCATAAGACCGTGGGCAAAATCATTTCCTCAAGCCGAGTCCGTTACGCAACGATACGCAATGTACAAGCGCTAAGAATAGATACCAAAAAAAGAAACGAACGTCCATGAACAGACTGGAAGTTACATGTCGAGGAAGGAAAAGACAAAACCTTTTTTAAAACTGATTCCGGTAAGTGCCAGCCAGCCCTAATGCCTTTCTTTTTCCAGCGTCAAAGTGCGGCTGTGTTCCGTCGAAATGTTCCATTAATGGGATGGTTTCGTTTGAAATGGAAATAAACACAGCAGGCACTGGAGCTAGTTTGCAGGGATCATTTGCGAAAGGATCACCGACCGAGGAAGGCCGGGGAGGGGGAATCGATTGATGAAAGATGAAATATTTTTCCGTTCGGAACGCGCCGGCATTCTGCGAACATTTTCTCTGCACGGCAACACTCATCATTTCATCGGAAGGAGCGCCTGAAACGAGCAATGATAAGCTGCCGTTGCGCAGCAATTTCTCGTGCCTCGTTCGCTTTCCCCCAGGGTTGCGCGCCACCATTGCAATGTATCGAGTTACGACCGAACAGGTTCTGCTTCTCTCAAGGGGCTGCTCCACTCAAGAGCCGACCGTGCAACCATTAGTGGTAAAAAGGCTTTGGTATGGTATCCTTCCCTACCTGCGCAGAATGGAGGTGTTGTGTTTGTCGTGTTTCCGGGCCAGATACAGCAACCGTTTGATGAGCGTAAGAAACAGCAGGACGAACAGCACCACGAACAGTGCCTCGATCACGACGAACAGCGCGAAACCGAAGGAGTCGGCCGCATGCCACCAATGTGGTGGTGACTCCAGCATCACGTTGTACACGAGCGGCGTCGAGGTGGCGCACAGGATGGGCAGAAACCAGCTGAGCCCGATGCTGCCCGAGATGCCGGTGGCCAGGTTGGTGGCGGCGATCAGCTTACGGCTCGGACCGTGCAGCTCCGTCGTCACCAGTACGGTGATGGCGACGAGGGTCGAGGTGCTGAGCAGCAGAAATCCGGACTGCAGGGCCATCACCAGCGCGTACCATTCCTGCAATGGGCGAGAAGGGGAATGGGTAAATATCGTGGTAAACGTTCGTTTGCTTTTCCGTTCGTGCGAAGCTTGGGTTGTTCTGCCGGGGCAGTAATTTTATTTTCCCAGAATACCGACCGGAAAACCATCGACTAAGCGGAAGGGAGATTCATAGTTAGTTCCATCGTTTGCGTTGCTGCAGCTGTCCGTTTGTGAGAACATCTTAAGACTGGGTCTGTTCGGGCACGTTTCAAATGTATCAAGTGCACCTCTTCGTAACTATCATTTTGTGATGATTTTAAGACGTTTGATGGGCATACAAATTCATTAATACCTGTCGCTATTGGCGATTACTCGTCAAGTCAAAACACCTGTCAAAGCGACAAATTAGCAGCTCATTCTTGCCCTCTCGGTAGCAATCACTTAATTTCACCACGACAGATGAGCTCGAGACATTGATGGATACTTGCAGGTAATAACCATCGTTTATTATTTGGTAACGTTCCAACCTGTCGCCCTAGTAACGTCGTTAGGGTGCTGAGCATACACTTCCAAGAATGTCATAATGACAGCCATATCTGTTGACAAATAGTACACTTTGTAATGCTTTCCAGTAAAGGTGGCAACAAATTTCAATGTTTCCGCTTGAGTCTATTTTGATACAGTTTTGAGTTTTCTGTTATATAATATTAGAACTTTTGCAATAATAATTTATAAAACACTAATCAATCCGACATCGATAGGGTTTTGAACCTTAAGGTGAGAAAAATGGAATGGAATATAATAAAAAAAAAATGTGATGATTTTGAATGTATTAAAATAAAAAAATAATTGGGAAAACGAATTCCCATTGTTTTGTTGTTTCATTTAAAACATACTATTTTGTTCACATTTTTGTGAACTATCTATAAATTAACGAAATTTTCACTTTAGGTGCCGGTCGTGTTCGGCAATTCGTCGAAAAGTTGAGCTTGCTTACCGACACTGTAAAGCAACAATCTAACGAAACGTTGACCTACGACTGTGGGATCGTGTTTACACCGATTCGAGGAACTGTCCTTCCAGTACTTGCTACGGCAGTTGCTGTGATTGGTTATCAATCAAAGTGATGATGAAATTTATTGACCCACAAAAGGAACCGTGCTGTCTGTTCACACCCACAAATGGCAGGGCCATTCACCGGTGGAGACCGATCGTGTCCTCTCCCCAACCCTACGCCCTGGTAGTGTCGTACACCTGCCCCAAAAAGAAGCCATACTGGTGAAACCCAAACGACACACCGAAAGCGAAGTTTTCCACGCTGCCGGCTGTATTCGTGAAAGTGAGTGAGTGAGTGGTATGAAAAATGGGAAAAGTTCTGGGTACGAACCCAGAAACATCGGGGGAAAGGGGTTCACCACGGGTGGAGGGAGGAAATGTTTTATGACGCAAATTGAGTGAAAATGAAGGAAATTATAGGAAAACAAGGTTTAGCACTGGGAGCCGGGGAACCGAAGAGATCGATTTGTTCGACAATGTGCGGTACGGTCAAATTACTTACTGCCATTATGCAGACGAATGGTGATTGAGAGGGTGTAGCACAGAATTATCATATAAATTGCACGATTTCATTGAGTGATAATAGAGATAGAATATTTATCTTGCCATTAAAAAGTTCAAGTCAATAAAATATCGCTAACTCTCTCGTCTAGCGACATTTGTTTGCTGCATTCAAGGTCATGGGTGTTTCGGAGATTTTTTACGAGTTTTTCATCAAAATTATATGTTACGGTACAATTAAAAAACCCTTATCGTTAAAAAAACACTTGCCTGACTGTTCAACAATCTCTTCGGTCAAGCCTATCATGAGCAAAATTTTAATACTTTTACGAAAATGGCGTTCAAGTGCTTTTTCTCTACATTTACGTCATTCGTCTATTGCTAGTCACCCCGAAGCAAATAAACATGTCCCGTCACATGGAAGTGAAAAAGTGCACTATAATCCTTCCATAAAAAACCGGGTGCGAGGTCACTTTTCAGAAATTCATAAGCAATATTTGTCAGCTGGTACATCCGTGCACTTTCTTGTTATTTAACTTTTCTTCTTTTGGAAGACAAATAAAAACGTTGCACAAATTGTGCTCAATGTATGCAGAAACAAAAAAATGCCATTTGCAGAGTACTTTTTTCTCCTGTTTCTCGTCAGCTTCAAGATCACCCGGTGGAAAGATGATGCTGATGATAACGATGACGACACGTCGCAATGCCGGGAATGCCGGGAAAGAATAAATGAAAGAAAAAAAAAAACACCATTGCTAGATGACAATCTCGGCAACAAAATGCTTTCGTTTATGACTTTTTCTGTGTCTCTGTGCAGCATTCGTCAAGATGGTGACGTGTGCAGGAAAGCACGTTGGAATTCGGAGCGACAACGCGCCTGTGGAAAGTATAAATTGCACAAAAATGAATTCAACGATTGCTCCGAGTCGGGTGCAAGTGATTCGCAATATAACTGACTCGAGCTAAAAACTAAAACGTGCTCGTGAGAGCGCCGTACTGGCTCCTTAGTGGTGCATTAATACTAACAAATCGTTCCCGTAGACGTAGACAAAAACTGTTTCTTTTATAATAATGCACGATTTTAAATGAATGGTGAAAAGGAATGGTTTACAAAAAAAAAATCTTAAAATATTAAAACAGAACCAGAAAACGCCGAGAAGGAAAAGCATCTAACAATCATTAATCTTCTTAAATCAAAGGTTTTCTCTAGAGAACCAAAGCAGTGAAACGAAACTTAAGTTACTTGCATAACTGCTTAGCAAATTAATAATTCATCATCTGCAGCAGATGATGCGATTCGAGAATGAAGTCCCCGATGCACAAAGTTGATGAAAACGATGACGTTGTGGTACATCAACATCTGGCATTGGCGCTTATTTTGTGATATGTGGAAGTGGTTTTCCCCTTTTTCCTTCCTTGTGCATCCATCACACAAGAAGCAATCATCCTTTCGGTTGCTCGGAACGGTTTTTAGCGTTCGACAAGGGCCGACTTGCCGGTTGTGGATAATAAATTAAGTAGAATTTATTTGAAGAGCAGCCCACTTGTGAACAATTGCCATGTGTGTGTGGTTCATGGTCTGGAAGTACTGGTTGCTGGAAGAATATTGGTTTATGATGCATAATCTTAAAAACGGGAAACTCCCATTCAAAATTACTCCGCGTAGAACTTTAAACACACTTAAATGAGAAAATAAAACTTCTTATGAACATTAAGAAACACAAAACAACATTAATTAAGAAATACTTTAACAAGTTTTCTTACGACGGTACAAAAAAAATGTGTTAATGTAAGATATTCAACGGCTGGGATATTCTGGAAAGAACTAAGTTTAAGCTTAAGCAAAAAACAAATCTGTTTTAAAAAACAATGAAAATTAAAGAAATTTTAAATTTTGTTTTATTTTTTTGTCATTCTTTTTGTGCAGTATTAAAATAGTTTTATTTTATTTGCCCCGGGAATCTGCGCTTAATATAATGCAACCTCTAGTAAATAATATCTTTATTAATGATTAGTTAACGTTTCATGAAAAAGAATGAGTTTTTCTTACTAAGATATGTAGAGTTACATTAGGTAAAAGATTCAGTAAAAATACCAATAAAAAACCTAGAGTGACTAAAACTATCCTTCAGTACTTAATATCTCATCTTCGAATTGGTCTATACGAACTGGAACAATTCGATACAGGTCAATGAGCATAGTAAGCTTGATAAACATGCCCCAAAAATGGGGTCACCTGCCAGGAAGATACATCAATTTCAATTTTCATTCACAAAACAAACCACATCTTGGCGTGTCAGACACAAATTCATCACCACGGCACACAACTGGCTGAGTGTCCGGGGTTTGAATATTAAATTTTCATCAAATAGACAATTTAATGCACCTCACAACAGGGCCAATGGTCCCTGAACGGTGCAAACGGTCAACGGATCGTCTTTCGGTGAACAAACCGTGTTGTTCATGCTCGGCTCAGTCTACCATTGGCATCGGAAGATGTTCGATCGATTTATTGACTGCATCGGCACTTTGGCACCGTGACTTCCAGTGAGTCGTAAGTAATTGACTTTCAATCACATTAATGCAAACCATGCGTCATGTGAGAGAGAGAGATAGAGCGGAAGATGCCTACCGTGTTCTCATCGCATTTGCAACAACCCTTCCCAGATGCACACGCGTACACATTTTGCGCGAGCCTTTACGGATTTAATTTATTTATCTATCCTCCATCGAACGGGAGGATATTCTCGCTGATTGTCGGTCGTCGTCATTTGACATCCATCGTGCTCTGTATGCTCTCCTAGTAAGAGATATGCTGCCCACTAACTAGGAGGTCGGGTAATGCCGAAAGACGGCCGACACTGCACGAGTCGTATTTAATAAGGTTAATTGCTCGTGTATGACCGTGGCCGGCCGGTTGATAGTGATGACCATTGCCTTCGGGTAAAACTGATTACTCATAGATCAAGAAGGAGACAAGCAGTCACAACAGCTCATAACCGTGGTGGAATGGACGATGGAACCGCGTGCATGTTGCTTTTTGATGGCTTTATCGCCAAACCCAGACAGTGCGGCCTCCTGGTTGCAAAACGTTAAGACGTTACAGGAAATGTGAAAGACAGGCGCAGTGATAATATCCCGATAAGCAGCGGCCACCAGCAGTCAAACGGCAACCAAATCGCTGGTTGCTTTAAGGATTATCCATTTGGCGTACGTTTCGCGTAATTGATTGGTTTTTGATTGATCATCGTGGCAACGACGTGGCGTAGGATGATGAAGCATGTTTCCATCTAGGCGCTGCTCGTAGGTGGTTTAATCGGTGGCACGAAATAGATTAAGAAGCATATCATCGTGGGTGTTTGGTAGAAGGATGAAGAAGGATCTTGTGCTGTTGGCGGAAACGAATGATTCGCAGATGAATGACAAACAAGCGGTATAAATAGTACGATATTTTTCGTTTTTTAGAGAACAACAAACATGGGAGGCTATTTAATTTTATTTCTATTTCTATTAGGAAGCGTTTGAAGTTAATTTTTGAGTGATATTTTTATTTATAAAAATATAATATGATATTTATTAGTATGCTGTTTTATGACTCATCGAAAAATTAACGAAATTAAAAGAAATAGTTTCTTCTTAATTAATCTTAATTAATGTTAATTAATGTGTTTAGAAGCGAAAACGAGCACCAATCGAAATCTTTGTTTAGTTAGATTACCCACCGATAGATGTCGCTATCGGTAAGTTTTTTTTTTTTTTTTAAAAACATATTTATTGATAAAAAGAAGACATTAAGGACAACATTTTACAATGCTTAACCTAACATAAAAAATTTACAGGTAACACTTAAGGACTTCTAAATCAATCATGTCATCGTTGTTCCCAACGATGAAGATGATGTAGTTTGAAAACGATTTCAGAATCAAACTACGCTTGCCCGTACTAAAACCTGTTAGCTCAGGAAAGCGTAGCTGATCGAAGGACAAATACAAGGAGGAACGTTGACACCCTGCCATCTCTACTGCTCTTCTGATATGTTGCTGCAGAGCAGCCCAAGCTGGGGCAACTCTGCTGCAGCAGGCAAACTTATGCTGCAGGGTGTCAATTAGTGGACAAAACGAACAAACATGTGAGGACGCAACATTCATCCGGTGCAGCAGCTCTCCATGGGCAATCTTGCCGTTTGCCAGCATGTAGAGCACAGTACGCTGGTGTGTGGTGAGTTGGGAGGAGGAGATATTGTTCCAGATCCTTCTCCATCTGTATGACGGCGACGCTAGGGCGACCTTCGGGTTAAGAAATCTCCCAACCAGTTGTTGTCGTATGGATCGTGTGGACCAAATGTCGTTCGGGGCTTGAAGATACCCCATTTGCTGTACGACTATTCGGAGGCAGGGGTACGTCGAGGGAACAGCACCGACATTCGGAGGGTTTCCAATATTTACAATGTGTTGGCCACCGATCCGGAGACACTGTTGTTCTGCCATAAAAATATAATATTAATAAATTAATATGCTGTTTTATGACTCATCGAAAAATTCACGAAATTAAAAGAAGAAACTATTTTAGAAGCGAAAACGAGCACC
Source organism: Anopheles farauti (assembly GCA_000473445.2). NCBI lineage: Eukaryota > Metazoa > Arthropoda > Insecta > Diptera > Culicidae > Anopheles > Anopheles farauti. The sequence goes on from KI915042.1 coordinate 10,426,005, forward strand.
AATCGAAATTTTTGTTTAGTTAGATTACCCACCGATAGATGTCGCTATCGGTAAGTTAATGTTTGAAACTAAAAATTATACTGAACCTTCCCATTCTTCTTTTCCTCCTTTTGCAATCCAAACTATTCATAAAATAAGAATAAGTAAAATATGTTCACAATAAATTATATTTTCTTAATGTTAGTCAAACGAAAAAAGTTGAGTTGAAATAGAAAAAATATATTAATTAACAAACAGGTAAAATTATGTTCTAAAATTCCAGTTACGGGAAATCACAATGTGGAATGTACAGAGTTATCTTAATATAATTGTATTTAGAATGGGAACACAATTTGTTCCTAAACACCCCTCGTGATCGATTGCACATTTTCGATGTAATTATTTATCCGCTATTTTTATTATATTTTGTAGACAACAAAATTATATCAAAACTAGTAAACAATCGTAAGAAAAATGTTCTTACAACCTTAAATATTGTCACGGTCACGGATAAGTAATAATCGCCGTAAAAACCTGAAACTAATACCGACAACAGCAACAATATGAATAAACATTATTTAAGTTAACACATCCGCCGGTGCCAACGACGACCGAAAACGTTTTCAATTTCGTCGTATGAAATATGCATCACCATAACCGTTTTGTCACGTGTCCGCGAGGGTGGGCCCTGCGGTGAGGATGGTCGGTTGGGGTCGAAAAATGCATCCATTTGCATCCGCAGCGTGCGTGCAGCAACAGGCATAAACGCCATCGCACCGCGGTCAAACAGCGGCATAAATTATGCGCCCGCGTGCGTTATTTATTTATGAATGCGTGAAACATCATCCGTTATCCCGTTTCCCGTTTCGCGTCCGTCCGGTCGCCGGTCCATCCCTGGGCTGGCTCGGTTTCCTGCAGCACCACACCTGGCCGACGGCACCGGGGACAAAGTTGCCATTTTGCGTTGCGTCTCGTTACCGATTCGATAAAACGGCGCAAGTTTTTTTTTGCCGCCATTTTTACGGCTCGTAAGCAATGCGACGTTGCGGGTTTCACCTCGCCTCGGTCGGTCACATGTTGTGACACACGTTCGTGCAGGGAGCGTGCAGAGCCTTGCTGCGTCCGAAAGGATAACCACCATCGGTGGCGGCGAGGGTATCAGCCCGACGGATGGTTTTCTGCTGATCTGCTGAATTATCTCGCTCCGGTCGCGTGTGGCGGTGGTTTTGCGAGTGGGTTTGTGCGGAAGGAAAAACTGCAAGCAGCAACCATTTCACGCGCAAGGTAGAGTTATCTAACGGTCGAGCGACCGTTTCGAAACTACAAGCTTGTTATTTGTCTCTCTTGATGATTTTTGTCGCTTTACAATCCGCGGTCAGTGAAAGCGTTCGTACCACCATCGTTTTTACAACGAGCGAGAAGGGCAACCTTGCGCGTTGGTGTAGTTTTTTTTTCTCCCTCCCACCGACACGCGTATTCACTCGAAAAGTGCATTACGTGCATATTTACCGGTCAGCTCGTATAGAAATCGGTCGATCGATAAACGAAACGGTGTGACTGTTGCTGGGGGAAGGTGAGGGAAAGCACCGGAGCAGGTGACGTGCAAATGCTAGAAGCATTTCCAATGCATTCCGATGCATTCCGATGCGTTGAGGTGGAAGCGGCATTCAATAACCATCATTCCTGGCAATCATTACATGCAGACGAACGCGTTTTATGCTGCTCCCATTATCAGCTGCCTTTGTGTTGCCATTATCAACCATAATTCCAGTTTGAGTAAATAAGAAAGCGAAAGGTTGAGGCACAAAAAAAAAAGCACGTGATGATTACCGCAGGTAGTCTCGAAGCACTCGTTTTCGCAATGTTCTTCACTGTCGGCGTTAATCTCGACGGTGAACACGAATTGCATTCGTATTGTAACGTGCAGTTTAAGCTCGTTGTGTAGCTCGTTTCGCGATGGGTTACGGAACGAAATTAATTTTCGCTTGAAATGAATATCAATCATACGGATTGGAGTGTACTTTAAGTCAAAGTACATTCGAAGGCTCTTTGTGCAAACGAAAGCCGGTTTGGGTCTGGGACGAGTTTGTATCGTAATTCATTAACACAAACGTTGATGAAAAGTTGATTCATTAGTTTTAATGATGTTTTTTTCAATCTTGCCTGGTGTATGATAATTGATTCGAACAAACACCTTTTAGGTAATCGTTATGATAATTTTTTAATAAAAATTTAAAATGAAATCAATAAAATGTTTATGAAAATGATTCAAAATTTATAGAGTATTTTATGAGGCAGCGAAAACTATGTTTTTGTTACTTTTGTATTAAAGAAATACCAGCTAAAATGTAATATTTTGATAACTTAGTGACCAAATTTTTCTTTATTAAAATATATATTTGGATAAATTTACGAATTCAAACGGGAGCAAGTTCATGAAATGAGTATGAATTATATGAACCACTTTTGAAATATAATTCAAATAATCACTATAAAACTAAAAATATAAAAAAATAAAATAATCGCATAAAAACTATATCAGCACTTCCGCCTACTTGTTGGCTCTCGAGCGTACTCATTCAACGTGCGAAAGTTGTTTGCTCGCTTTGCAGCGCAACGTGACCGGAACTGCATGAGTTTGCAATTTATCGCAATTCAATGGCTCTCCGTGTCGGCGACTGAAGCATCCACCAGCGTGTGCTGCAGCGTTCAGCGAAAAGGAATGCATTATCCTTCCGGCAGCGACAAACGTCACGAAACGCTTGCCCAAACAACAAACGCTCCTCTCCGCCGTGCTGCCCACCGCGTGAACCGCGGAGTACGTCGAAGTGCGAACGCATTCGCATTTCCGAGCGATTATGAATGTTTAACATCGTCTGTGGGATTTGGAAACGGGTGGTGTGGGTGACTTTGCGAATTAGTGTCATCGCCGGTGGGGACGTTATGTCCTTCGCAAAATCGTTTAGATCGTAAGCGAGCAGACGCTACTGAGAGTTTAAATGATTGTTTAACTTTAATTATCTTCGACGGTCACTTGCCAGAAGCGCCTGATGGAGCGGTGGGAATTCGACTGGTTCGGATTAGGGGAGCGTGTTTTGCAAGTATCGTTAAATCAAACACTCTCGGAGCTGGTTGTTCAAATGCTACTATGATGTCTGTGAAGGTTAAAGCTATGAAGCTAGAAGTTAGCTCATAATTCAATGGAGGCGCCCGGTAGTTTTCAAGGCTTGGAAAGGCTTGTTTTCAAGGTGAGGAAAGAAAAATAAAACTTAGCCCATTTGAATTTTTAGCAGCAATTAAAGAGCCATACAAAATGACAAAAATGCGTCACAAAACCCTCTGCGTGGCACTTATATTGATAACAAACGGAGCAGAACGTACGAATGGTGAACCGAATGCCTTCCGAACCGGAACACATTCACGCCGTCATGCTCACCGCAGCCGATAGGTTTGGCTTTTGACTTTTGGGATAATTTCAATTCACTGCTCCGACGTGCGACTCACACAAGGTTGAATGATCGTTCGGGGTCATTCACGTTAAAGAGTTTCTGCTCGATTTGCTGCCACGGTTCGAAAGCGGAGGATAATCACGGCCTGAGCTATGCCGAGGATTTCCCCCCGATATGTGGATGACGGGAGCAAACTGGCCCGGGAGAGGGAGAGAGAGAGAGTGTGTGTGTGTGTGAGAGAGAGAGAGAACAAGAAGTGGAGCCTCTCAAACGAGTGGAGAAAAAAAACGAGACGCAACATCTCCTCGAGGATGCTGGTTTCATTTTTTAAAGTGAAAACTTTAGGCGTCTAATTGAATTGGGGAATTCTTGGGCGGTGAAAAGTGGAAAAGTTTTGCGTCCCAGTAGCTGATTCAATTTGAGGTGCTCGTGCAAACGCACCACGTCGTGGCTCTGCTGCGTGACCGGTTTTGTGGTTTTTGGGGAAATTAATCGGCAAACAGTGTGGCCGGTCAGTTATTGCTGAGTGAGTGCATTAAGGTGGGGGGCGATAGGCGGTGGTTGGGGAATTGGTCGGAAGGATTAGCTCTTATGGCGATGTTTTTGAAAGAACAGATCAAGGTGGGATACGAAATGGGATCCAACCGACCGTCAAATATAACACATTTTATCAGATAATTTATCAATCTAAAACATAGAAAACAATTTCACCACATTCGCTTAATTGAAATTCAAATACAAGTTTGAATGACTGTTTATTAATTTTTCTGTTCAGTGTCGTAAAAAATGCGTTAAATGCGTAAAATATTAAAAAGCCGAAACTCGTTAATTTCGGTGGAAGGTGATATTGAATAAGCTTTAAATGTGTGCGCAGCTTTTACGTAGAAATGTTACCCTTTTTTTAAACAAATTTAATTTTAATCAAAAAATTTGATTGAATTTTAATTAGTATTGCAAGGTTTTTGTAGAAAATCAGTAGCATTCGAGAAATACATGTTTGGATTGCAAACTATTGCAAAATACCAAAACATAGCACTTATAACCAATTTTACAAAACCTTGTTGCATGTTATGATAAATTATGTGTACTTAATTAGTCATAACTGATATGAATTAGTAGACACCAAATGTGTAACTATTTCAATAGATTATTCGAAATGAAACGTCATTGATAATCGAGACTTAAATTTGAAAAGATACAAACCATCGTAAAACGATTCCTTTTTTTTTGTCTGGAATGCGAGTAACAATCGAGCCTCATGGAGATATAGTTATCTCGTTATCTAATTGCTTTTTTGTTTGATAAAGCTATGCTCCAAGAATCAGTTCAAGCATCTTAACAATGTGGTACTTTTAAACCGTATCCTTTCATTCATCATGTTTCCAGCCGCCTGCAGTGCAACGTTATACCGGATGCAAGAACAAATGTGGCCAACAGTCTGCTCCGCAAGATCAAAGATAGCGAGAAGCGAGAGAATAAAAACCACTCAACCAGATCTTTGCCGCTTCGACAGTAAAATGACTACAATGTCTCTGCATTGTCCTTGGTTTCGAAACGGCAGCACGATTGCCTTTTGTGCGCCAGCCAGCCGTAAGGCTACACCTTCTTGAGCGAATGGTCCACTTCAGAAGGTGCCGGCTTCCGCTCCCGGTACTGGGAAATCGGAAGGAACGCTGTTACTTTCCCCGCCTCGCTGAGCCTCGCCCTCGGTGTATTTTGCAGTGCCCGCTGGACAAGTATGGCCCGATGATAAGTGAATTGTTTCGCTTAATTGATTGTAATTTGTTGAAGCAGGCGTACAATTGTTTTCACTTGCGAGGCGACAAGGGCCACTTGGAGGCATCGTGTTTTAACGGAGGGGAAAAAAACGGTTCCCCTCATCGGTTGCCCCGCACGACAACTCAGCACACATGTTTATTAACGAGGCTTAGCGTAACTAACTAAAACAAACCAAGCTCTTCGCCCTTATACGTCTGGTGCCGGTGAAGAAAACCAGCTGTCAAACTTATTCCAAGCATGAAATAATGCATACGCCTGCTGCTGCTGCTGCTGCTGCAGATGCAGTTTCGTTTTTGTCGACGTGCCAAGGCGGTATTTCAACACATGAGCAATGAGCATTTCAACAGCACACCCACACACTCGTACGCCACCAAACTTTCGCTAGCAGCCAACCGGGGTTGGCTTGGCCTTTGGGAGCTCTAAATGGGAGGTCGCTGCAGTATGCGTTCAGGCCACACATGAGACAGACAGGCCCCGGTATGTGGCGGTGCAATAACGACGATAACAAAGTTTCTCGTTATTTATAAGCATTTTATTAAACGCCACTGCCCGTGGTTGCGCTTTGGGGACCGTTTATGAGCAAGTCATTGCCGGAGGCCCCGGTTGGCTAAGCCGAGCGGAGGATAAATTGCACCAACCGAGCACACGAACCACGGGTGGGGGTGTGCTGCGTATTAAAGCAAGTTTCGAGTTCCTCCAAGAAAATTGTCATCGTATGCTGAACGGAGCGGCCGGAGTGGTTGTGTAGTGAAGTGCAATCAACAGGGCCATCCCCCCATCCCTCGGGGAGGGGAAAATGAATATATTTGACGCTCCCAATCCGAACCGGCTCACCGAACGACGTGCACAGCGATATGCGTTACATTGCAAGCGAGCGGAATCGAACGAAATATTTGTGTGCGTTTGAAATTGCTGCAAATGATTTAAAGTTTGCCGAGTGCCCGTGCCGAGAGCGGGTTATTTATACGTACGGGGAATTCGATGACACATTGCTGTGTGCGCTGGGAGTTTCTAGTGGAACGTTTGGTCACGATGACAGTGGAAGGATGTGGTGGAAGGAAAAATAGTGTGACAGCACGTTTTGATTATTTTGCGAAAGATGAAAGCTGGGCGGGCGTGCAGATGGTGCGGTTTGTGAGAGTGAAGAGGATTGCTGAAGGACTTGTAAAAGTGCTTTGGCAGTGCTACATGGCAGTGAAACCTTTAAAGCACAATACCATCAACATCAAACACGCGTGTTAAAGGTGTTTAGTAATAAATTTTGGGTTTCACCAAGACTTAAGACTCAAAGGAATGTTTCGTAAATGTTTCATTACAGCTCGTATGATAAAAACATAATCAAAAGAAAAACTGCTCGTTCAATAAAATCCAAACCTTTTAATTCAAGCGTTTGTATCAGCAATAGGATAAGAGAACTGTTTTCTAAGACTATTTTAGCATTATGATTGAGATTTGCGCTTGGAGCCGTATTGTCTGCGGTCTTATTGTCACAGACAGACAACTTTTTTCTTGGGGAATGTCCGCTCTGTCCTGTTATCTGGGGTCTACTCTGTTGTTAGTACGACTAGACTAGCCGGTATTAAAAATCGTTTAGGAGTGACATACCGTCACGTTTCTGAAATTCCCTTGCACAGAAGTTTCTCAAAGGTAAACGTCCCTTAATGGGCTATCTTCGAGAAGTTTCAGTGTACAAAAAAGTCAACCAATAACCATTTACGATTGATTTTTTAAAAGCATCGATAACGATCAATGATCAAATAAATGTGAAATGCCATTGCCATAATGGATCGTTTAATTTGAAATATCCTTCATGAAACCTAGCTATGTCGAAAATGTGTAAATTGTGAAAAATTTTGTTTAAAAAATGTTTAGAATGCTCTGTGAATACAATTACACAACAAATTTCACCACCTTTTGATGTATAATGCTACATAGGAACATAATAATTAAGATGAGAATGTGTTTCTCGGGAACTCTTTGTGGAGCGCTGTGTTTAGTATCGAAGATTAAGCCATTCTTATAACTTTGTCGTAAATATTTTTAAATATATGTACCCTTTAAGCATTACTGGAAGCTAGCAAGTAAATTAAAGTAATATATAAATTAAAAACCAATGTATAAACTTAAAAACAATTACTAAATTAGATATAAGAAACTATAAAAAAACACCAATTGCCAGAAAAATCTTAAACAAGTTTTCAATGCTTCCATTGCAGGAATTGAATCGATTTGTTCGATTGTTTGTCGGGGAAATCTTCCAGATGGAACGGTGAACGGTTGAATGGTTATATTGTCCAAACCGGAAACTTTTCCCAATTTCTAACGACATCCCATACTAGCTCTAAAAAAAAGCGTCACTCTCCTCGGTATCACACGTCCGTGTACGCTTGAACGCAATGAAGCGATAAAAAGTTCCGGTCGCGCACCGAATTTACACATTAATTGCATGCCTTTCGGGTGCCATCCCACTGGGAGGGGAGGCTACAGAACCGCCAGAAAACGGTCCACTATCGCTAGCTATCGAATCGCCCCTACTTACCGGCGGGAACAGCTGCAGCAGGCCGAGAATGAGTATCGCCATCGCCATCGAGGTGGCCGAGCAGAATTGCATTTTTAAAAAGGTCACACAGCACCGTCGCTGGTACAGGATCGGCAGCATGATGGCGAACGCGATGCACGACTGCAGGAAGCAGCATCCGCAGCTGATCACGACCAGTATCGGCCGGGTGGATGTCTTCGGCACGGAGGGCTACAAAGAAACGCGCGAGAAAGAGAGAGAGTGAGAGAGAGAAAACAATACAGATAAAAAAAACGTTAGACACAATGAATGGAAAATGTAAATGAGTTGGCCAGTTGGGAAACGGAGCCGGGAAATGAGTTCCACTGAGGGAACGGCATAACGATCGAACGGGCGCGCGTGGAACAAACACGTTTTTGTTTGCTCTTTCCACAGCGAAGCTTGTTTAGAATTTCATACCATGTATTCGCACACTGTATGCGATCCCACCGGGAAACGTTTGGTGAAATTACATCCGCATTTTTTGTTGTTGTTGCTCTCTTGTTATGGTGGGACATCGAAACTCCGGACGGATTTTGGAACCACTCAAACAATGTTGCGACGATGAGAACGTCCAGGAATTCGCCAATGAACCAGTGCGAAACTGTTTGGCGCGTTTGGAACAGTAGTTTTGTTGCAATTTAAAAGAAGCATTCATCTCTTAAAATGTTCCCCTGTTTACACTGCTACTTAAAAAGGAATACCCTCAATTCGTTCGATGAGTCAAAATTCCACCGTATGAAGTATCGAAATGCTTCACCTATTAGTTCTCACCGACTCTTTCGCCTCCCGAAACGAGCAGCAGCTCATAAAATTGATCCGAAGAGTAATTTGGAAGCAATTAAAAATTCACTAAACGTTCAGAGTACATCCCCTTCCCTTCTCGTGCTCCACAGGCCACTGTCTTCAGGTGTCGGTGTTTTTGGTGCCTGATTGAGTGTTATTAATTTCCCAGTACCCATTGGGACGAGGAGGTCTGCAATATGTTCGGGCATGACGAAGGAGAACCCCAGAACGCCGGGTCGGCGAGGACGCCCGACAGGATTGTGAGATAATTTGCATCGAACGGTACGGGTGCTTTAACACTACCGAAGGTGAAGGAATGTAGATGAGAGGTTATGATATTTTTAGTGGACTGTATGTGAGGGGATCGGTGAAATTCATTTAGAACTTTTCGGTGATTAATAGGGAATTCATTAAAATGAGGGCTCGATCATGACGCGGGAGCCGTTCGAAACACACAGGATGGTAATTAGGATACTGTAAACGATCCAACTTCCGGGCAGCTGTTTATTTGAGAGATGTGAAAATATGTTTTAATAGAGCAAGACCGGCTTCACTTAGAATGCGAAATGAGCTATCGGATCGTTGCTAAAATGGCACGTTTCTGAAGAGACATCGTTACGTGTTGAAGTAAAAAAAAAAAAAAAAAACAAACAAACAAACCAGACCAGCCATTCTCTTCCCCGTTCCCCATTTTAAGTGATCGACATTTGGTGTTGTCGTCCCTGCAATGGACCCGCAATTGGAAGCAGCGCGGCGCACCGGCCACAACAAACGCATAACCTTATCGTTTTATTTCACGTAAAAAGCAACATAAAAATGGAAATAAACACCAGCTCGGAAGGGGGTGCGCGCCTCCTTCTGCCGGTGACGGTGACAGTTCCGGTTCCGCCAAAACCGCTCGTGTGCCCTGTGCCAGGGATTGGATTAGGCGGCGGCGGTGCGGTGGGCGGTGGGAGAAAACGTTAAAAATCACCACCAGCGCACTCTCTCGCGTCTCTCGCAAATCTGCGACTTTCAATAAGAAACCGCTCGTATCGAAAATTTTATAGCTCGCCACATAAATTCCCAACCACCACCATCACCACATCGCCACGCGGCAGTTGACGAGCGGGTCCGGAAGCGAGGCCGCCACACGGCGGAGGATGCCAATCGTAAAAAGGAATTTGTTCAAATCGGCGGACTAAAAAGGGAAGGGGAACACAGTGGGGACCAAACAAAGAAATGAAAAAAAGAAAAGAGAAGCGAAGTAAACCTCGAATCCAACCGAACGGCAGAAATCGGACGAGGCAAATCCGGTCACATTCCGGTCACATTGCTACTATCGACAAGTGTGCCGCTACTGTCGATTCTCTGTGCCAATACGACCTCGGGTTGAGGGAATGCTTGAAGGGTGGGAAAGCATTAAAAACTTTGCAACATCGTCGCCGCCGCCACCGTGACGTGATGGAACCCGTGACAAGGTTGCGGACGCTGGGCTGGGTGAATATGCGCCAATCGCCAAACTAATGTCGCTCGCCCGCTGGTGGATGGATGCGGTCGAATGGGAAAACGCAGCTCGAATGGCCATTCGCAGTGCGGTAAGAAGCGATGGGGAGGGAGAGGGAAGAGGCGGCTGAAGGATGGAATAAATTTATGATTTTAAATGCTATGAGCCAAGAACGATGGCTGCTCCAAATGAAACAGGGTTGGGGAGCGAATGTTTCTTGTTTAAGAAACTCATTGTTATGTTAGGAAGCATCACAACCCTCTCTTTCGGCACACAATGTTTTTATTCGCTTTCGCTGCGAGGACGGTTTTTAAAAAACAAAATATGACTGCAGCGTTCTTCTTAATGCATCATCATCAGCTTAAGGGGGAAAAAACCCTGTATTTTGTTACGTCATGCAGCTAAGATATAATCCAAGCGATAGCTTTGGCTGATGCTGGTGCCAAATCATTATCATTATCATCATCATCATCATCGCCCATCGTTGTCCTCGTGCCGGTTTTACGTTGATGGTCACCAACGATGCGGATGCTTCCGGTTAGTCATTTGTGGTAACTATAAAGGATCTATTCGGGTTTGCTCGTTTGCTATTATTTACCTCTCTTTCGTTCTCACTGTCTTACGACTCGCAAAACCACGCATGTTAACAATTTATGATAATTGCCCTGCCGTGTGGGTAGTGTTTGTCTCACCAAAATGTTCTGTCTGCGAGATAATTTTGAGCAGCGTGAAAGGCAGTGAGAGCTAAGCATTTGCATGTTTTATCAACGTGAAACGAAATGGGCTACAGGATGTGGTGGAGATTTGTTTCACAAAGGATTTCAATGAGGAGTTTTGCAAAGATAAAATTTGCAAAAATGACAGAATTATCGGTGCGAGTTTATTTATGAAGTTATTGAAGTGAAAAATCTGTTACTAATCGTATTTAAAACAACAAAGTTGAATAATAAAGATTAATCAAAAATTGATTTTTTTCTGACTACGTTTTATATGAAGACTTCTTAGAAGCCTCTTGTTACTTGTCTCTTCCTACTCGATTATTTACTGTACACATTTGACCGAACCGAACAATTCATCCATGTTAGATTTGAAATGGTTTTAATAAATATTGATATATAAATATCTACCAGAAACTTCCGACCACATTGAAGCCGAAGGTCACATTTTAAAATGTCTAAAAAAAAGAGAGCGTCTAAAAAACTGTTCAGTAGAAAGTCAACAGCTCATTTGATGGCCGAATAAAAATGAAAGAGAATTAAAAGTGACATTAGATTATGTAACAAACATACTCATGAAAATGAAACGTTCGATGATTCTTTATGTTCAGCATAAAGCGTTAGTATTATTCGAGATAAACAACCGGTATTCGTTCATAAAAAATATATAAAAATTCTAAGAGTTTATTCAGCATGCTTTAAAGAAAAAGTTATCTTCCTTATCGAATTTAAATGCCCCGATTATCATACTACAACAAGCCTAGCGCATTGTGTATACGCGGATAGTTGAGGGAAAAAAAAACAGATATGTTCACAAGGTCTTTCAATCATGAAATATATGCGCATCCACCCAATGCGTATCAGGATAATACAAAATTATGATTTATTTATGTGCCGATGGTTGTGTCTCCCGCTACTTGTAACTCTCAAAGTCACATGGAGCCAGCAGCTCAAACAAGGCGCCCAAGACGCAGGGATGTCCGGGAGATTCCGGTTTCACTTTATGTTCCCGTAATCCCCGTACGAAAGCTCCCAAACCCTGGTACGCCGATGAATTGCCAGGCCCAAGAATTGCCAACGCAAACATCATCAAGTTATGGTTCCTAGCCGGGAAGATTCGTCTAGCGCGAGCATGACGATACGAAACGGTGCGGTAAAATACGCGAACAAACGACACGCACTGCGTGAAACAGATGCACGGTAGCATATTTTCTCTAGCATAATCAACTCGCCCGCCATTTGAATCTATTTTCCATTTCACGACGTAAATCTCACCGCCAACCGGTCGGGGAAGGCGGAAACTCAGAGAAAACGCCCGAATGCCGTCCGTATCCGTTACTCATCATGCGGTGGAAGATGGAACCCACTACGGCAGCTCTTCATTGGACCGGTTTTAGCGACCGGATGAGCTTAAAAAGAAGAAAACAAGTAAAAAAAACAAACCACCAGACTGAAGAGTTTGCAGCTTTCAATTTTTATCTCCACGGAGCAGCTTTGGATCCATCGAAAAAACCAGGCTCGGTCGTTTTCCTTTTTCCGGTGCTCACTTCCGGTGCTGGTGCTGGTGGAATACGGTTTCATTTTGGGAGAGTGTTTCTTTTGTTTCATTTAAACCGCACACACCACCCAACGACGCGTGTTTGACGATTCGGTTCACTTCGTTGGTGGCTGGTGTGAGCAAATTGGACCCGGAATATATTCGGAATGGTGCCTTAAGTATCATTAAACTGAATCAAATGATAATTTATTGTTTTCCAGTGAAGTAATTCCGCCCACACGCAGGAAAGCGGTTTTTGTGGTTTTAGCCATGGCGCGAAGAAGCTTTTTGTATTGCTCAAGAATATCTTGGTGACATTTGCGGTAGGAAAGAGGTGAAAGTTAACCATAAACTAGGAGATGGATTAGAAAATAAAAGGTGAACTTAATTCCTAATTAATTTGTACATTTGAGATTTGTCTCCCACTTAAAAGGATCGTGTGGCAAATCCTAGACTGTTGACTAAGGAAACTGTTAGAATTAACATAACCTCTGTTTCAAGGTTCATATATTCCGCGGAACTTTACCGGACGAAAACGTGGCAACAAAGAGTCTTCGTGTACATTAAATGTTTCTCACGATTCCGAGAGTTTGTTCGGTCATAATCATGTTTGCTATTCTCTGAACAAAAGAGCCATACAGAAGCATATAGTCTGGTCCGTATGTCATAACGAAAAAAACATACTGAAAGCAAGCAGACAGTAACACACACGAGAAATACTGCGAAATCCACAAATCGAACGAAAACCCACAAACGTCTGTCAAGCACTTGCTGGAAGCGATGTACAACACACGCCGAACTTCCGCACCGCATCGTTTGTGCCACAGGAATAATTTCTCAAGAAGCCACTTCCATTACCGAGCGAAGTGGTAGCAAAAGGGCGTTTGGTTGTTTTCACGAGCGAAATGATTTTTTCCCACCGTGGAATGCAGTTTGCTTTGCGGCGAGTGTCTATCAAGGCGTTTCACCTCCCGTACTAACCATCGGTCTCCCTCGTGGACCATTGGTTCGAATTTTGAAAGCACCGAACTGTACCAGACATGGAGCGTGCGTCCGCGCATCGTCCGAGCTTTGTTAAGCGGCACCTCCCATTCGAGTGGCATTGGAAACACGGTCAATAACCTTTCCACAAGTGGCTTTTCATCACAAACCGCTTTCTTCCTACTGTTTATTGCAACAGTGACCGTAGTGCAAACTTTACTCGTTGACTTCGTGTTGGGCCACTAAAGAATGGGTGGAGAAGCGTATCCAACGAACTTGCCAAAATCGGTAAGCTGTGTGAGCTCAAAAGGGGTGGTTGACGATGTGAATGACGTTACTTTCTTATAGATACCGAGAAATACTCACGTTGTAGTTCTTCTTCGCCAGCAGGACCACGAACGTGCCAGACAGTGGGCAGATGCAGCGGGTGATGTTCTCGAGCATATTTTCGGTGATGCACAGATCGGTACGCCACGTTGGCTCGAACGTCGCCTTCGCGTCGTAGCTAAAATGGGAGTAGAATACGATTGCACATTAATGTCGTGAACGTCTTCGAAACCGTCTGATTGTTCGTCACATAAATCGTCGTCGAAAAGTTGTCATTATTCGAAATGATCACGTGGGTCGGGTACCACAGAATACTAAAAGAACTAAGAAGAACGTTCGCTAAGGGCTACGGCTAAAAATGTAAAATAAAATACGGAGCCTACGTTCGAAACCCTTTACGATGAAGTAGGCGTACCGAGCTCGGTAAACGCATTGCCTTGAGCCCACCTTCTGATGTAATCCAAACAGAACGGAGACTACAATACCGTCGCTACCATCAGGAAGCTTACGGTGTGTGCATTCAGGGAAATAGAGCACCTTTCATCGATGGAATTATTTCATAACGAAATTTTAATCGCTCTCCAGCGGGGAAACGATTCAACCGACGGCTCGGTGGTGATTAGCATTATAGATATTGCCAGCTTGCCTGCCGCAAGCAGCTACCGCTTGGAAGCGACCGTACCATTTAGACGAATTCATCTTCGGCTCCCAGAGCATCGTTGACGGCATTAGTCTTCGCAGTCAATGAATTATGCAACGATGATTTAAGTGCGTACCACCATGCCGGTGAGTTCGAGAGTTCGAGTTCGATGCTAAATTATGCAACGCCCCATTCATTACACAGGTGAACTATCAGACGTCACGCGGGGAGACGATAAATATTGATGGCGGGAGGTTATTGAGTGAAATATCAAGCCGTTTTGCTGTCGTGGCGTGTGCGGGGTAGCTGAATTAGTTGAAAAACAACTCTGACGGGGTTGGGGATGTAACATTGTTGGGTGAAGATGGTTTATGCTTTCGATTCCTGATGAATTTTGTGCAACAAGCAGAAAGGTCTTTATTGTACAGCAGAAAGCATAGTATGCTGTGACACAATTTCTTTAATCACGTTGGTATATAAACTCTTTTTACTAAGTTTACTCTCAAACTATCTTTAATTTGTTCTCTCGGTCTAGCTGTTTTCTGTGTAAAGCCAACAGAAACGCTCGCGGTTTATTTTTTCTGTTCCACTGTAAAGTGTCGAAAGCAGACCGATTTTCGTAACACTGTTTTTCCAGCGATGCTTGTCAAGGTATGCTGCTTTTGAGGTTTTACAGCGCATTTTTTTTCGTACAATTCGTGCGCTAGGATACACGGAGTGTAAAATAAAACACGTTCGTATATTGGCTTTGTTGATCGTAAATCACGTGCTTAAGCCATGTGAAAATTGCCAACCGCGTGGGTTTACCGGTTGGCATCGTTAATCGAGGTGGTTAAAATTATCGTTTTGCTGAGCGATGGCAGTTTGGTGTAGAAAGTTTGAGCTTTTCTTTTCAAGCATTGAGAAACGGCTTCTCGTTGCTTGATGTTAAATAAGAATAGAACATGAAATATTGCTAACAAACCGCAAGTCGCTCTGTTATTAGTTTTTTTTTCATCTCACTAATAGTTCCTTCCTGTACAATGTTACATTAAATTGGTTATTCAATACGTCGTACATTCAAGAATCACATCACGCCCTTACTTCCGTTATGTAGTAAATTTCGTCGCAATTGCTCCCATTCATGTACGTGGCCATGATTAAAATCGTTCATTCACATTCACTTGAACCGTGACGCGTTCAGTAGTTTGCACGTTCGATCCGGTTGTCCGACAACCTTTGCCTGTAACCTTTGCCGACCGTGTTATTGACACTTACCCGCACAGTGGAATCCATTCGCTCGTGGGTGAGTTTTCGTGCTGGAATATGATTTCTACGTGGGCCGCTTCTAGCGGCACGTGCAGAGGCTGGTTCGCTTCACTGCCTGTCCGGTTGGCATAGTACAGCCAGCTGGAGATGATTTTCGACGCCGGTATGTAGTCGATGTCGGTACCGAAGCTGCGGGAACGAGATAGCGCACAAGGCGATGATGGTTAGTGTTTTGAATATTTCTGAATTTGCTCTACACGGCTTCGATGGAACGGGAAAATAACTCCATCGGTACAAGCGAACACGGCCGATGTCGATGCGATGTGCCATTATGGAAAATGTGAAAATAGTAAAAAGATATCGTTCTGGAGCGGAAAAAGGACCACCCATGTTGTCATGAACCAAAGCGAGTTTAAGCACATCCAGCTGAGTTGTGCTGATGCTGCCAGAGGTTGTTGTTCAACGTTCAGAAAAAAAGGATAGATAAAATAAAGCAGCCTACGAATTTACAAACTTTAATCAAGTGCATGAACTATTTCATAACAATTTATAATTTTATGATATATATTATACTATATATTTATAATAACAAAAAACCAAGCTGTGTAATCTTAATCGCAGTAAGCTATGGAAACTTAACCTATACCCTTCTGTGGTAGAGAATGTGAAATAACTTGCGCCTAAAGGTATGCAATATATGTTTGACAATAATTTCAACGTTTTCTTTGTTAGCTTGATGTGCGATTCTCACGTATCTGTGATGTCACATACTATTAATGTAGTTAATCGAACCATCGCACGAATTCTAACTAGATTGAGAATTCATATGACGACGTCATGCATTGCCTTCTGGTTGGAAAATGGGTTTAGAGGCTTAAATATGCACAAGATTTTTTTCCCCGGTTAAACGCTGCTGGTTTACCTGTTTTTGGCAAAATAGAAGCGAGGCAGGAAACTGGTGAGATTTTTGTACGATATCACTGTCACCAGCACGGTACCGTGCGCCACAATGTCCTGCAGGGAGCTGGAGCTCTCCATTTCCATATACAGCTGGTCGGAGTAGAGTTGATCGCTGGAAGAAAGGCACGTAAAATGTAAATAGTATTAGTTCGGATTTTATTTTTATGAAGAGGGTATATACGCTCAACTGCACACACTTGTAAACAACTCGCACGTTACAAAGCAAGCGAATCCGGGGGAAATTTGTATTCGTGTAGAGGACACATTTCGAGTAGGTTGAGTACTGGCTATTCGGTACAATTGGCTACTCATAGCTGTACAACTAATTTATGCAATCGAAGCTCAATATCGAATGCAAACAAGAAGAACTGAAGATTCACCAACTTCAAATACGATACACACCCGTATATTTGCAGATTGAACGGCAACCCCTTGACCGTTTCCGTGTAGAGATAGAACGAGTTGAGCTGATGGGTGGCTGTGGTGGAGGCCGCATGCTTCACACCCGGTCCTGCCACCGGTCCGAGGGCGGACGAGGAAGACGACGAGATCGGTGCGGCCATTGTCGTTTCGTGGTTGAGGGCGGCCGCTTGCACCAGATCCTGCAGCTGTTTGATTTGCTGTGGAAATACAAGAAGAGCATAAAAGCGACCGCGCGGGCGGCATGGCAAATTAGGAAAATTTTCCAATTGACTCTTTCCAATCTGTATGTGTGTGTGTGTGTGTATTGGCCTGCTCGACACCAATAGGCGGAAATGATTTTCTTCATCCACCAAACGAACCGTAAAGAATTCGGGACGGAAACGGTGCGCATGCTGATCTGCAGAACGATTGCGGGGCGAAACGTACGGTTCGATAAATTTCCATGATTGATGTTATGGCCACGGTTCGATGAGTTTCTCCCCACGATCCGCAAGCGAGCTCGTCGGTAGGCTCGTAACGTCGGTCCTACGTAACACAATTGTGCAATCTAATTGATCGCTTTAGATCGTCGAGCGCAGGGTAAAGGCGGACGATAAGCGGTACATCAGAGGCAAATCAAATTTCTATTCATCATCTATCCCAATGATGATATGGGGCGTGAGATCGGTTTTTCATTGGATTGCTTTGCGCACATGGTATAAGAGTTTTATTTACGATCGATATGTGATAACCATTTCACGAATAATTAATTAAAAGCTTTGGTAAAATATATTTTCTGGGACGTTGATGATTGAGGCCGATTTTGAAAGACTACAAAAAAAAATATCACACGAGATCTGCATACCTGTTGACTGTTGAGTGAAGCTTTATTCTGCATAACGACATCGATGATGCGTAAAATTATGTCCGAGGCTATCTCCTGCTCGTGGCGTGTTCCAGTTGCCGCGATGTAGCTGAAAACCTGTATCGAAAAATATAACGTTTAGAGGCATTGCATTCAAACCAACTACAAGGATGCGGAATATTTTTGAGAACAAACAAACTAGGACTACGATTGGTCAGTGTTTTTCCAAAACAAATCAAACAGTTGGAGAACGTAGAAAATACCACGAACAGGAATAATAAACACATTGGAAGTATAAAGGAAAGCAATAAATAAATAAATTATTCCACGCACAACAAGTTGAAAGCCGTACATATAACAACGAACCCAGAAAACACCGAACGAATAAAACGATAACTCGAGCTTCTGTAAGCTTCCGAGCCGGATGCAACGCGAAACGAGAACCTCTTTTACAATCTCAAGTTTTTCGCTTTGTTCTCGGTGATCTCCGCGAAGGGTCTGCGTGGTGCGAAAACGCAGTGCAATTAAATTTTCCTATAAATTATTCACTTGCACCGTAAAACTTATGAATATTTAAGTCGCGCTTCACGGTGGTTTGTTTCGCCGTTTCCATCCACAAAGCCTAGAGTCCTATATCTTTATCCGACGGCATTACGGACGAATGAAACGGTTTGCCAAATTCGGTAAGTTCGGTAGTGCTATTCTGTCCCTGCCCACGGAAGGATGTCCCCGAGCGGGAGTTTCTAGACCGTGAGCTGCACCACGTTTCATTTCGACCGCGTGTACAAACACCCACTCGAGGGGTTTGCTCGACCGGCAGTGACCGTGGGGTGGACGAATCGTACCCACATCCTTAGGGCATCCAGTAGCAAAAGGAAACCGGCGTGAGTATGCGCGCGCTGGGAGAGTTCTTTTGTTAACGATTTGTCGAGTACAGAAGAAACGAATAATCGTCTGTTTCAGAACAGGAGCGCAACAGTTTGCCGGGCTTTATTGTTTCTCAGCGCACGAAAAGGAGGAGTGTTAGTTAAGGTTAAATAAATTAAAGTAACAAACGTCCACGGAAGGACAGTGGGAACATTATTCATACCGTACTAATCCTGCCGCCGGCACAGCGCCAACGTGCACACATTTGATAAGCTTTCCCGGAGCACTCCGTGTACGTTGCACTTTCTATGTGAATCTTTTGAAAATGAAATAAAAAGCTAAATATAATAAAACAACAACAACAAAAAAACTCCCCAGCTGTTTTCTTGCGTGCGCTTACTAAAGTTCTTTGCATAACTGCAGGCGTTTCGGTTGTTATAAAAATGAAAATAAAAATATAAAACGTCGCTGACAACCGGCTGTGATGAATGGGTTCGCCTTTGTTTCATTTAAATGCTTCCGTTTGTGGTGCGGCGTACCGTTTCCTCTACCGCTGGGCTCAGTATTGGATGGGAAGCGGTCGAAAACTAAACCCATAAGCGTGAAAGTACAAAACAAATTCTATCTCGCCCAACGTAAACCCCGTCTTACCTCTTGCAGCAGCTCCAGCAGAACGCCACCCTCGCCCGGCAGAAAGGTGGCACCGTGGGTGGTCGCAAATTTCAAACAGGACTGCAGCACGTTGGACCCATTGGTTTTTTGATAGCCGTACGTTAGCCCACGGAACTGTGCGGTGACGACCGAGTAGGCGTAGGTTTTTCGATCAGGTCCAACCGGGTCGCCACATATGGAAGAAAAACACACAAAAAAGAAGAAAAAAAACCACAGTTAAGAGATGGAAAAGGTTGTAGTGAAGTGCGCGGCAGTAAAAACTAGTAAATTATACAATGTAAAAAAGCACACCGTGAATGGAGCTAGAAATACAGTCTTGCTAGTTGCTTTTCATGGTGGCCACTGAAACGCATATTTAAAAGTGTTCCCTAGCACTGGCGATGTGGGACGGCGGACCGCAACTTTGAATACATTCCGACCGCATTCCTGCGAATCCTTTTGAAACGGCGGATCAAAACCTGCTGTTTTTTTCCTGCCTCTCCTACCGTTCCTTTGCGCCATCTGGTCCGTCAGTTAACCGCAAACCCTTTTCTCGATTATGCTATAGTGGCGTGTTGTGCGGATGGGTGTAACACGCGTTCTGTGCGTATTACATAAAGCGCATTTTGTTACACGTAGTTTGTAGGGTGGTAAAAAATAGTTGGTCCTTTAACAACGTACAGAAAATAGGATCAGCACGAGTGGAGTCTTCCCCACGGTTTGAATGAGGATCAGATCGGATCGTATGCCTTTTTCTGGCGTTATTACTTTCCCAGGTGGGATTGGGCGAGCATAGTTTTGCCGTGTTCGAAGCCATTTCAAACCGTTTCGTTGGATGGTTTGATGATAACGCAAAGTCTGACAGCTAATTACCGGTATTATGTGAATGTACGCAGTTGTGTGCATTGTTAAGGGATGCCCCATGCCATGGTGCAGCCCCGATATAACAAAGGAGATAACGTGTCGGTGCATTTAGAGATGATATAATGCCTCTATCGAGCCTTGTTCATGGATAGCTTCGTTTAGAATTATGCGGCACGCAATCACGTGGTTTGTGTGAATACGTCCGTTAGAAATTGTTTGATAATCACGACTGGGTAGGAGTTTGGATTATGAAAAAAAGACTCACGCATAGCAATGACTATCACGATCGCTAAACACATGTCACAGAGGGGTTAAAATGACATTGTTTAGATTAGATTACGAATCAATAAATTTGTGGTAGAGGTGTGTGTCCCAGGTGAAAATGCGCCTAAAAGTATGCAATGCATTTTATGATGTCACGTGTTAATATGCTTTTTGTGATTTTTTTTTTCAGTCGTAATTTCATGATATCAACTAACAACCAAACATGAGTTTCAGGACACACATTACTGGCAATACCTCTGGACAAAATTTCGGAACGATAGATGCATCATCCATTTTAATGCAATTCGAAGATAAAAATTAGCAAACGATAAATCTTGCCACACAATAAGGATATCGTAAGGAAAAATGAGAGCGATGAAACCACTAGTTAGCGACGAGCGCGATAACAAGCTGTCTCGCACGTTCAAAGGAAGGGGAAAATAGACAGGATCTTTCTGCACAATCCAATTTCCATCCACACGAGAACCGCATTCTGCATGATCTCATAAAACACATCACTTCAAGTTTGTCTCTGCTTGCGTAAGCTAAACCACCGGCAACTTATTTCATACGATGTACCGGCACGGCGTATCATCATCATGCTGTGTGTGCGCTTATGAGAGCCTTGCGGCAGAACGAACCCGTAACATCCATCCCTCCCCCCCGGAGGGCGTTATCTTCGACCGCCATCTCACCAACGAGCCACCGCGTCTGTAACCGCAAGGCGACAAAAGCGAAAGGGTGCGACAGTGGTTCCCGAGAAGTCACTTTTTTTCGTTCCTTTTTGCTGTGCCGCTAACCCTTGCCGATGCCCGGCGACGGTGGTGGTCGGTATTTCTATCCGATTCTGTCTCCAATTCCGCTTATCCCCGTCGCTGGGGCAGCGATGGGCGATGAACGTTTTGTCAGTAAATTTTCCTCCTTCTTGATCCATGTCGTGTTTTTTTTGCTGGTTTCCTTTTTTGTTTCCGATCGAAGGAAGCATCGTTTCGCAGGGCCCTTCTTCTGCCCGAGAAATGGAACTCGTGATGGTGATGATCGGTATCGGTAGCGATCGATTTGTTCTTTTCGAAAATATGATAATGACATCGAGCTGCTTTAGCGGTGATACTGTGGACCGGGAGCGAGGGGTTTTATTTGGGGCTTAGGATGGCGTGTTTTTTTTTTGGTCTGTTCTCTTTTATGTTTTCACGCACGCTATAGACACTACGGCCGGTTGAAATTGGAATCGATGACAGTGCAAACGAACGGAAATTCGAAATTTGTTTCTTTTTTCCGTGGGAGTGCTATCGAAATGATACTCTTGAAATGATGCTTGGGGGTTAAAAGGTACAACAGACGGTTTTTGTGGGAGTGTGAATTTAAAAGATAGAATATGAGTTCTGTCACCAAATCAAAGTGCGGGTGTAGAATTCGGCCATGGTAGGAGCTTACAATAACAGAGTGTTATGCGAGCATCTTAATCGACGGTAGCTATTGATCAGGAGAAATATTTCTAGTATGTTTTTGTTATTTTTTGTGATGCATATTTATTAAGTTAGCTCACGGATACATTCATTTTAATTGTACAGCTTATATTTTTTCTACTAAATAGGGTAAATTATGTTTATATGATTTAAGCCACAATATATAAACTAGAAATGTTTATGATGGAAAAAGTGAGTAAAAGTGTCCAAATTAAGGGAAAAATACGCCACAATACAATACAATTAATTTCAATATTGTTTCTTTTTACAATGGCCCAATTTATCCTTTGTACCAAATTTGAACTACTGTCAGACTTTTCCTTAAAATAAAATAGAATAATAAAAAAATGTTCGGGATCATTGAAATCCACATGAATATCAAAACATACGTTCCAGAAGCCTAATATAGAATTAGTTGAAGCTGAAGATACAAAAGATTCAGATCGTTCAATAAAATCCTAATACCACAAGAGGCATTTGAAACTATTGGAATGGAAAAACTGTTGGTGTTTTAAGAGAAAATACAATATAATGTTTTTCCACTATCCAACTATCTTAAACACAACTTGACTGCAACAAAATACATACCTCATTCTCAATCTCGATTACCTCCTCCGGCCGGCAGTCGGAAAAATCAGGTACAAGCCACTCGGGCCGTCCAAAGTCACGTTGCTCGCAGATCCGGCTCGCCAGTCCGGTGCCCCGTTTGGGACAGTCCGCCAACACCGCCGGTCCACTGGCGCTTGCTGGCCAACTCACACCGAAGTCGACGCCCTCGGGACAAAGCGTCACCGTGCCGGGTTCGACGACCGTCACGTGAACGCTCCGTGAAACGGGCGCCACCGAGTTGGATACGATGCAGGTAAAGACGACGGATTTCTGCAAAACGGAAAAAGAAAAACACGAAACGAAATTATTACAAGCCATGAAAATATTCCTGCCCAAGCGAAGGCAAACGTTACTGACCTGTAGATTGTTCACCTTCAGGATGCTGCCGTCCGGGTACAGGTCCTCCCAGAGCTCCCCGTTCGGGTCGGACTGAAACAGGGCACCATTCTTCGTCCAGCTGTAACCGAGCGTTCCGAACCGGCGGTCGGTGTCCTGTGATAGGCAGCGAATCAGCAGCGAATCACCCCGGAAGATTGTCACGCTCGGTGGATCAACGCGCAGCTGGGGCACCTCCAGAATCTGCACCTTCGTCGAGCGACACTGCTGGATGCCCATATCGGAGACCTACTCCCACCGGATGATGATGATGATGACGGGGTAATTCGTGACACCGGAATAGGAAGCAGATATGGAGAGGGAGAGAGAGAGAGAGAACGGAAAGAAAACAAACGGCGGTTAGTGACGAGCCTTGGAACCTAATGAATACGCAACGAGTACGAGAACGGAATCGATTTCCTGTTCGCTGGCAAGTAGCACAACGAGCACGCTTGTTTTGCTTCGCGGAAAATTGCACAACTTCGGGGCCCATCGCGCGGATCTTTGCCCTGACCGCTTTTCTCGATCGCAAGAAGCAAAGCCCGGGTTGGTTCGTTTGTTTTCGCGGTATTTTGTTACGTAGCGAAACACAGCCAAACCCGCGCGCGCTTTGTTTTCCATTTTCATCACAGCAAGCAAATGCGCCGGATCATTAGAGCCGCCGGGAAGAGGGAATTCTACGTATTAGGGGTGACCTTTCTCTGCTCGGCTGCAGCATGTATGTTCATGGATGTATGTGTTTTCTAGCGAACTGTGTTCGGTTTCAATATCCGCCGGAAACGATCCCTTCGACGGGCATGTCAAGAGATAGGAAATAAATGTGCATTTAATGGTTGCTTTGTTGCTTGCTTGAGCAACTGAAGTAAGATATGTTTCGCTTGTTTTTTTTTTTCACTGACCGCTCGCTTGTGTTTCTCTTTTTGTGTGTGTGTGAGTGAGCGTCTGGTTCCTTTTGCCTTTTCGTTTTCGGTGGGGTTCATTTATTTTCGGACAATGATTTATCTACTCGATAACGATTCACCAGAAGGACTTCTACTGGGCGGTGTCCAGAAATAGCCACACTCGTGGCTACAGATTTTGTATTCAGGTGGCGATGAAGAGTGTGATTAGGAAAGATTCTGAGCACCGAAGACGAGGAAGTACGTGGAGAGGATATAAATTTAATGAAATGATTATCATAATTAAACAAGTTTATCCTATCCTGCGGTGTAAACTATTTCTTTTTAAACGAGCTTGGAAGGTTCCTAAACTAAAGCATCGATTTGTGAATGTAATTAAAAAAAGTAAAAAAGTCGCTGAATTAATATAGTAGCACTTGACAAATTTACTACAAGGTATTAGTAGTAATATAATGAACTATTGTCGAAATGAATTTAAGGGTTCAATAAGTTTAAATTAATTTTAAACCCAACAGTATACAATCTAGACTAATGCGTTTAGTTGGAAGTTTGCTAATTTTTGGGAATTGTTATGCTTAATGCCGTAACCTTTGCCATCCATGCTCTTAACATGGTTATAGACCCCGAAAACGTTAATAAATACATTGCAAAATTAAATCAAATCAAACAAATTGAAAGCCCTTAATAAAGATTTTCTGTAATTTTCTAATTCTCACCAATCGGATTTTGGACCGGAATGAGGTTTTGTGCCACAATGAAATAAGTTTCCTTCAAAAACTACTCCTTTCAATGATTAATTCCCCCCCGGTACGCTTCGCTTTCGACTACTGCCCCAAATTGCAGTGCTTCTCAACATCAAACACACTCAATTGAGATGCATCTTGAGAGTTAAGTGATGATGCAGATGAATGCATCGCAATGAAACATAAGTACCACCCGGTCGGGCTATCTTGAGCGGACTGAGTGCTTGCCGGAAAGCTTCCCCCGAAGAAACATACCATCTTCAAAGACCAAAAATCCCACCCTCCTTCGGCAAGAGCCCTTGAGGGTTAGTTTTGGGGCAGGATTGCTTTATTTTACTCGACTTATTTTTTCTTCTTCTTCCTCAGAACCATTTCTGGAAGCGAAAAGCGTGCTGCTGCAATCTCAATCTCTCAACGCACGCGCCTTTCAACGTACCATACTAAGGAACCTCTGAACAGGGCGCGTTTGTGTGCTGTCGGAAGGAAAAGCAGTGTAGCTGGTGCTGTGCCGGTACACTGTCGGGGAAAATGCAATTGAAATGACAGCGGAACACGGTGGGTGGGGAAGAATGTGGCAGGGTTTGTTGAATTAAATTAAGTGGAATTGATTCCGAGCGCTGGTAAATTGTGTGTAATTTATTACCACGATGCGCTTTTTTCTGTTTCACCGGGTTTCGGTCGGTTGGCCATTTCTTAATTCGGAACCCGGGTGCAGATGAAACTACAATGTTCTTTACAGCGTACGGCGGGCACTGATGGTACTATACGTGCTGGAAAGCGATAACAGCACACATGACCTCTTTTGCACTCCCGTTTCCCGTTCACCGAAGCAGGCAGTAAATAGTGCTGTTGAACCGAGCGCAGGTTAGGTGGAACTGGAGCGTAAGCAAACATGTGAAATGGAATTGATTTCCGGTTAATGGAATCGTAACCGTGATTTGACACTGAAAGGTTTGATAAATACGAATGATTTACTACGTGTGGGTTGTTTTGTTCTTGGTGCTTTACATTATAAAATTATTTTTTAGTAAAGCAAAAGCATTAGTAATAGCATAACACCTATGGTTATTTTGTGATTAATTTTCCGAATATGAAATTGATAAAAATATTCAGAAGTTTTACCTATTTTGTACAAACAATCCAGTCTCCAAAGGTGAACGAATTGTCTTGAAATGATTGTGGGAATGATACGAACTCTTCAAACAATAAAACAGAACGACCTATCCAGCTACGGTTCAACTATGGTCAGGCCAAGAGCTCAACATGATTTCATATTTTTTACGTAGGTATATTCTATTAATTTTCTCTATTTTTTACATTCAAACTGCTCGTTCGTTGTGTCAATACAGCAGAAAACCAACCCATATTTTCACTTTCACACAAAGTTAACTTTCAGCATTTAAGAGGGTTTTAATAACACTTTTTCTCATCAAAATGCATTCATACATGGGTTTAAATGTGATTAGTTGTATCCATTTATTCATTACTGTTGTATTTGCAGCAACCGTTTTTTTTCCTTTACAACCGAACATACCGATTGCCATGGTAACGGAAAGACCAACAAAAATCGGTGCAGCACATCATGAATATTGGTCTCCGTTGTCCGGTTGTTTGCTTTTAATGATCCGGTTTGTATAAACCAGAAATGTAATATTAATTACTTCACCATTCGCGTCGCCCTGTTCGCCTTACACTTACGTTCGCTCGACGTGCGGCGTTACAAAATGTGCAAAAAGTGAACTGTAAAGAGGACAGAACAGTAGAAAAGAAAACCCAAACGCCCCCAGGGGGGCATGTTTCCCTCGCCCATTCACCACTACCCAAACGTGCACACAAATTTGCATAAAAATGTAATTAAGAACAAAAAAAATCGTGCAAATAAGGACTAAGATGGAGCGATCGTGTCACGCTGGCAGCGAAATCGGTGCGAGCGTCAGAAAGCTTTTTGCTACCACCGTTGGCGGGTTTTCGTTGCCACGGGTTACCCGATCCATCCGGGCTTACCGTTGACCGGTTTGGTGAGAAACGTGCGAAAGAGATTCGGCTGGAGATAATTTCCTTAGCAGCAGCAGCAGCAGCAGCGGGTAGCTTGGGTTTGGAAAATTTCTTAAGAAACCGGTCAGCTTCGACGCTGAGCCGATGTTTCCATCCTGCAGTCGCTGTCATGCGATATGATGATTTCCGTAGAATGATCGAATCGCGAGTGTTTCTGACCTACTGGCTCTTCGCCGGCACAAAATTATGCGCGGTAACTTTTTTCCACCAGTCCGGACACCGGATCTGGATCCTCCATTTGTGCTGCTGGCTGGTGACCTTCGCTGGTCTCGGCGAATGGTGAAACATTTGCAACGTTCCCACCACCCATCTCCGACGACCGACAAAAGTAACGCGAACGCGCGAGATGTTCTAATTTTTAATTATCATCGGCTACATAATTAAAAGGGCTACAAGACAGCGGACTGGGCGTTCTTCTCACATCCCCCGTCGCCGTCTTCCCTGGGTGGATTTGACAGTTGGATGTAAATTTACCGCTCTTCGCTGTGTTGCGTGAACTTGGCCGGGATGATCGGGGCGCATTTGCAATGCGGGTGGGAAGAAGTCGTTCGCACACAAAAATGAAACTATTTTACGCAATCTTTGCTCATTATTCGCACTTCATTTTCTCCATCGCCCGCTGGCACATCACCGATGTGTCTCCTCCGGATGATGCCGTTGAGCCGGTGCGGCCGGAACGAAAGGCAGACCCGGGTCTTTTGTCTGCCTGCCGCGGTGTCTGTGTAAGATTAGCGCTAGTCCGCTCGGTTCCCAACCGGTAATGGGCCATCGCAAGGCACCGGTAGTGGTGAACGAATTTCAAGCAGCATAAGGACGTACGGATAAGCCACCACCGGTAGCAAAATTACTCGAGCTCAACGAAGACAAAAAAAAAGTATCAACCATCAGTAATGGCACTAAAAGGCACTCTTCTTCGCGCTTTTGTTCGCTTAGTCGCGTAAGAAAACTGATTGTTTCAACCGCTAAAACAAAGCAGCACCCGGCCGGAAATACGACAGGTCCCGTCACCACAGACACAGAGGAGGAGGAGGAGGTGTAAAGGTCGCGTTTTTCGATTTAAATTGTAAATTCACCGCAGCAGTGTGGCATTACGAAAGTGAACACTACCAAATCGAGAGGAGAGAGCCTGCCGTGGCACGTGGCTCTTTTCGTTGCCGCAACAAAAGCGCTGCAAATGTCATCCAGGCTCCGCAAAAGGGAGAGAAAAAAAAACCAAACGAAGAAAGCAAACAGAAGCCTTTTCTTGCGGCGGTTATGCAATGAATTCCGGCAAAGGACATTTCGGTGCTCGCTTTTTGTTTTCTCAGCACCGGAGTGGCCGAGAACAGGCCTTTTCTTAACCTGTCGTCGTCATTTTGAATGCGCTACGGTTGTTTTTGTAGCTTCCCCTATCAACCTCGCCAACAGGGAGACAGGATTTCCCGCACAAAAAAAAAAAGATTATAACTTTAGGTGGCACTAATTATTCGTCCATCTGCACCTGTGGCACCTGGGCGCCGGGGCACCAGTGCTGCTGGAGGACACGAAACTTATTCGGGTGACAGCATTTCCGGGTAAATGTTGCCACAAGAAATGCTTTTCTCTTCTTTTTATTTGCCCGGCGTTTTCATGTGCGCACGCCACGGTTCGTGGAAAGTTGTGCGAGCGGTTATGCTAAGCGCACTTATGATGATAAACGTTTTGTTACACGCACAATAAAGCTTCCATCAGCTTCTTGTCCACAGTGGTGAGGTACATTCATTTCAGCGCATGATATAATTTGGCACGCAGGGGAAGAAAGAATTTTGCGTTGATGTTATGGCGGACGTGGCTTTTAGGTAATTGTCTAGAGCAAGTACTCAAACACGTGGTATTAACATGGAATATTCTTTTAAAAAACGCTACGAAACATTCATTAATTTGACAATCTTCTACCAAGCAGAACGGACATGCGTTCATCCATGGGTTCTTGAAAACTCGTTCACCGTATCGTGTGGGTGTTCGGAACGTTTGATGAAGTAATTTAAATGGCAACTATGTTGCTAGGATATTTCTTTTGCAACGCTCAGAATACTGTTAAGCGTGTAATGATGATTTATTAAAACGGTAGGACTTTACCGTGACAGGAACTTTATAAACGGTGCATTAAAACTTGCTTTATGGGACGATAGAAACGATGTAAGATGAACATGACATCCGACAGGATCTGAAAACTTATTCGATTTGATCAGTATGAGTTTGACTGAAGGAATAGGATAAAGTGTTAATCAATTAGACTGTTGAAAGAATGTTATGCGAGTAATTGAAAGTAAATGATTTCTCTAAATAAATGATTAATCCTGTTGAATTAAATGATTGAATAGAAAACAATAATGATTATTACAAACAAAAAAGATCGTTCAGAACACATTCTAGATATCTCAAAAGAGGATAGTTGCTCTTATAGTTATCTTTTTCTACACCGGGATGCTTATACGCATGTTGTCTTAAGTGCAACCAATTCATATTTTTCAAGAGCTCTTTTCGCAATCTTTTTTACACTCATTGATGCCCAAGAAAGGTTACACATCCAACCAAATCCTAATCCATTCCGGTCGACCCCTATGGGAACGTTTTATCTCAAGCCGGTCCATGCAACTGTTTCAACTTTGTCCCCTTCTTAAAAATGTATCCCACACAGTCGGAGTAGATCGTTTTTTCTTTGATTGTTTACTGTGGCTCCCAAGTGTTCCGTCTAATGTTACGTTTCCGAATTTCGCCTCTACACGCACTCACCCGATTTGCGCTTCATTACAGCGTATTTTCCTACCTGGCAGGTGTAAATGCCCTCGTCAAGACGATTCGCCCTGTTGATGCCCAGCAGGGCCGTGTAGTGATCTTTGGAGTCCAGCGGCAGCAGACGGGTCCACATGTTTCTGCATTAATAATGACATTCCCGAGGGTACCCCCAGTGGTGTCCATTTCGATGGAAGCGAAAAAAAAAAGAAAATGCAAAGGAAACTCGTTAGATCTTAATAGCGTAGACGGTTTGTGCTGCCAAAATCGAAGGTTTGTTGGCGGAGATGGTGGGCTAGGTTTCGGTATGTTTGTTGTGCCTTCGGAAGAAATAACATCATCTGTTGAAATAACCTACAGCTGATCCGGAAGGTAGGGACACCTTGGGTTGGTTGGGCGCACCATCGCCGGTGAGGGTTACGGTTGGATGACATGTTTAACATATCAAAGGTTTCTCTCTCTCGACCCGTCCCCAAAGCTGGAAGCTCTCGAGGGCTAATCCCAAAGTTTCAACCACATCAGGCCGGTCGATTCTTCGTTTTGTGAGGTTGGCAACCGTACCACTTGCCATACACACCGGTAGAATCTCTGCAATGGATGCGAACCAGATCACCGGCGTTTTTCGTCTCTCCGTCAAGCTTTTTGAACTAATTTCGGTCGGCAGTTCTTCAACACTAGCCTCTCCCGGCGCTGCCGGGAGATGATGGATGAGGGCTTCCAACGAACGGA
Organism: Anopheles farauti; assembly: GCA_000473445.2. Taxonomy (NCBI): domain Eukaryota; kingdom Metazoa; phylum Arthropoda; class Insecta; order Diptera; family Culicidae; genus Anopheles; species Anopheles farauti. Next base: position 10,455,993 of record KI915042.1, read on the forward strand.
CGAATAAACTGCGAGCTGCAATAGGGATGAAGGACGGAAAACAGGAAGCACCGGATGTTCCGGGCCTCGTCGGTTCTCATTTCGAGCGACTTACCTTGTTGCTTTGGTCACGTTCACAAAGTATCCGTTTTTGTACCACCGGAAAGACATCGTTGATGAGCCTTGCGCCACGCAGGACAGTATAAACTCGGTGTTCTCCCGGATCGGTCCCTTTTGATTGATGACCACCGACTGGTGTACGAGGCAAGGAGCAAGAAAGATGGAGCAGAAAGAAAGTAAAACAAAAAAAAAACATTAGATGACACGCTTGTTGTGCTGGGGGCACCGATGCTACCAGTTTCCAAGCCTCGAAGGCTGCTAATGGTCTGATGACGATGGGGCAGAATGTTTGATCGAGAGAGGACACACAAATTTGTATATATTATCCGTGCGGAGAACGATTTAGCTTGTTGACACTTACGCCGGTAAGTGGGTCAAGAACGGTTGGCTCAAATCTGTGCATAAATTGCGTCAAATTGTGTGGATTGAGATGGCGTCGGTAGCACGTAGGCCTCGAAGCGGTGTAGGTCGCCATCGATTTTTCTGCCGGCTGAACGGCCACGGTCAGGTAAATAAATTGGACACCACCATTAATCTTTGTGCCATGGGTTTGAAGCATCACTTTAATGGAAGCGTATCAACGGCACGAGACTGATGAAAAAATAAAGCACTTTGCTATCGATAAATACCAATCAACTGGTACAACTTCATTAGGTGGCGACATCTTTTGGTGGGCAGCGTAACTAACAAATGTGTACAATTTTTGAGCATTTTCTGCGAAGATTTTGCGTACATTAATCGGTTCGGATTGGATTTACGGACCGGAAACCGGTAGTGAAAATAGTTTAAATAAATATTCTTTGGAGATCGTATTTGTTTTATCTAGACAGGTGCAAGAGATTTGGCAATGTGTAAGACAACTAATTAATGCAGGTTTATAATTTAGTTTTAATTGTCACACCTGAAAGTCCTGACGTATCTAAACCTTCTGATGGCTATATAATGGTATTTTATATGTTCATAAATTGAGCTCATTGAATATTGAAATAAAAAGAAAATACTCTTAAAGATGAATATCACTGACTATATTATTTTGGTATAACCATTAACAACGATTTGAGAGATTTTGAGAGGACGATGATGGTACTTTTTCATTTCAAAAGGGATAATAAATGCCCTTTTGTATTGCATGAGCATCTTGGTTGCTTTTCTAGAAAAATCTAATCTTACTGATTCGATCAAATTCTATACTGGCTTATTTCATAAAGAAACGAAATAAGCGAAAGTTTGATGTTTGAAAATTGTTACTTCATTTTACTTTGATTCGCAGCCGAGTGATCGATAACGAAGAATTTCGACGAGAATTGGGCTGTGTCTGGTTCGCTCATCATAATCAACTGCGATCTCACTTGTTTCGCGGAAGGATGATGATGTTCGGCTGCCAATTTTATCTGGTCCTGAACGGACGATGGTGGATAGTCCGGAATGGGCATACAAAATATGGCTGGCGGTTAGATCTAGGTTAGCATGCGCCTATTTTTTAAATAAACAAATCAACATAGCCAAGCTTGTTATCGCAAAAATGTTATCCCAAACAGCACAGTACAAACATTTCGTTAAGGAGAGAATCATAAAAATCGTATCCACTGGAAAACGATAGAAAGATGTTCGAACGAAGAATGAACTTGAGCTATAACTGTGTGTCCTACCTGCAGCATTAGGCCGACGTCCTGGCGGAAGGATAACTTCGTCCCCGGTACGAGACTCACATTCCCGATCCGTCCACGTTCCGTCATCTTCTCCATCGCTTCCCGCACCCGGCCGGAGTCGATTTTGGGTCCGAAAAATTGAAACATAACCTCACCGCCGCTAGCACCGGCTGTTGCTGGTCCAGTCTTTGCCGTCGTTGTGCTACCACTCGCCGTCCCGGATGGGATCGCCTCGTTTGTCCTGCAGATTAGAGAAGGTCGTTGGGTAAAGCAAACCGACAAGATTCCGTCCGAATATGTTGTTTGTGAAGCAGGACGTGGTGGGAAAAGAAAACATCGCCAATGAAAACATCACCTATCGTCGAGAGGCACACCGCCGTCTAGCTAAGCCGGTGATTGAACCTTCTCCGGGTGGTCCCCTCCCACTGCCCACCAGGGTGTATGCAAAGTAATTAGGTACAGCGCATTCACCGTCGCCCTGTGTGTCGTCATCGTCGCGGAAGGTCAAGAGGATCAAACGGATGGGTTCCTTTGGGGGGTTCGTTTCGCGGACGGAAAGAGGCAGAGTGGCTGGTTCGGAGCATTGAGATTAGCGTTAGAAACGTTATATACCGCTGTACCAACGCCGTCCCGTGTACGACCGGATGTAAAAGCTCATTTTTAGGACGATGACGTCGCGGGGGCCTGGATTTGGTTACGGTGGTAATTGCCGTGGGATAGAAGTAATTAAGCGAGGTGTTTTTCGGTGGTGGTATTTGGTTAGCTAAGCGCGTGTTGGAACCATCCGTAAGAGAAATTTCACTTTAAAGAGTAATTGTAGGTGGTGTGAAGTCAATATTTATGTAAAAAAAACTTGACAACGAAGCTTTAACCGAATTTTTATGAACAATTTTAAAAAACAGGTTACTTACTTCGTTGTAAACACTTCCAGGTCATTGATTTTGGAGAGATTAAAATTCCTTAAAAACCGGTTTATCTGGAATGACAAAACGTGACATATTTGATAAGCAGTGAGGAGAATACATTCAATATCTTTAAAGATGGAAATAAAATTTAAATTGAATCACGCATAACAGCTACGAAACGTGCTTGTCCTGAAAGAAAAGTCTTCTCCGTTTCTCGAGCTCAGTGAAGGGCTTGTTTCATACATCAGGACAATCCGATTTTAATGGTTTCGTTTTAACCCTCTCAAAATATTTCATTTTTTAGGCCACACAATGAGTAGAATTTTTTGTTTAATCTAGGGGTTTTTACATTGAAAGTTCACCCTGCACTCAAGGTTGAATAACTGTGATAGACATTAAAAACCAATAAAACAGCAGAAAAGGTTGGTGTTTCAATGTAGTTGATTTTGATGAATTGAAAAAAAAGTTGATAAACAAGAACATACGTTTTGGAATGTATCACGTTGTTTTAAATTTTGCCCACGTTAAAATATCTAAGCTGGATATAATACCATATTTATGTACGATGGTCGTAAAATAATATTTATACAATTCAAGTTCTTTAAAACATGAGCATATTACTTCATAAATTAAATTTTGAGCTTGTAGTGAGTATCACTAAATCTAAGTACGTACGCAAATAAAAGGACCGTAAGGCTCTGATCTATCTGTATACCTCTGATCTAAGGATTTATTTCCCTCTGAGCGTCTCTATGATATAAAAAAAAAGGAAATAAATTATAAAAATGAAAATTACACAAAAAGGATCGAACTCAAGTGAAAAGAAGCACTATTGTATTTGGATACCAAGCCAAACTTGAATACCAAACCAATTGACTTACTTTCCCGGAAAGAGTTTAAAACACAACCTAAAAGAAATGATATCGTTTTACGTCCATCGACGTTTGACATTATTGAACTACTACAAATGAATTGAATTCCTTGAATTTCGTGTTGCTCAAATCGTTTGCGCTTTGATTCACCTAAATGGTTGATGATAAGTTTGTCTTTAGTTCTACGAATTCCAGGACATGACCCATTCACAAACTCAATTGTTAGACAACCGCATTACAGTATAAAGCAAAAAATGTGTATTACACTGTAACTGGCGCTATACTATCGTAAATATCATGTGGAAATGTAGGCTTAGCTACAACCGCTTAGCTACAATGTAGGCTTAGCTACCGGTCGTTTATTGCGGTTAATTTCCAAACTTGTCGGATCCTGTGCACATAGGCGAGTGTGAGTGTCTGAGGGCTTAATTGAAATACGATACAGTAAACCCAGGCCCAATAAGCCCGGATACGGTAGCACGGCGCATATGAGACCCCCTCAAGGACTCGCACACAGAGAGCAACCGTACTTTTTAGCGAAACGTTCGCTTTCATGTGCGACATTTGCAACACCGATTCTACCGATGCAGGAAACCGAAAGAAAGAGAGAGAGAGAGAAAGAGAGAGAGAGGGGACGGGTGTGGGTATGCTTTTGACGTGATCTAGAAAATTAATTAGCATATTCGTTTAATTATCAAATGCAAAACAAAAACGCTAAAATGCTCAGCAACCGGGACAGGGTCCAACAAGGGATTCCGTCGACCTGAACGGCCGCTTTCTGCTGGCACGTTGCGGGAAAGGTTTTCCCAATCCTTGTGCCTTGCGTTTTTCATTTACCAACGGTGTGTATGTGTGGCGTGTTTTCTTTGCTTTGCGTTGCGGCGGCCTAACAACGGCGGCACAAGCGAAATCACTCATGAAGGTCCCACTGCAGAGCACCCTTTCCTCCCGGTAGGTCGTCAGGTGGTTGTTCTCATTAGTGGGGGAGAAAAGCAAGCCACACAAACACACACACACACACACACACACACGCGAGCCCCGGCTGGCGGCTCGTGGCTGACTGGCTAGCCTGGCCTGTCCTGGCCTGGCTGTGCTTTCACACGACAAACACTTCAATTAGCGACCGTGGTTGCGCGACAAACAAACGCGCTCGCGACCGAGGCCACCTTTGACGGGAACGATCCGGTCGATCCGCGTGCGAGAGGAGGCTGAGGTTGCGTCGTTGACAATCGTTCCTACCCGTGGGCGAGGGCAAAAATTGGAGCAGGGTTTGGTTTAAAAAAACACACACACAAAAAATGCTGGAGCAACGCGACACGAAAAATCAAAATTGTTGAATCAAAGCACCCGGCGGTGGCGTTGGCGTTGAAGTGAGTCTTCGCCCGTCAAACCAAAAGCAAGCGTCGTCGTCAACCCATTTGTTGATTGTGGTAAGCGGTGACACCGTTTTTTTTTTCTCCCTTCCAACATTAAGTGCAATTTCGTTGGAAAAACTCCCGCCGGGTTCCGTTACCGGGAACGTCGAAAGCCAAATATGCATCCCACGATTGGGGTCGCCGTCTGGGATGTGGCCGTCGGTGTGTAAGGTGTGAAAATTGCATTTTCGTGGGCTTTTTAGTTGCACCGTGGGCCCAATTTTACAGTCTCTTTTTTTGACGGTGTGTGTGTATGTTTGTGAAACGGAAAGGCAAGTTTTTGTACAATTCGTAAAGATTTTTTAATGCCCTTTACAATGGTGCCGAGATTCTGATCGGGTTTGTACGTGAAACGCAAAATTTCTGGGTGGTTTTTCATTTTCTGTATAATTGCTGCACGTGACGTGTGAAAAATGCCATTCTTTTGAGGTAGGCGAAGCTGGAGTACGTGCATTGGAAAATTGGAGTTGCGTCGAGAGGGAAAACCTGGCAGACGTTCCGAGAAACGGATTTAAATTTTCATAAAATGGGCAAATGAAAGAAGGCTTTCGGGGTATTTTTTTGAGACTCATTAATGTTTTCTACCACGCCATGTTACTATGGCAATGTTTTTTGTATTTGATTTAAAGCTAGCTCAAAAATCTTGTAAATGTAATTTTGAATTCAATGAGGATGGAGGATTTTAAATACGTTCCATGACAATATATAAAATTCATAAAATCGGTAATGTTTGGATCCAAGAACAATAACATTGATATGCAAAGAAATCTGTTGCTTATTTTTTGTCACAATGACCAGTTGAATCGAAGAGCTGATGATGCTTTTCTTAAAGATAATTCTTGTTGTTGTTTATATGGAATTGTGTTTGTGTTACAAATAGTACATTATTAACCCAAAAAAAAAAAGATGCATTCAAGAATGCTGCAGTTCATCAAATGGGTATATCATTCGTATACATTTAAACTTGACAAAAAGTAGAAAGAACATGCAAAGATCCACTAAAGCTTGAGCACTAAGATAAGAAATTAAGGTTTAAATATCATGTATTATAAAAATTGTCATATTGCCGGTAAGAAAAAACTATTTATTTCTTATTTATTTCATGCTTGTCTGAACATGGGCTGTATATCCAGATGTACAAATTTTAGGTTGGCTTTTTCGTAGGTCATGGAAGATGTAGTTCTTGAAAGAAAATTTCACTTGCTATCCAATTGGTCAGAGGTGCACAAATGGACTGTTGTTTTTGACCTTTCATATCATGAACCACCCACCTATAAATAATATTATTCGATTCAACAAATCCTTCCGGTTATCTGTATTTAACTAACCATTATCTTCCTTTGAATACTAGGGTCAAACTTGGGATTCTAGATAATCGTAGATTGGGAAATGCTTGGGATTCTAGATAATTGTTGTTTAGATAGAGTAAACCTCTGAACATGAAGGACCTGCACCAAATCTCCATACAAGGATATTGAGAAATCTGTTAAATGAAATGGTAGTATGTTTAGAATTGCTTTTTAGAAAATGATTCATGATTGATTTATCATGTGCTAGTGGTTTGGAATAATAAAGGAAAAAAAATGACAATTACATCTTTCATCGTTCCCTCGTCATAAACCTCGTTGTCTGGTTGGCTTGTCACCATCGAAGTATCTTACTCGAGGAAAAAAGTGTACAGTTCTCACTTAACAAACCAACTATAATCACACTCCACAGGCAGAAATAGCAAGCGAACGGGAAGGGAGAATTAGTGCACTCGTCAAATTAATTAGCCGGTTGATGTTTTTACGACCGGAAACGGTGCAGAACTTTGTGCCAGCACCGCCGTTCGACCGGTGCACAACCAGATAATCAAGCAGTTTAGTTCGTGTGCGCGGTGGCGTGACAAGTGAAACTTGCGACCATAGTTGAACTTGTCCATCGCGAGCGTTGCGTAAACCATCCTCTTTCCAGGTCGGTTCGTGCGAAGCTTTTCCCCGAAGCTGCTTCACCCGGGTACGATCAAAAGGTGCCACCGGATTCGTTCTGAAAACATGCGTGGTGATGGTTTTTGAGGGGAAAATTTGCTGAGCAGAACCACCTTCCCCTACCTTGCGACCGCTCGCGGGTGGCGGATTTAGAACAACTTCATCTTTTTGTTTTTCTCGAATTCACCCCGAGTGAGTTGAAGCAGGCGTTGAAAAACATTACACCGCGCGGTGTTTTGCGCTGTTGTTTGGTTGAAAATTCACCGATACACGCAGAAGAACCGATTTCCTCCCAACGGAGGCCGGGGTTTCTTTCCGGGCAAAAGTTTCGTACGCAATGTTCCCAACTCTCTTCCCATATCCCACACCGGTTGAACCTGCGTTTGAAAGTGTGTGATACGTCGTAAATGTGTTTATGCGTGTGTTGCCATCGCGTGCGTGTATTGTGTGCCGAAAAGCAGCCAAAAATTAATTGTTCCCTTTGATGTTTGCCTCCATGCGAGGCAGATAACTTAATTGTTCCTCCGTTTTTAACCCTCCACCAGTCGCGCGGGAGTAAAAGTTGAGACAAAGTGAAAACATGCTCGGTAACTTGTTTCTAACGCAAATTGGCAGTGTGTGTATGTGTGTGTGTGAACAGAATAAGAAAAGTTTCATTGGCTGGATAAATATTCCTTAGGAGCTTAATCCTTCGTGAAACTTTTCAGCAGAATTGTTAACGTGAATGAAATACATTTTTGATCTGCACTACAAAAAAACCACGTTTACAATTCAAAGCAATTACACGAGGAAAGCACCTGCTAGTTCACGTGGCTAGAAGCTGACGGTACGGTGGTACGATAAAATGCCCGTGTGATTTAAAAATAAAACACAACTTCTTCCAAAGCAACCGCACCACAACAAGACAGTGTGTGTGAGTGTGTTTTTAGTTCGGCAGGACAAAGAGGTGAAGTGCATACATATGCCGGTGCAGGAAATAAGCGGATTAGGAGAATAACCCGAAACGGGTCGTGGTGAAACGGGTTCAACCTGTCCACGACAAAACCGACAAACCAGCAACTGAGGCAGCGGCAGCAGAAACAGCGTCAGGATGCCTGGAGTGGTGTTTCTTGTTTGCGTTCCGACGGCAAATTATGAAAGAACGTTAATTAACGGTAAGAACGTTGGAGGCGAACCGCCATAGTTTGCCCCATTGCACACATCACAGCGCACTGGGGGGTTCGGGGGAGGGAAGAAGGGTCCGTTCCTGTTTTCTTTTGTCGTTGTTAAATATGTACTCAACGAAAATGAATAGCACACTCCCGACCGGCTTGGTACGGAGCAATTCAAGTGGTGACAGGCGTAGGATAACACACCTGGTTGACGGTGAACAATCTTGCTAACGTCTCCATCACCATAGGCAAGATCAAAGGTGGCGCTGGGGTAAATCTTTAGCGGGTCAGATTTCGTAAAGTTTGCATACCTTAAATCATGGTTTTTTAAACAACGAAAATGCATTTTAATCCGAATTAGATTGCCACAGTTAGTGGATTTCATTCCATCCAGGGAAAAAAAATGTTAATAGGTAATTTTCTTTATTTCAATTACATTTCTCATCCTTTAAAAACGTGATGCGGGTGGTAGTTGTATTCCACATTTTAATTTGCTTATATACATATAAGCAGGTTAGATTGCGAAGAGTTGACACCAGGAAAAGTGTAAATTGAGTTCATCTACGCAAAAATGCCATCAAATTAATTTAGTATAGTGATGCAATTTGTTGGAGAATTTGAGTCATAAAAGGCTGGATTAATATAGTTTATGATGTTGAATATGCTGTCCATAAATATTTAATATTTAATACGGGATGAATTTGTCTGAGACTTGGCTTATAATGTTAGGTTTTGCTGTGACAGCTAGGCTTAACATAACAGATATTAATTTGATATAATGCCTTTCTGTTGTCACGGATTTCGTGGAAACATATAGAAATATAAATTGCTTGAGTTATGTTTTGGATATTTTTCAAAAATAATGGTAAACAATATCGATTACTTCGTTTTTTGTAATAATAATATCCAGCAACAATTATATTCTTTGTGACCGCCGGTTTATTGTGGTTTCTATTGCATTTATAGATTTTACGAAAATAAAATTGATGGCTGATTTTTCTTGGTAACCCAACAGACTTTAACTCATGATTCTACAACCAACCGTATCAATCAAATTTGAAGGCATATAATGCTGGGAAACTTTTAAATGAAACAAAAAAGTGTCGATTCATGCCGCTACAATTAGAGTAGTGGACAATAGACGGATGTAATGTCCAGAGGAAACAACAGTTTCATGTGAAACTTTTTATGTAGAACGGAAATTACACTCCGGTTTTACATTTAGATTTTAAACGGATTTATTTTTTATTACTATTGTATTTTGGAATCGCTTTGGCTTCTTTTACCAGCGGAATGAGTTTCAATTTTACTATTGGATTAAAGTTTTTATTTTTAAAGTTTTTTTCAAATTCAAAAAATGCACACAAAAATATTAATAATGTTTTAATGTTTAAAAATAAAATAAAAAATAAAAAATAAAAACAAAAAATAATAATGATAGCTTGATAACACACTTACCATGTCTCTTTAGGGGGTTAAAATTACTGTTAACTGTTACTGTTAACTGTTAACTTTTACTAGCGGAACGTTCCAACTTTCTGAACTGAACCAACTGTTCTGAGTAAAAAGACTAGCATTGAACAGAAAACAATGATATTCCATCACACCAAACGTGAGTTCGTTGGATTGCGTACATATAAAGCACTAGTTTACATTTACAGATAATAGAATTTTGGCTTTCATTTTCAAAAGCCTACCGTAACGTTTTCAACTATAAAGCCCAACGATGTACTACAAAACACAATCTAGTGCAAATGGTATCTCAAAGACTGCGACGTATTTTAAAAGTTCATTAGACACCGAAAACATTTCTTCGAAGTAATAAAATCCAACTCCACTGAATGCACTGGCCCGAGACAAAATCGTTCCTCTAGCTAGGATCCCAAAAAACCAGACCCGGACCAGGGCTTTGTGATAGTAGATTAATATCGTTCACCGTTCACCGTGCCTGCTGGGCCCAAAAGTCGCTTTGCATTCGTTGTTCGTTGTGCCCTGCGCGCACCAGCAATAAAACGTGCACGAAGGTGCACGAGCGGTTCCAAATCCGGTACCGAAAAAATCACCACACCGGAAAGTGGAGTGATTACTTCCTGATGGTGAGTGCACTTCCGACCATGGGAGTAACCGAACGGACTTAGTTTTTTACCTGCGAATGTAGGAAAGAGACCCCAGGTGAGGGCAAAAATAAAAATACTGCACCCACTCACGGGCCAGATAATGGAACGCAGCGAGCTACGTTTCGCGAACGAAAGATGAAACAGTTCGCACAGGCATTAAGGCAGCAACAGCAAAAAAAGAAGACCTTTGGGGAGCTCGCTTATATAAAAGAAAGATCTGGAAGTGCAAAACCTCCGTCAACCGGAAGCTTGATTGTGTTTGGCTATCCGGTGCGCCCGGTGTATGTTTGGCGGAGCGAGGAAATAAAATTTCTTCCGGCGACGTCGGTCGACCCGGAACGGGGGGGGGGGGGGGGTCGTTCGGCTTTGTTCGATGCACCCTCCGTGAACGATCGCGATCTTCTGCTTCTGCAGCGTGCAGCCACCGGACAGCAGCATCCACCAGGCAGCAGCATCCACCGGCTTTCTGTGGCCGTTTTTCGCGCTACGGCGACTTTTGGGGTGCGGGTGTTTTTGAATTTCACTCACGCTCTACGGGGCTCAAAAATTGGGAAGCTTGCCAGGTTCACTGTGCGCACCTTGCCTCACCACATTTGACGTTTCAATTCGATCGCCCTCCATTTGATGCGGAAAGTCTTTCGAAACACACGAACGATATTTCCAATACTCCGGGGAAAGGCTGCAGAACCTGTGAGCTCGCGGGGAAAGGCTGGTCGGGGAAGAACGCATGCAAAGGGAATAGAAATCAACTACCTCCATTACATTCACCAAACCGGTACAGATATAAGAACGGCCATTGAAAGGAATAGTGCCGTAAGGTTACCCAATGCCTTGCGCTTTGCAAAGCGGAAACATTTCCTCCCACCTTTCGGTGCCTGGCCTTACTGAGGGTACTGGGTCGGGTAAATATTTGCAGATGAGTTTTGCTCCATTTTTCTGAATCGTTTCGTGGAGTGCGAGCAGAACAGGACTAGGATGAAAAAGGACACATTTCCACAGACACACAAATCGCTCATCAGCCCGCCAGCAACATCCCACTCAGCGCTGGAAGAGAACACAGCAGAACGGGAGCGCACGAGAAGCATGAGCGCTTCGCGTGCGGCGAAGGACGAAATGATATTGTTAATGGATGCACCCGTAGAAAATGGGGAATTGATTGCGAATGCACTTTGAAAACGGTGCTCGGTACCGCCGTTGGTGTGATTACCACGACGGAATGGGATTTTTGACGGTTGAAGTATGCAAAATGAATTTTGGAAATTTGGTTTTGCAAAACACTCGAACCATGGCCGCTTTTGTTCTTGGCCCAGCCCTCGGTGGGTTCGTTCGAGAGGGTTTGACAGTTGACGGTTTGGGACACTAATCACTTCTTTATTGGTGTTGAAATGACGAATTGTCGAATTGGACTTCAAATTAAAGCTCATTTATCATTCGAGAATATGTTGGATTAGAAAGTAATGATCGAAGATGAAGGAAAATTGTCGTGGGCAGTGCGAATAATATGTTCAATTCAAAATCATGAAATCAAAATGAAATTTGAAAAAAATAACGATTAAAAAAGGCGTCAATTAAGAATTAATAATTTAATAATGCTAGTATTATGTTCGTGTGCGGCAGAAATGACGCCTAAATGTAGGCAACCTTGAGTTTTTCAAAAAATCGAATTTGATTTGAGATCAGAAATTTGATAAAATCGTGTTATAAGTATTTTTGATTGCAGTTTACATTCTAAAAGTTGATATATGTATAACCTTATCTTAATACGGCCAGGCCGTTCCTAATAATAATAAAAAAAATAATAAAAAAAATATAACCTTATCTTTAGAATACGATCCTTATAAGAGATAAGAATTTTAATCTGCATTAATACTACTTATGACACTTAACGATTTAGTTATTTTCTTCATAGCACCGAAATGTGTCGTAATTTATTACTTCCTCTTTCGAACGAATCAAAAGTTCTTGATTGATAAGAAATTTTGGATCTTCTTATGTTGATATACTGATTAATGTGTCTTTAATGTTTTTTATGGTAGTTTAATTAACTAGTCTTTGGCATAGAGTTTAAGATATGAAAACATGAGCCCGAACTTCAGCGTATTTAGTATAAACTTAATTTAAAGCTATTTAATTTAATCTTCAATCTCTCTGGCTATTTTTTCGTTCTTTAGGAATAAATTATGCTCCAAACAATGAACAGCTGCCTACATCACCACCGCCACCGGGGCACAATCTTAATATAAATCTCCCGGAAAACGTGACCCATCGCGGTCCTGCAGAGCGCGGAAACGCCACCATAGTGGATAATAATGCAGTCCTGCGGCTCGAGGTTGAGCTGCGCGACAAACACGCCGTCCAGGGACGTCGCACGGTACCGAACAAAGCAAAACCACCGAAACCACCGTATGGCGGTGCAGCAGCAGCAGCAACAGCAGCAACAGCGAAACCGAACCACGTCGAACCGGCCCCGCTCGAAAAGGTAAGTACCTTTGGGGGTTACTGGTTTAGCCCGACTCAACTGGCAAGACAAACGCGCAAACAGCACTTTATCAAACCGAGCTGCCGTTAACGTGACGGAGCGCAACGATGCCGACGCCGACGATGACCGTACAAAGTCCGCTTGCAAACGACCGGGCGCCAGAGACTATCCTGTCCTTCATTAACGGTTCCGGAACGGTGGACGCATACGGACGGACGCGATATAAATCTTTTTCGGCCTTTCTCACACCTGGCTGGGTCGCGGGTGTTTGGACAGGCGACAAAATTCAGCGCCTACTCGTTGTTTCGGTTGCTTTGTTTTTTGTTTTTGCCGTGCGACCGCTTTTTGGAGCTTTCGAAGCGAAGAGCTCTGAAGCTTATGATGAAGGTTTAGAGTGTCCTCCCCCATCACGATTAAAGCCAGCGAGTTGTAAGCGGAGAGCGATATAATCCCACTTTAAATAAGTTCGAAACGATAAGAAACATTTACTTCCACCGATCAGGTACTGGACGAACTGCTGAAGAAACTCGACGTGGAGCGCGTCATTTGGCATCCGGACAAGGAGGGTCAGTACTATCAGGTCGTGTTTCCGCTCGCCGCCGGCGATCCTTGCGAAACGACGCTCCACTGCCTGACGGAGCTGGGAATCGGCGTGAAGTATAACTCCAGCGTCAGGTAAGGTGAACGAAACGTTTGCTTTCCTTCGCGCCGGTAGCTCATTCCGTGCATCTCGTTGTTTTCTTCTCTGTTCTGCAGCGTTCTTCCGTGCAGCGTCAGCTACGACGGCTCGAATGACACCAGTAACGAAGATGAATACGGGTAACGTTTTTTGTTTCTTTTCCCGGCTCCTGCGATCATAATTTCGTTCCTCTAAAGGCTTTCTCTCTCTCTCTCGTTTGGAGGCTATCCCTGTCGGTGCATATTATTTAAATGAGATCCTGTTTGGAAATGTATTTCTATTTTTTGAGCCCCATTTGCTTCCATTACTGTCACCGCTGTCTGCAACGCTTTTGTTCGCTCACGGTGACCAACCGGCGGACCGTGCGTTTCCTTTTTAGTGTGTTTAATTTTTATAAGGCCACTTCTTAGCCGTTCCGTTTCCCTCCTACCTCACCGTCGCGTCATCGCTATTGCGTCGAAGTGCATTTGCATAATTTGATTAGGTCCACGTACGCTGCCAGCGTGCGCAACATTGCAACGTGCTTCGGTGCAAGAGATGTGCCACCGTGGAGAGAAGCTGTACATGCAGATTTATTAGACAAAAAAAACGGGAACAAAGGATGGAGCGGTTGAAGCTCGGGGAGCATTGAATTCAATTTTCCTCCGGTGGAAAAATAATCCATCGACGCGCTCAAAGCGAAGACTACGGTGGTGCTTTTTGTGCGGAGAGTTACGCCTGTCCTGGCGGCTGACTGCCCGGTGGCACAGGGAATATTAATTTCTATAAGAAAAAAAAAACAACTTCAACCAACGGCATGGAAAGCGGAAGCTACTGTTTCCCGAAGTAAGGCTGAAGAAAGAAGCCGAGAAAGTAGCGTGGCTTCCGTGGTCGGTGCTGCAACGCAACAAAGGAGTAGACTTTTAATTAAACGTCCAAGCTGGCCAGTCCCATTTGGAGCCGGATTTCGATGCCCGATCGCTTCGCTCGTTCGCTGTGCTCCGTGCTGGCGGTCGCAACGAAAGGATTAATATCATTTCCAGTCAATGGACGATAATTAAATGTCGTTTAACTTAGGGGTGACGCTTAATTAAACGCTTCATACACGCTCTGCTTCCGTTTGCTTCCAAATCCTTCAAATCAGAGATGAGTGTGAGGAAAACTCCAAGTGGAACAACTTCGTCGATTCGATCCGCTCGAAGCTCACGGTGAAGCAGGTCGTGGATGGGGTGCGCGCCGGAGGTTCCCTATCGTTCGACTACCTGCTGCTCATCGTCACGGCAGAGTAAGTACTAAGTAGTGCCAGGGTGGGTTGCTGGGAAGGTAACATCAAAAAAAGATCGTTGACACCTCGCCCCGGGGAGAAGCTGAGGTGAGCCAACGTTCTGAAAATTTAATGATTTTTTAACTTCCCTCCCAAACGTCTATCCCCATTGCAGTTCACTGGCCGCGCTGGGGCTGGTGGAGAATAATGCCCCGAACATTGTGGCCGCGATGCTGGTTTCACCGCTGATGGGTCCAGTGATGTCCATTACCTTCGGAACGATCATAGCCGACCGCGAGCTGGTGGTAAGTGGGTGGTTGGCTCAATCGATGTTGCTCTAGCTCTGGTAGAAATATGTTCGATTTTTTGGTAGTTCGAGTCGCATGCATGACTAAGCTTTTAGTGTATTGCAAATGATGAAAACCTGGCTCTGTCGTATCATGTAGTTCATCTAAAAGTTGTTTTAGAATAGAAAAGTTTTAGCGGTAACAAATTTTCGTTTTTACTTCGGTTTGCTGATGTTTTTGTACACATATGATTGGAATATGTGGTTGCTATGAAAGTAAATTTCAAAACTTCCTATGAAAGTATGCACAAAACTGCAATATCCGGAAATGCGATCGCTGTTTATTAATACCACGCTAAGTTTTTTTTACTAAAACTGTAAAAAATGTTGTTTTTTTCGAAACTATACGCGAAAAAGAGAGACATAAAGAGCGAGGGGGAGAAACAGAGACGGAGAAAAAATCTACTCCATGAAAAGTCTT
Organism: Anopheles farauti; assembly: GCA_000473445.2. Lineage (NCBI taxonomy): Eukaryota > Metazoa > Arthropoda > Insecta > Diptera > Culicidae > Anopheles > Anopheles farauti. Next base: position 10,471,339 of record KI915042.1, read on the forward strand.
ACTGATCTCGTCGATGTTATTCATCCACTCGTCGAGAATACTCACTCAAAAAAAAAAAAAAAAAAACAGAAAGTAAAGTCAAAAGTTCATATCCATAAAGCTGATTCGCTGTATACGATACGAAAAATAAAAACTCCAACCACCTCATATACTCTCACAAAACATAGCCTGCTGTGCAATAAAACCGCGGAGGCAGTAGCAGTAGCATGGGATGGAAAAAAAAAACAAAAATCCTGTGGTTCTCAGGTGTGCTCAGTCGATGAAAATTTAAATTAAAACATTTTCATTCAAAACGATCTGCGGATGAAGTGGGCAGTGGGGTGTACCTCCCGCCGGCCGCCGAAACGCCGGCGCAAACCAAACTGAACCGAACCGAAAAAAGAGGGAAAGAAAAGAAATACAAACTCCGTGTGGTGAGGGGAGAGTAGTTTAAAAATTAATTGCCTCGCGTTCGTTTATGGGTGTGCGAAAGTGGCCCGCGGTTCAGGCGGGAAGTTATGTGTTGCACACTTTGGGCGCGGAAATGTGGATTGCCGCCCGTGCTCGTGTGGGAACGAACTACGTTGTGGGCAGAGAGTATGTTTTTTTTGCCTACCGAGTGTTTGAAGGTACACATTTTAGCTGCTCGTAGGTTCGTTAAAAAGCGATGATTATACACACATTAATTGAACGTATGCTTACTTTATTAGCCACAAATTGAAAGGTACGATGAGTTTTTGCGAGTTTAGGTTGAAATTCAAATGTAACTTTACGACGACGTATTGAACGCAGTTTGTTAAGGGTTTTTACACCAAATTAACCGAACCAAACATTATGCAAGTTTTATTAATTTTATGTTGTACGAGTGCTCAAAGCTAATAGGTTGTGTTATTTCTGCTTGTATTTTTGCATATGAAAGTGTAATTCCGTTCAAAATTCAAAATATTGAATGATGAAATATTCGACAGAATTTATTTTTCTTTGAACATTAATAGACATTGTCAAATACAAGACACAAACCTTTCGAAAAATGTAGAAACAAACAAACAGTTAATCAACAACAGTCACAGAACATAATCTCAATTTGAATATTTCTTTACATACACATTTGCACTGATTAAATGGTCGCCTGGAAATCGCATTTAGGTTAAATGTATTTTCCAAATGATTAACAATATTTAACTTGTACACAAAAGCAAAAGAAGTTTCCATATTGTTATATTCGAAACAGATTGAAAATGCTATATTGCTATATGCTAAATTATATTATTGTAATTAAAAAACTGTTGCGCTTCGCTTTTTAAAACACGGTCAGAAAATCTCAACAAAATCAAGAATGCATTATTATTTTTACTACAAAATCAATATGATAGGCCTCTTTGAGATTATTTTTCACTAGTGCGAGGGAACTCGATTGTCGCTGTCGTAGCAAAAGCGAAACGTGCTCCGGTAGGGTTCTTTAAGCCGGGAACGCGGAACCACCAGCAAACGGTGGAAACACGAGTCACGTGTTGAGATGGAAAATTGAATGTCAAAAAACGACACAATCAAATTCATCACCCAGTCACATCACGAGCTCAACCGGAGCTGCCGTACCAGATGGGTCGATTGGTGATTAATCCTGTCGGTGATGCTGTCGGGATGGCCCACCGATTTCGCGTCGACTGTTGGCGGATGGGGTGCCGTGTCGGTACAATTTTGGAGTGAAATATTTACACATTCTGCATCCCCCGGCTTCACGCCTGTCAAGCTTAACTAATTGATGCTCGTGATGTTCCGCGTACACATTTCTATCTGATTTCAATTTTCCTTTCCGTTTTTATATTTTCACGCTTTTATCCGTTCTTCGCTCCATCCAGAAAGTTGGTTTTACGGCACTCGCACTCGGAATGTTCATCTCGATACTGTTCGGATTCATTTTTGGGCTGATTCTCGGCACAACGCAGATGCCGTGGGGATTCAACGATTTCCCCACCGAGGAAATGAAGGGCCGGTAAGTGGTGGTTTACCTGTGTGTGTGTGTGAGTGTATTTGTACTTGTTCCGCAAACCTCAGTCACATTACATTCCAATCACGAGATACATAGCATGGTAATGAATTTAAAAATATGAAACCTACAGATACATTACAAAAAAAAAAAAACAGCTCTGTCCATCGCGACCCGGTAAGCAAACCTCCAATAGAATGTTTAACTTTCGGCAAAACACCAAAAAATCTCGGAAAAAACAACCACAGTTTGTCCGGTGGGTATTTTGAAATGAATTAATTAAACAAAAATATACCACACGTACATCGGGAAGGATAGAAAAATAGGCAGAAAACGCGGGCAGCGGCAGCAACCGTTTCTGCCGCAATCGAAAGCGAGCAAGCCACTCGCCAGCCGGAAGCCAAAAACCGAGCGGAAATGAATCGGTGTGTTTTGTTGCGTTACGTTTTACTAAATGGAAATATTCCCAATAGCAGCGTTTCCGCACTGGAAATGATATAGGGACTGGAAAATTAAAAATAAATACACGCGTCATGTTGCGCTGTCGGGCGCGAGCGCGCCAGAGTGGCGGTTTGTTTTTGTTGTTTTTGCTCGACATGAGGCGTTGAAGTGATACCTTACACCTTCTGCCATGGAGCTTCCGTGTTGATTTGCTGTTTGATGGTTGAATCCGTGTTGAGATGTGCAGTACTGGTGTGGTGCTAAATTAAATTTGCAACATGCCTGTAGGTGGTTGTTTTTGATTGCTATACTTTTGGTTGAAACAATCATTTGACGAACTAATGAATTGATTGAGAACCGTTGAGGTTAATTTATTGGTTCGTCGTTGCGGTTGGCGTAGGTAGCAGAGTCGGCTAATCGAACGTAAACATGTGCTTTTGATTCGGTGTTAGAAAATTAGCGGTGTTAGATATGGTTTTAAGTTTAATCTGCAAATCAAGTTGTAAATTTTAAATCTATCTTTAGTTTAAGAATTGAATTTTACCAACAAACATTATTATTAGATATTACACACTATTTCATAAGCCTGTTAATGCAGGAGAGTCTTTAAAGTAGTTTCAAATTTTATTTGACTAGAGAAATAAAATCTAAAACTTTCGTATTGTTTGCATACTTTTAGGCGCACAGTCACCATTAATACAATTGACAGTATAACAGATCAAGAGTTCACTACAATAGTTGCGCTGGAAATAAACCTACGTCTACACTAATGCAACCGTTCTGCATCCATTGTTTTCCTTTCTCACTTAGTGGCAACGCTCGCTCCCTTTGGATGGGCATTCTCTGGGCGCTGACATCCGGCAGTGGCGTGGCGGTAGCGTTGCTGCAGGGTTCGGCCGGACCATTGATAGGTGTTGCAATATCCGCTTCGCTCCTGCCACCGGTCGTGAACTGTGTAAGTATCGCTGTACGCAGAACATTCTAAAGCCAATCGCAGCAGCACATTTCGTTCGTTGAGCAACCACCAACTAACACAAAACCGTGCACGGCGGTCGCTCACGATTCATCCAGCAAACGCCTATGTACTCCGCCACAGCACGCAATAATGACGCTCCATTTCCGCGGCAAACATGTGTCGAAAAGTACATTCTTCCAACTACCTCCGGCGCACCAATCGACGTTCGATTACATCGGTGGTGGTCTGGTGGTAGAGAGGATCAAACGCAGAACGCCTGTGTGGGGAGAGAAAAGGGATCGGAAACGCATCGCCCGATTCGTTGAATGGATTGATTTCCTTCACTTCCAATCGCGCACCGTAGCGCTCACAGAACGATGCGCCTGTTTCGCGGCGTGCTGATAGGAAGCGCGTACGCGCCCTGTCGAAAGCCCATTAGATGTATCCTGTCATTAGAGTGGCGAACAATGGCCGCTATACCAGCAAAGGTTCGTTAAAATGTTCCGAATAACACATGCCCGCCAGCGGAGCGCAATTGAATTGCGAACTTTTGCCACCTTTCGCGCCAAACGATTGGCGCTCGTCCCCTCGTGAAATGATCCCCGGAGGTGTTAATAGATTCATCAGGGATTATGAGATTTTATGACCGACCATGTCCACCGGCACTGTCCGGTTAGATTGGGCAGAAATCATTGCACCGAGAAAATAGTATCATGGTGCGAAGCTTCACCGGATACGCAAAGGGCATTTTGAGAACGTTAGATCTACCTGCTGAACAGTGAAATTTAGTACAGTCGTTAGAGTGCTGGGTATGTGTTTTTCTCTTCCTGGAAGGATTTAAAAGTCTATTCCGAAAATAGAACCAATACAGAATCGTTATAGAATCAAGCGATAAACATTTCGAGAAGTTCCTGGTTGATCTACAGATGCACTCAGCTAAGCTCTTTTTGAAAACTGCTTAGAATGCTTGATTGACTTCTCAGTAAGCGGGCTTAAAGAAGATAGAGGACATTGTTGGCCGTTTAGATTTTGTACCTTTTTAAACTCAAACTGTACCTATCCAAAATTAAGGTATGAAATAAATCAAAAATAAAGTGTGAGTTTAAAACAGATGACACTCTTTTGAATTCGTTTGCCATTGAACAACCAAATTATTAGCATATTAAAGATTTTTTTTATGCGCAAATAATTAGTGCGCGCAGGATGAAATTTAATACAGTTTCATACACCATTTCCATAAACATTCCATCAGCAGCATGTTAATAATTGAAATTTTATAATTTCTTTAGCTGTACATACATCAACTTTACGGCAAACAATCAATTACATTTAAATATGCAAGTAATTCTCTGCGGAAAATCCCTTTTTAAATCGCTTTTTTAATTATCATCCCCATAAAGGCGGCGTCCTTAACGGAAGGCAGATTGAAAGCTCTTCGCGGATAGCCACCGCGGGTAGCAATTGTTAACTTTTCGTTGCGTTTTCTGCAAAACCCTCCAGCGTGTCTGGTTGGTTCAAACCATCGCCACCAAACGGAGGAAGCAATTATACAAAAAATCATTACAATAAACGTGGACGAAGGGGAAAATATTACGATTCCTTAGCACACCATTACCGGACCGGAAAAGTTTGACGGCAGGTTCGCGCTTCGCAAATCGCCGGTGGAGGTGAGAAGCAACCGGCACTAGACCCAAGCATGCCGAACGTTTGGTTTTATTTCCTCATTTTAATGGCTCCTTCACGGACATTTCCCAGTCGGCGCTGTTGGTTGCCTTTGATTGTTTGAGAAAAAGTTTTCCACCACCCCAAAAAAGCCTATAGCTGGCGCGACTGCGAGGCTGAAACGACTTCCGGCAGATGATCATCGGCATTACATCGGCCGACCACCGTCGTCAGCACCGCATAAGCATCATCATCGTCCTCGTCAGCGGCATCCAAATCGGATGCGGCACCGAATTGTGTCCTTCTGGCGGGAGGAACTTTCAATCGATCGTGCGCGCGCCACGTTGTAGAGATTGAACATTCGCAACCGAGCTCAAACACACGCTGAATACAGGGATAGCAGAGGGACAAAGTGGTCCGATAACAACAACCATCACCACCACCACCACCACCACCAACCGGAAGATGCTTAAAACGCGCTTCCCGTGCGCGCCATCCTGAGTGATGATCCCGCTTCCGTGCCTCCCGTTTTGCATATCCCGGCGCTCGGATGCTGCCGGATGTCGAAAAGCTCACGGAAGCTCGCCTTTACCCTGCTTCTTTACGAGCTTCCTCCGCTCCGGTGAATGTGTCTGTGTGTGTGTGTATATGCGGAGAGCACCATTAATTTTATGACCATAGTTTTGTATCTTTTGCGCCCTCTTGACGTATGCTCTCTAGCCGATATCGTCCACCGTTGGCCGCACAGGCGGTTGGTGGGAAGGGATCGTAAAGTTTTATCGGTGTGTTAAACCGGCATAACCCGGTGCGTTCGACTGAAAAGCTGACAAGTTCCGGGACGCACTTCCTGCCTTGGGAGTTGAGTTGTTGTGCGCTAGCGATTGGGGAGCTAGGCTTTTCCTGGCGACAACGGCGACGATGACGACGAGTGACCCCTTTTTCGGGATAAAAGCGCTATCCGGTTGGCCGTAGCGGCAGAGCGTGTTTATGCCAACCGGGCAGCGACTTGGCTTGGCGTGTTTGACAATTGGTGGTGATGTTTATGGGTAAAACCGTGAACTCTTGCGCTCTTGTAAACGATGTGTCGAAGAGACTTATGGTTCGGGATGTAAAGATATGGATGTATAGTATCCAAACCTATTGCATGGTGACCTATGTTCGGAATAGTAAACAGATTGTTTGCTCCGTTCATGACAGATAGCAAAGATCCCACAGCTTAGCTGATGGTAATGTATTAAAAGGTTCTTCTAGCCCATACTTGCTGTCGGATTTGGAAATTTACCGCCTAAAGGTATGCAGTGCGCATTACAACATAGTTAATCATTTCATTACCATCGTGTTTTTTACAGGCAAGTTTGAGTAATGCAATTTCCTGTGTCGTAACACTTATTTCGCTGTTTTTAACTCAAAAGTTGTTCTGCTACTATTTGATGCGTTGAATAAATACAAGGGAACAAAAAAAAAGAGTAGAGATTCGACATAAAATCCACTTGAAAAGGATAAACTAACTCCCGCAAGTCTGTTTGTTCCGGTGTGCCGGATGTTGTCCGAGGACTAATTACTCCCACCAGAGTACTTTACTTTCTTCTCTTCCTCTCTCTCTCTTGCTTCCTTTCTGTCCCTCGTCATCGATCGGGTCTTGCAATGAAAAAGAAACATAATCTATCCCCGTTGCACTTACTCCCTCTAACAGGGGCTATTCTGGGCGCTGGCCTGCATCTGGCTGATCTACGAGGACATCAAGATGCCGCACCTGAAGGGCGAACCGTTCAGCGGCAACTCGAGCTACGAATTCATCTACACCAATTACATCCCGACGGAGTTTCTAATTAACGGCATCGTTTCCGGTCTGCTGACGGTGATCAACGTCATTTGCATCTTCATTACCGCCATCATCGTGCTGAAGATTAAGGAGGTGGCCGCCCCGTACACCTCCAGCCCGGATCTGCGCCGGTGAGTACCGCGGGTGGGAGGAGTGAGAGCGAAAAGCAATGAAAAAAAAAAAAAAAACGAGAGTATGTTTTCGCGTTGACATCTTCGCCAGAGTTGTCTGCTGGAAATTGTCACTTCTGGTTATTCTCGCTTATGGACGATAAATAATTTCTCGTTTTCGAGCTAATGATGATTATTTCCACCCACTGCCGGATAAAAGATGATTGATTTAATGCTTTTTTATTAGCTTAAAGCAATAAATTCTGGAGATTTGTTTGTTTATTCAGCTGCCGGAGCAGTCCGCACTGAGGAATGGTAACATCGATTTGATCTTTAATCGGTATTGCCTAATTTTACCAGCAAAGAACAGAAGGGTCAGGTTGTGAATTAGCAACAAAGAATGATACATTTATCGGCCTGGTAGAACACGTTAAAACTAAACTTTCCAATAAGTCAAATCTAGTCCAGAAGTTGAACATTCTGCAGTGTTAGACAAAACAGCAAACAAACACCTTTCCTGAAAGATTTTAACGTTATTTTTTATGGAATTGATGTTTTTATTTGATGCTAGCGTAAACACAACAGAGAAAAGCGAAAATTAACCAAATTCTGGGGCTGCTACGTATTTTTCCATATTTACAAGTAAAGAGCTAGGTTTGCATTTATTCGAAACTGATAAATGCTTCATTTTGATTTGTTTTCTTTTTTGTATGCAAGGTGTACTTACAGTACCTAGTTTAATTTGTTTGAAATATATGAAACACAGAATAGTATAACAATCTAGAGAAAAAGGAGAAAAATACGCTTAAAACCCGTCCATAATTCTTTGCATGGCGATACATTTACAATATTGAAACGCAATTTTCATTTCAATAAACACACTGCAAATGATTTATGTTACAAATTCTAAAACAAAACAATCCATCATTTAGGCATCACTTAGTGTGATGAAAATTCAAACAATTTCAAACTCCACTTAACACTAAAATACCTTTCCACTATTCATGGAAAATTCCGAAAAAAACACCAGCATGATCAGTTGTTACAAGGGTAAACAGTAGAAAAAGCACCCCCAAAGGAAAGATTAATCTAACGTGTCGATGTGAATGAATTTCCCAAATCGAACCCGAATGCATCAGTTCCGTGCGAAACAAACACACCACGGTACTGTTGCCGGTGTGTCGTCGCGCAGCAGGTGCATTTTTCCGCACAGTCAATTGTTAAATGGTACAGAACCGAGGTCTGCCCTATAACGCTACACTCGCTCGCAGATAGCTACAACCGCTGGGAATGCAATTGTGTGAAGCGAGGAAACACAATAAAAAAAAACACGGATTACAAAACACTACATGGGAAAAAAAACGGCCCCAACACTTTGTCCGCAATCAACCACGTTGGAAAACGTGGGCGATGAAAGGTGTCAAGGGAAAAAATAAAAAAATAAAGGGTGTAAAATAATTGGCTCAGCCAGGATGCGATTCGAGGCATGCTACCTCATCGAACACACTCGTTGGCATTTGTTGCCGAACGTCATTCGAGGGGCCATTTTATGCGCCATTTTGTTCGATGTAGTGCGTAGCCCAGCGGAGAATGGGCGAGAAAGATGTGCTTCTGTTGAGCGTTGAGTCTAGTTTTGTTTGCTTGTTTGCTTCGATGGGTTTGCTTGTCCCATTTGGGCTAGAGTACGCTTCTGTAATTTGTGTACAATGATCATTGCTTGCTGTAGGGTAAATTGAATATGGCACAAAATGTTCAGTTTTGCTTTTGCGATTTTCACACTTGTGTGTGATTACAGTGAGGATGGGAGCAGTTTTAGGAAATCAATTTTCAAATTACGGCATCACCGTAGAAGGAGCCGCTTTTACTACGCCAGCTGGAAGTCAATGACCAGAATGCGGACAGGTAGCACCATGAAATAATATTGCCAAATTACCATTAAAGCAGGAACGAAACGGAGATGGAATATTATTTTAAGCTCCCAAGAGTAATGAAAAACTAAACCATAGCATTCCTATCGGAACAGTTGTAGTGTTGCAAAATACTTTTCTTTATACGAATGAAAATCGCATTTAATCGCACTGTTCCGATGCAAAGCTTACGACGAGAGTGGGACAAAAAAAGCACTGGTGCAGCTTTTGAGGGTGGTGAGATTATGACCATAGAATAAACATTGGGACAGAGGTGGTTTTTATTTTGCGCTGCTCTACGCTCGTTGTCGGGACGAAAGCGTGGGCACATTGTTGGCGTGGGAGAAATCATAACAGATCGGGCATTTATAAATGTGCTTCATAATATGCACCACGGTTTTGGGTTTAACAACACCGTTTCAGTAACCGTCGCTTAGTGCGGAGTGATGAAGTCGGAGGAAAAAAGTGGTCATTTTGGCTGTTGTTTTTAGTGCGCAAAGCTGTTGTTCTGTGGTAAGGCTTTAGCTGAAACAACATTGTGTTACATCCTGGCCCAGGCGGAGAGTTAAGGTTAGCGGTGAGGGTGGGAAATATTTAGCGTATGGTAAAAGGATACAAAGAGGTAAAACAATCAGTGTTGGGTAGGTTGGTTTAGGGGTTGTATATTTTATTCGTGTTATACACCCAGCAGATGGTAATTTTATCTTCATACCCAGTAATGACACCAACAGAAGCTCTCTCATGTGGCAGGACCAAGGGCGTTATTAAAAAGGTAACCAACTAGTAGAAAAGCATTGTATGGTTTTTGGATTTGCTAAGACGATATGTTGACGAGTTTTTGGCGTTTGTTCTTTGTGCAAACATACCATTTGTCATTAATGTTTAAAATGTGATGGGATAGAAAAATATACTTATTATAGAAAGAACAATAATTAGTATATTTTAATAACCTTTTCTATTTGAAACGAATTATGGAAATTTTTTTAAAATCAATAATTAATTGTTAACAAACACATCAAGCAGTTGCATACATTCGGGCTTCTACATCTAATGAGCGCCCTAATGTATGCAATTTGAAATGCTTGCACGATGATGCTTTTTGACAATTTATCAAACTTTATCACACTAATTTTACAATTTCTCGTAAGGTAATGACTCTTAAATGAATTTGAATGATTTTTGTTTCATTGTAATCTCAAATCTCATAGTTTTCATTCGCTTAAAACTTGCAGTACAGACAAATTTTACTATGCATAAAAAGCTTAATTTTTGTTTTTTTTTTCACTGTCAGTTCAACGAAAAAATATGGAAAGTTTAAAGTGAAAAATGCTTCTCTCCGTTCTCTCCACAAAATCAATTTTATTTTAGATTGAAGTTGCTATATGCATACAAAAATGATTTCAATTTTCGAGCTACTATGTTCAACTGAACTACTCTGAAATGAAAATCTTCTCTTGATCATGTTTTAACACATAAAATTGAGCCAAGCTACACAAAAAAAACTTAATGTTTGTGAGCTTTCAGCTGTTCTAGCTAATCACTTAATTTAAGGGCAGTTCAAGCGAATCTCCTTTCCAAGTAAACCCTCCCACACGCCCATTTCTGCTCTGCTGAGAACCACCCGTAACAAGCATCCCTCTATTTGTTTGGACGCCTTCGGCCGCTATTTTTTCATTAGCCTCCAGCGTCGCGGAAAGATTTGCGTTACAACTCTCACCAACCCGAGTTCGTGTGAAGGGAGCAATAAATAATGGCGCAACCACCACTTAAACGCCCAGTGCATTTATCACCAGCGTGTGTGTGTGTGTGTGTGTGTGTGTTTATGTGTGTTTAGTTAAGGACGTCACCAGAGTTTTCCACGAATCGAGAACCAAACGACTATCCACCAGTGCGTAAGAAGAATCGATGCGGAAAAAAACACAACCGGAAATGAGCTTGGCACGAATGGGCATGTAAAGCCGCGGACGTTCACAAACGAATCCCACGCCCGACCGTGAGAGGATGAGAAACGGTTTCCCATTCGGCTGATTTGGGTTTTTTTCTTCTCTTTCTGCCATCCCATTTCCCAAGCAGCTTCCCACCTTTTCGCTGTCACAAAGGGAAAATCTTTATAATCAAGTAGATTAGAACTTATCGCGCAGTACAAGAAGTCCGTCGTGGCTTCATTCTGCGGGTGGGATGACTCGTGGCAAGAAGTGGGGTCACGCTGCCAGGAAAACACGGCACGGCTCGGCATGGAAATGAGCGGCAGACAAGAGTACCACCGCAACCAGAGCGTGCGGGGTTGTGCCTTGACAGGTTTATGGGAACTGTGTCGGATCCCGACCGGGGGAGGAGTTGAACTTGAAGCCGAATCCGCATCGGATCTGATAGTGACGTCGTTCGCGTAAGCCGACGAGAAAAGGTAATGGGGCTGCGCAAATGAAACGAGGCTCAAAATTAGTAGATACGGAGCGGAGGTGGGCCACGCAAGCTGCCACTTCTGCTGCTGCTGCTGCTCTTGCTGCTACTAGTCAGCTAAGCTCGGTATCTTGATGTTAGTAGTGAAGGTCGTTACTTGCAGGCACCACACAACCACCACCGCCCGTTTGCGTCCAGATACCTCGTCCAGTAAGCAAATAACCTACTTTCCGACGCTACCACACGCTTTAACCGCGGCTGCGGATCACTTAACGAAAGCGCGCCGTTCGGTAGTGGTATTCATTGTGTTTGGTGAAGTTTAACCTTTCCCGCCCAAACGGGCAGGAAATTGCGAACATCAGCATAACCGGAGGCCAAGCAACACATAACCAACGTGACACCGGTGTGTGTGTGTGTGTTTGGTTTCGCTAAACTTTAATATTTATGGTGCTTTTTTTGTTTGATCGCGACCTTCTTCCCTTCCTCCTTGCACGGGAAGAACATATTTTTCGGCGAAGAAGTGCGTTTGAATAAATTTTCCCACCATAACGAACAACGCCCAAGAACGTTTCGCTGAGCTCCCGTGGGAGTTGCGGTGCCGTAGATTTCCATAAATAAATGTCAATTTGCCGCGCTCCCAACTGGGGAGCTGGATTGGATTTCGAAATTGACCCCGGTTCGGGCGAAGCAAGCTGCTTTCAAATCACTCTAACGCGTGGGAGAGAATGTTCAAATTGCTTAAAAAACACACACACACACACACACAAAATGACGAAAAATTAAAACACACAAGAAATGGACAGCCAAGCATTATGCACCGTTGTGGTCTGCTTAGACAAATACGCACGGTATTAAATGCTGCTTTACTGAAGCGATATAATCGGCAGAAATATTAATTGGTGCAAAATAGGTCACGTTTTTTCACAGCTGCCGTACCCTGCTTCAACTGCGGATCAACCGCTTTGAATGGTTAATATGTCACCTTTAACCCATAAATGAAGTGTTATTCAACATCGCTTTTCCGTTAAAATTATGCGTTTTTAAAATGCACATTCGTAGAAAGGCAATAAATGAAACCAATTTAAATAAGAGAACAGAAAGCCCTGTACATCCCCACCGCCAGAGGATGTTTTCTAGGAAGCAATTGCTGCGTGAAAGCGAAGAACAAGCTGCAAATGGCGTCTGATTGTTTGATACATTATTTTACATTTCATTTGGCAGATTCTGGGAAACGGACATCCGGACGGCGCGGACAGCCAACCGTACCACTATTCGCCGCAACCGTGGCGGCGAAGCGGACATCATGGCGACGTAAGTATTCAGTAATGTGGTTTTCGTTTATATTAGATTTTTTAAAAAGTAGTTTCGATTGGCAGATTAAGAAAGAGTATGAAAAAAAAAATAATTAAAAAAATTATGAAATATATTTAAAAAAAAGCAAATAACGATACACTTGAAACAAGCGGTTCGCATCTTGTACAGCCAGTGAAAGGCATTTTTCGATATTTTACGAAAAAAAAAAGATTGGGAAAAGTTTTCGGGAATGCTTCCCTAGCGTGCTGCTTTCACTTCGTCCGTTTTGATGAAAGGTGCTTCGGTTCCAGGAGTGGTTCGGTATCTTTCACCATTTGCGTCCCTACCCGGCAGGAAAGGGTGCTTGAAAAGCGATAGAAAAAGTTACAACAGCCTGCGGAGTCATATTTGAAAAGTTAATAAATATTTGCAATTGCCAGCTTCCTTCGGTCAGGGGATGTCTCGGCCAAGAGGAAGAACAAGTGGTCAAACGCAGTGTACTCTTCAAAAACAAAAAGAAAATCGCCTCAATGATCGAGCGAAGCGATGGAGAAAAAAATCCGCACTCCGGTTGCGGTGAATGGAGTGAACAACGAGCGAGTTTCTGCGACGGGAGTTATTTGTCGGTTCGATTTCTACCAAACTTCAACAACCGTCAGCAGCGTCCGATGAGTTTCTGGGCAAACATTTCTCCGCGGGTGGATGGGGAGGGGGATTCTGATTCGTGTTTTTTTCTGCCGTGTGTTGTTGCTACCCCTTGGCTTCTGCTACGATAAACTCTTTCTCTCGTTCGTCCACTTTCCGTCTACCGTCACCGACAGCTACGCCGAGCTAGAAAGCGATCCAAAGGCCCGGAATCTGGAGAATGCACTCGAGCAGGCCTTGAAGGAAGCCGTCGACGATGACACCTATCGAAAGGTCAAGCGGATGAGCTATTCCAGCAATGCAGCTGGCGAGGTAAGTCCCGGCGTTCTCGGCTGTCAGTTTCAGTTTTTTGGGTGACACCGCCACCACGTCCATAACGGCTGCTGGTAGCATCGTGGGCTAGAATCGAAATTAAGCTTTACTCACCCTTCACCGCCAAAGGGAAGAAGGCAGATCAGGTGAACGAACAAAGCGAGAGCGTGGTAGCTAAATTCCAAAATTTTCTCGGTAAAGGATTTTAGTTCGACCACTCGACGGCTCCTGGGACAGCCGCTCGAAACGGTGAAGAATGTGTTGCGCCCGTGACCTGCAACCGATATACCGGGGGAGGTTCGATCGAGTGCGCCGGTGTGCTTGAGCGTTGTCCTCCTCGTGCGCTTTCTGCAGTGGAACGATTTATCGTTGTGCCAGGCGGCGGTTCGACACCGCTGGCTGATATAGTTTCGCAATGGGTAGGGGATGATGGAACACCGGGCTCGATGATGTACGGGTTATTAGGGAACGATCCGTTCCCGTGCTGCAAAGTATGTCGTGTTCGGGAGGCGGAGAGCGGAATTTACTGCAGGTGCTCGGCTTGAATAATAGATGTACGGCAGCCGGTGCTTCGATTTTCTAGTGATCGAATCTCGATTTTTACGTCATAGTGGGGAAAAGTGACTTTTTATGAAAAAAAAAATAAATAAAAAAACCTAAAATTCAGTTACAGAATGGAACGGAACAGATGAAGGGATGATTTTTAAGCATATTGATGTACATCATCGCTCAATGTTTAACGATATTGATGGTAAAGTTAGCAAAATCAACTAGGGAGGGGATTTTGCTTACATTTTTGAATGCTTGTTTGTTTTAGGAAAGGCGAGTAAGAGGGATTAAGCAGTTTCGTAAAAATATCTTTTTTAGCAAGGGAATTTTTTACGAAACTGCTTTAATTTTTAAAGGATTCCCAATGCACTGGGAAAGAAAATATGAGAAATTTGACCACAATTTACGATTCTCAATATTGAGGTAAACTGAGAACAGCATCGCGAAATTGCAAATAACAGAAATGTTACGTCATTGCATACATCTAGGCGTGCATTGTTCCGCGTAGACGATGAATTACGTTAAAGCCGGTCAGTGCCGTTTTCAGCCAATTTCTTCATAAAAAGATTAATAAAGCTGATTAAGTTAACTATCAAAATCACTTTGCTACACTAAATTATTATTACTACGTCCATATTATAACAACGACATGAACAAGACAGATCGGTTTCATTAATTATCATACCAACTGACAAGAATGTTAATGCCAGTAATAAAACGGATTGGTCCACATGTTTGAAGTGATTTTTTAAATATTAAAACGCAATTTAAATCCCTCGTTCCCATGGAACGTGGTCTTCTGAGTAAGCAAGAAAGCCAAGGCATACCTCAAGTAGCATATAAAGTCAAGTTAATAATACAATCTTCACGTTCTGCTTTCGCTCCAAGGAAACAGAATGAAAGCATGTTTCATAGACATATATATCTCTTGGTTTCGCTCTCTCTTTCTCTTGCTCTCACCTCCACAAACACATATAAATACAATTTCTCTCTCCAACCTGTGTCTGAGCAGTCCAATCGACTGCACGCCCGGAAGCGGAAGTACAAATTCTATTATTCTGCAATCAAGTCAGTGCCGGTCGGGCACACCGGCAACAACAATCTTCCTGCCGCTGGGTTTCCCGTGTGTAATGATAACCTCCGCCACCATGGGTTGTGCCGAAAAAAAAAGGTAAACCAAAGTTGCTGCCTCCGGCCCGAGTACACGCAACAAACGGCCGCACTTGTTATGCAGATTCGCTCGTGCACACGGGTCCACGTGTCCCTTCGGAAAGTTTGCAAGTAGCCTCCGAAAACTCGATTGGCCTCCCGTGGCCGCTGGTGATGCTGCCGTACAAATGATCGGCGCACCCAAGGCCCACCGTCCCCCACCGTGCTCCGGTTCTCGTGATTTATCTTCCTTCACACACGCTCACACCCGCCGCGGAAAATTGCTCCACGCCACACTACAGAAAGGGGGTGGTTCATGTTCAGCTTCGTTTGTCATTTTTCATGCTTTTCACTCTCGACGCTGATAAATGTTGATTTTGGCCGGCCTGCCTGTCTACCTTCCATGTTGGCTGCCCACAGCAACGTTTTACGGGGGTCGTCCGTTTGTTTGTCTGTCGTGTTTGGTTTGGCGGGTGCAGCATGTGTGAGTGCGTGAGAAAGAGAGAGCGAGAGAGGGAGCAAAAGCACATTGTTACTTATGGGTGAGCGCAGCCAGCACCGACGACCAAGACCACGACGTGAACGTGGTAGCATAAGTCATGTGGCACACAAACACCCGGTTTACGGATCGTGCACAGCACCACCAACGCTTGTACCGTGCCGGATCTACATCGGGGTGAAACGGCAAACGAGACTTCTTGCCGTCAAGTGGTGCTGCACATTGAATTTTATTTTTGACTCGAACGGATGGCCAGCGGAAAATGAAACCGTTCGGGCTTGAAATTGAAGATGGCCGGGGTGCAGGCGCTGCGGTGTCGCGGATGGACAGGAAGCCGGGCTAGACAAGCTTATGCTAACTGTTTGGTTTCGCCCGACGATCATTATCGTTGTTGAGGTTTCGTTTTGTTTTGCTACCGCTGCTGCTGCCGCCGCTGATGTTGGCGAAGATGGTTGAGATGTTGCAACATGAAACGTAAATAGAGCTACAACGAGAAACGAACGAGGTGAAGGTTGCAGCAGCATCGTGGGGCGATTTAAACGAGAACATTCGGTAAAAATGTAACCAACTCTGTATCACACAATAACGCTTCGGATCGCTTCCAATTAGGACTCTGTGTTCCGAACACCCGGAGCGATAAACAATCGGTAATATTTACATTGTTTAAAATCGAGCAAAAAATGCAATTTTGAACCGCTCGTTTCCATCGGAGCGAAAACAATATTTTTAAGTATTTATACGTCCGTTGTACATTGTGGATATGGTTTTGGAGTTTCGGTCTGGTACAACAATCTTTCCTGCAAAACCAGCTTAGCTCATTTGCCTCGTTACTATCTTCATGAGCTGGTTTCTTCAGGCTCTTGGTAACTACGACAGTGTACGAGCTGTTCGTAGTTAACGTTTCATATCCCTCTGTGGCTCACGTCAAGTCGTTATTATTTTGCCCGTGTTCCCTCACACATCGCTGGGCGGCAGCTCCCATTGCGGAAGTTTCAGGAAGTCCATGTTACGCTGTCGCCGGTAGGAGAATAATAATGAGCTAAACAGCAGCAAAGATTCTTTGCATGTTTTTTTCTGAATTTGTATGTGTGCGCTGTTGTTTATGAAAAAACTCGTAGAAACGTTTACGCTAGCTAATGCGAGTATGCTCGCCAGTCAAGAAGCTTTTCTATTTTTGCATGACTTTTTACGACATGTTTGGGGTCCTAAACGTCTCATACGTCGGATAATTTGACAATAGGTGGCATTTTTATTTCAACTGCTAAAATTATTGCTGAAATCTGACACCTGCCACGCTTACGTTTGGGGCGTGTTAGAACGTTTTGCTTGCGAAAGCATTTAATATTTCTGTTGCGATGATATGTATGATGATATGTATGTGCGATGATGTTCCTCTAAAGAGTAAGTTTTTTTTCGAAAGAGTAATTACTGTGTGAATATAGATAACATATCGTATATTCAAAAATAAAACCTTACTCTTAAAGAAAAATTCTGCTAGGACTAGAAAGTAAAATGTTGTACAAATCGTTTCGTGCAGTAGATTTCATGCTATCGGGTTGATAAGACGATGTAATAAATCGCTACACTGTAAATAGTTACCATCATAATATTTAAAACAATTCCTACGTTTGGCGTGGTCGAAAAGCTCCTGCCTTCCCTTGACAATGATGCAGATTTAATTTCATCTGCAGAAATTCCACCGATTCCTGCTCACCCCTACCTCACTCCTCGTTAATATTTCCGGAGCGCGAGACATTTTGCTTGGCACGGTGCAAAACACGCTCATCACACACTCTGACAGCCGCAGATTGCTGCCATTTTCAGCCAACCTAAATCCGTTGCTTGTATATGGAAAAAAGATTTTTTTTTTTTAAAGTCTCACACAAACACACATCCATTCGGCTGCTCGCCGGCTGCTTCTTGACGTGTCATGCGAACCTTTCGCGAGTGATCGGCCGTAATGGCGGGGACAACAGAAGGCAGGCCGAGTTTTGGTGCGGGTGAGATGGGTTCACTCACTGGCAGGGAACGCAACGCGTAGCCTCAAACAATCGTACGCAGAAACAAAGTGTGACAGGCTTTGGAAATGTTGGACAGCTTGATTGTCACGTGCGATTTTGTTTTTGTTTGTCCTCAACCGAACCACATACGAGAGACGCAAGTACTTGCTAAAGCCACGGAGCGAACGTGCGATGCATTTTAATATGCTACCAAGGTTCACTTTCAGAGAGTGGGTTTGATTGTTCACAATGCTGGCGCTAGTCTGGTTAGCCACGTTTCACACCATCCTCACCATGGTTTAGCGTGTGCTTTCATGTGCTCAGGAAATTATAATTTGGTGAATAATAATTTCGTTAATGATCTCTTGCTTGAGGATATAGTAATCAATAATTGACCCTTTCGTGTGTCTTTGGTCTTTCGTGGCCCGTTTTTGTCTTTGAACGTAATTAATTGAATGCAGTGAAGCGTGCAAATTGGATGAAAGCTGTTATTTGGGACCTGCCGACCCAATGAAGCAGTCACGGGAAACAAAACTAGTTCCTCTCAAGAAACGTTCAAGCGAAATCCGTACCGGTTATTTGACTCAGTACGTCCACAAACATAATGTAGATAAATATTGAATGTTATATCCCAAAACAATAGCATTTTTTCTGTATCCATTTCCGTAATCATGAAAAGAGTGTGGAATTTTCAGTAATTAATTAATTGCGTTTTGAATCGAGCTTGATTCGTTGAGTTTCGTATCGCTCAGTGTTTTCGCTCACTGGCCAGTGTTCAGTTTCAATTTTTATTCGTTCATTAGTACATATATTGATCAGCACCCTTCGATACGCTTATCCCTTTCGAACAAGCATAATTATACCGAATTTGGGTGAAAATTTAATTAGCTTTCGATTCAGCGTCAGCCGCATCGCCATTCATCGGTACAAACGTGGGGTGGCGTTCAAACGAGCAGCGGGGTAAAATTTGTTTTTGCTGGTCCCTGTCTAGTCCCTCCCAAGCCGCCGGTTTGTCCTATCATTGAAACGGCGCCAGTGTGGTGTCCGTTGATTAGGGCACCGGCTAGTCGATTCGGTTGTTTCGGAACGCGATGACACGCACACGTATGAATCGGGATTAATTGCACTGAATCTGATCGGTTCGGATCGTACATCACCACCTGGCTTCACACATCATTTGCCTTGTCCCGCCTTGATGTACATGATACGTAACCCTAAACTCATCACCTCATCAATAACATTGGCTGAAACGATACCGGAAGCATTTCCAAATAATTTAAATTTAGAAGCGATTGGAGTAGCTAATAAAATGCACGCATTGACCTTTCGGGCTTGGATGCTGACAGAATATATTCAATCACATCAATTGAAAAACGTAAAATAACATTCCACGAACCCGTGCCTTTTCGGAACAATTTTGTTTGTCTATCGTACTAAAATTATGAAAATTCCCTCTGTGTACTGTTCAAATATTGGTTTCAGATTGCCGAGCGCCTGTTCGGTCACGGTTCCCCTGCTTCCGGGACGCCCGGCATGTCCAACAATGGCGGACAAATTGGTAATCCCATGGCAGCCGGAACTGGGGCGACCTCGAAGAC
This sequence comes from Anopheles farauti, assembly GCA_000473445.2. Classification (NCBI taxonomy): domain Eukaryota; kingdom Metazoa; phylum Arthropoda; class Insecta; order Diptera; family Culicidae; genus Anopheles; species Anopheles farauti. Next base: position 10,490,647 of record KI915042.1, read on the forward strand.
GACGGCCGATTTGAAGCTGCTGGAGAAGCTCGTCACATCGCTGCTGGAAGCGCACAACGGTCCGTCGGCAGCCGATGGCCAAGCGGGACGCGGATCCGGCGAAGGGCTATACCGGAGCGGATCCTTACTGGGACGCTTCCGTCCCACGTCTCGTTCGTTCCGCACGACGAGCTCGCTAAGGAGACGCAACGAAGGCTCGTCGGCGGGTGGAACGCTTCCGGGGGGTGGCGGTGTATCCGGAGGGGAAGGAATGATGCCAACTATTCAGGAATCTGGCACCGACCAACAGCGAAGCAGCGGCGACACCCGCGAGCATCGCAGTTCCTGGAACGAGCGTGCCGGTGGCAACGTGCGGCGGGTGTTAAACTCCATCGCGAACGCGCCGCACCGCTTCAGCCAGTCGCTGAGTGGCCCACTTCAAGGCGGAGGCGGGGGTGACGACGACGAGGAGCGCAGTAATTTGACGCAGAACATTCTTTGACGGGGTCGCGCGACAAAGTTAATAGGGACAGCAACGTGCACTTCGGCAATTTGGAAGTCTCAGAACGGATTTCAGCTCGTTAGTAGTCGTTTATAACTTTGAAGTTACTTCATTGTTTAATCGACAAAAATTTGTTCCAATTTAATCATGTAAAACACGGCGATGTAGTAGAAAAAATAATATAATAAACATAGATATATCAGTGTAACCTTAAAAACAAATTGAAATATGATTTAGAAATGCAAAAGACAAATTAGCATTCCTTGTTTTGTGCAGGTTCGTGTCCAGGGAAACTAAGCGCCTAGAGGTATGCAATACTTTGTATACGTTTCAAAAAGTTTTCAATTTTGAATTTAATATCTCAAATATAGTTACCTAAAAGCACTAAACTACTTACACCATATTTCACCATCGAGGGCACACAAAAAACATTTCCTCTGACTTATTTACGTAAAATAGAACGAGGAATTCACATACATGGTAACATCAGCAGGTAAAGTGTGTAATAAACATAGCGCCTCAACGCAAAATGCACACCGCATTTGTCATACGCGTGCCATGACCGAACAGCACAATCGTACGCATGAGATGATAGAGCGGGTCCCCCGCGTGCTGCTTATCCTTGCTACCGGAAGCTTATTTTAATGAGCATGCACATTTTACCCTCTGCACCCTGGCGCTACCGTGCTGCAGTTATCCAACGTACCTGCTTTTCCAACACCGTCACAGTGTTCTCGTTCAGCTGATGTTCGCCGTTGTCGTTTAGCTCGAAGTGGGAAGCGTTCGCTAAGCGCACCGTCATCTCGTACTTCGCACGTCCACGGCCTGCGGAGAAATATCGAAAAATGATCGAAACGAAGCGTAAATGGTGTGCTTTGGGTTGAAAATGTTTTGAACTACACATTGTTGCTACAAGACAGAGATGAAGGGAGAGATGGGGGTATATAACATTATGTAACACAATAACGTTTGCGTTGCGTAAGGACGAGCATTACAATATTCCATTCGCAGCACTAATTCCCGAAACTGGGCGCTAAAGAGCGCGCGAAGTGAATGAACTATTTCACGCTGCGTTGATGGTAATGAGTGTAGTGGCAGCTTTACTAGTGAATTTAATGAAACATTAACCCTGGAGGCTTGAAAGGATTTCTATTTCCTACCGTCTATCTTCTCCACACTTTCACTACCAGCAGCGGAAAGTTCTCAGAAAAAAAAATCTCAGTGGGATAGCTAATAGTGGATAATCTTTTAGCGTATCCCGTGCAGACAGCACCCGGTCCCGCGTTAACACTATCATCTGATTAGGTTTATCATCCGCCTCAGCTCGCACAGAAATTCTGCATCTCATTCTGCCCATTCCGGTTCCCATCTCATCTCGATTCCACAGCCATTAAGTAACCATTTTCTGCCTTATCTAAGTTCTACTTTCATCGAAAGCGTAATCTTTTTTGTGTGCGCAGCCAACGGGAAGGAATGGGGAGGAAGAGGTGGCGTAATTTTCCACCAGGATCGGTTCTTCTTCACCATCAGCACCCCCACCACCACCACCACCACCACCACCAATAGTCTGTTTGTCAGTGAAATCCGGAGTAGCAATAGAGCAGCCGTTTTGCTGACGATGGTTTCCTTCCTTATCAGTGCGTTTCGAGCGTAGTAGGCAGTAGTGGCAGGGTTGAGAAACACAGCCGTAATGAAGTTGAGCGTATCCCGAAACGATTAGGCAGCTGATAATCGGCCTATTAAACTAATGCATAATTTACGCTTATGTCACCCCCGGGATGACACCCAATCCGCCGGGCCGAACCGGATAATGAAGTGTTGCGGGAAAAAGTTGTATCGGCCAGTGGGTGAAGCTATTTTTTGCACCAATCTAATCTATTGGCCGCTTTTTTGCCCGTTCCCGAACGTACCCATTACGTATGCAAAAGTCAAGAGAAGCTGGAATGTTACGATCCACCAAAAAAAGCTGACTAACCGGTGTCACTGGTAATAGAAATCCAACTTTTATGGTTGGTAAATTATTCATAACCAGCTCGCAGGAGTGGCCAGGGCCGACACGAACTGGCTCGGACGGGTAAAAGTGAAAGTGTGGCAAACGACACGGAGCCGGGAAACTATTAATCATGGGCAGTGTTTGCTTTCTGCTCGTATCAGGCACCAGTTGACGTGTGCGGCTGAATATCTGCACCATCGGCATCGGTTTGCGAAACGATTATGCAAATATTTACCGACCGGTTTTAATGAAGAAAATGTTCTCTGCATTTTACGTTACACATCGAAAACAATAATACACCGGGCAGTGTTTGATGCTCGAGGATTACATGGGTGTGGGATATTTTTCGAAGGAAAACATTCTTCGTCGTGTGTTTTTATTTATTTTTTATCAACAAAACCGGTCGCTTGTGCCAATAAACAATCGCAGGCAACGCGTGACTGCCGATCGGGACATTTTTATTTACCGGAAGGATTGCAAGCCCGGTTCGGTGCAAGCGATTATAGGATGTTTGCTTCCATCGATAGTGACATCTGACATAGCGTGTGCAATTCATCTCCAAAGCAAACCGACCATGTAAGGTCAATCCTTTCTGGACACATGGACGGAAGTGCACGATAAATGCTGTGTTGTCATGTCGCTGGTAAAAGAACATTAAAGTACTGTCACACTTGTACACTTGATGGGTTCCTACTCTTCCGTCACGATGAGTGTGGTTGATTTCAAAGAATTTGATGAAATGTGACACTTATCCAAAACACTAACCAAACTTGGACCAACACTACTCCTGTCTTTCTCTCTCGAGAGTTCAAATTATCCGCTCCGAGTTGGATGGTGAACTTTTCGTCCACCCCAAACAAAAAGCACGTTACACGCGCGTTTGAGCTGCTTGCGTCGGGCTGTCGGATTGATGGGAAGTTTATTATGCCTTCGTGCGCCGTTCGTGGTACACATAAAACATCTAAACTTTACCGTTTTCTGCTGCCTGTACACGCCCACCTGTCACCTACAGGAGAGTTGGAGGAAAACGTGTTAGCGGAGGAAAAATGGAGCCGATCCCACTGCTGGCGAAAGTTTTCATCGGTTTGAACACGTAGCACACTGGAAGGGGGAATGCTCCCGAGGGTTCGATACTTACTGGAGGACGATATGCTCTGGTCGCACCGGCACACGTCGAGGCTGTCACCGGGCGAAATACACTGACGGAAGCAGTCGTCACCTTCCTTTTCGAGATTGCATCCTGTAGGAAAGAAGAAAAAAAAACATGTTGGTCAGATTTTCATCCTTTGCTTTGGGAAAGTTTTGCTTTCGCTGCGGGGGAACTGGGCAAGGGAATGCTAAAAATAGTTTATGCCACAGCGCTGGGGACAGACCGTCTACGGACCATTAACTCGAGAATAGCTTGATGCAGGGGCTAAGCAAGAGTCGAAAGAAAATCCTGTGTGAAGGACGTCCGATGAGAGTGAGCAGTTGCAGATCACTTTCCCGTCTTTGAACTTGAACAACTCCTCTTGACACATCTCGTATAATGGCGATGGGTTACAGACGCTCCTCTAAATCATACACATTTGAAACGATGCATGTAGGAAGCAACCTGGACGTTGGTGGCCAATGTTAACAAAACTTCGTCCGGAGTAAGTTAAGCACCCGCAGTGGGTTCTCAGACCTCTCCCGCTGACATCATCATTAGCCGGAACAAAAGCCGGTTGTATTTACCGAGACTGTTATCTGTGTGTCGACACAAAAACGACCTCCGTACGTGACCGCTAGCCAAGGGAGTGTGTGCATGTGTGTGTGTGTGAGTGATGGTGGCGCTGGCTGGGTGTAATGATGACGACCTTTGCACCGGAAAAATGGCCGATAATTTCAGTCGGTGGCGTGCGGTATAAATCGCTTCGAGATTCGCATCGGAGAAAACACCGGACAGAATGGGCAGAAACAAAGTTGCCCATAAAACCATACCAAGCCACTTTACGCGTAAGGCACGGTCATGTAACGCCTGGGCGAACAAATGGGAGCTGATGTGTATGTGTGTGCGAACGCGGATAATGGTATTGTTATATTTTATGCTTATCATATCGAGACCATCGGTGGAAATAACGCCACCCGAAGAACTGGTGCAAAAATGAACTTTTGCCACGAAAGGTTCCGACGCCTTCACTTTTCGGGTGCTCCCGATGGCGGTCGCCCAGGTCGGTCGACCAGCCTCCACTCAATCAGTTTCATCTCTCCCGGGGAGCGGCAGTTACTGCTGCTGCTGCTGCTGCTGCTGGTGGTGGTCATTTATACGCTTACTCGGCTACCTGGGACATAAAGTGAGCCGGATAATGCTATCGGATGGTGGGGTCTGGTGTGGTGCAATCGTTGCGCATAAATCATTGGTTGGTAAATATTTAACGAAGGCTCGCACGGCAACGCGGGATAAAACAGGGCAACCTGAACCCGGGATCCGTGAATGAGTGTGTGCTGAAGAAAATAGCAATTTTTTGTCGATTTTTTTCTGCTCGGGTGTGTCCATTTGGTTCCGCCTACGCAGTGAATTTTGTTTTGGGCCATTCTAGGGAGCTGGTGTTCCGAAAGGAAAGGGGACACTTTGAAGTTACGGTGGTAGGAAAGTTGATGGAACATAAATATCATGATATTGAAAACGATACACTGTATTAGGCTATAAAATAGGAGTACTTTTGTATATTAGATATAATATTGAGAAAGTGAAATGTAACGCTTCGTAGTGGCTGCCGAACAACAAGGTGGATAATTAAATCAGCTCCTTGGAATCCGTTATTTGTAGTATAAAAAATATCATCCCATAGCGACCCTTTAAGAATTTTATCTAGGGATAAATTTCTAAATTGATTTTTCATTTTGAACCCTGTATTACACGTTGCATACTTTCAGGCGCATATTTTACTAAATAGAAATGAGAATTTTCTTATTTGCAATGTTGAATACAGGTGCATTAAAAATTCAATATAACATTCTGATAAGTAAACATTCTGATAAGCAGGCTACAATGCCAAGTAAATAATTAATTTAGTACTATAACTTCCCGTAAATTTTGTAAGAATGACGATAGCCATAAAATAAAACAAACGCTATAAAAAAGAACCGCATTTTTCTTAAGAATGATCAACGACAATTTTTAGTTAGAAAGTTGAGAGTTTCATATCATTTTCAAATAAACACAAAAGCATACGATAAGATCACAAAAACGTAGCAAATTCAACAAGAAAGTTATGTAAAAATATTTCGAAACTTTATTTAAAAGTTTGTGGGATTAAACAAGCAATATAAAATACCACAAACTTGATTACTTCAAATGAATAAAACGATTAATGTAGCTGTAGGGGTAAGTTCGTTCGAAGCACAAACTGATGCAACAGGTGACGACGTAAGAAATAATGTTAAACCAAACAATTTCTTCCTTTGCTACCTAAAACCTTCACACTGTTAGTTAATCTGCATCGATAAACTTGAATGCATTAAATAAAGAATTATGAGATGCATAATACCCTCAAAAAAGTGAGAAAACAAGGTAACCGACCCCGTCGCAACGCAAACATCATTATCGTACGAAACCGACGAACACGACCAACTGTTGTAACGATGGTGGAATATAAATTTTATCACCGCTTGTCGTTGATTCCAGCACTCGCGCATTGGTCCTCGCTTGCGCCAGGTTCCTGTTTCCACACCGTGCCTTTCAAGACCTCGAAAACGCCCCGAAACCCGAACTGGTTTCCAGCGAAAGAAAAACTTTTTCTCACCTAGCCACAATTATTCTCAATTCACAGACACACAGACAGCCGAGGCAGGGTATTCACCGGGCAGTTCGGGTGGTGCTGAAACCATTGTCCAAAGTTGATTTACGACATAATTAATGTCGTTTTCACTTCCGACGCACAAAGTTCCGGTGCCGGCTGGGTGCGGGCTGGTAGAAGCCAGGGGTAGGAGCTTTTTTGCTTTCACTCCGGAGCAAAACCGCATTCACGAAGCTGGATTGCGAAAGGTGGGAACGAAATTTCTAACACCCCAGACGCACGAGAAGGCGGATGCAAAGAATAAAAACCAAACCCCACCCGGTACATTCAATCTTTCGGCTCGGAATGAATTATTGACTTCCGATCGATGTGGTGCGGGAGCATTTGTCGCGTTGGCCAAAAATCCAAATCCTTGTCGTCGTTTACAGCACGATGGGTTTTTTTCTCGTTCGACTCTAGAAAAATTTCAAAGCTTGATTTACTGGCGTAGAGACAACTGGAGGAAATCTTACTAACCCAGATTGAAAGGGCGCGCCAATTTCTTGTGGTCTAAAGCAGCATTTGGACCGTGCGCGTTTTCACCATCCCATAGCGAACAATGCAAGGAGAAGCGAACTGAGAGGAAAGCATTTTTTCGGCTTCATTTGGTCCTCCTTTGCCAGCGTCAGTGCGTCCCTTCAAGGTATGGAAACGCGAGAGTGACAATATTCGTCCCTCGAAAAATGGGCGAGGCGGTACCGGCTGCTCCAGACGCCAGCCCGTGTGGTCGTAATAAATTATGAAACTTTCCCAAATAAAACAGCAATAAATCTTGTTAATTTGCTGATGAGGAAGTGCAAAGTAGACGCCTCCCGCACTGTTGGGTACCACCCACCCGGAATCTTCGGCTCATCTCACGCACCTCGTTTGCTCTTCCATCCATCTAAGCCAACTCGGTAAGTTTTCTTCACTCAGCCGTTGCTTTAGGCTCTCACACTACCACCTACCGCAACTCCCACTGGACCACCGGAAGACGAACTCTTCGGAAGCCAATTTTATCGCCACGAAAATGGGTCTTCATGCATGAATGTGGTCTGGATTCGGTGTGTTGGCTGCACGATCATGAAGCACTTGGATTGAGGCGAAGAGTCTGTTAATGCAGGAAAACCTTTACCATACACGGCACGTTTAAATTGACATCCAAATTCAGTACAGGATACACGAAACCGTAGAGTGTTTCGCGACCGAAGAGTCTATCGATTTGCGCTGTGATCCCACCCGTACTTGCACCTCGGGAAGGAAGAGCGAGGCAAAGAGTTTTGTGTTCTGAAGGGTAGTTTAAGCTTCCGAGGTGACAAGGCCTGCTGAGTTTAAGCATGTGAAAATCTAATTAAATTTTTCATTGCCTTTTGCAGACTCCATCCCCGAAACTGTTTTCATGGTTTCGAAAACATGATTTCGAAAAGAAACGAGTAGTAAAAATTGAGAATGATAGCTAACAATATGGTGTACGGTAAAGGTAAATGTGGAAAATCTGTAAATATGAAATAAAAACATAACTTGCAGTACAAATAGCATCACTACAAGGAGATTCAATTTAGAGTACCTCAACACTCAACTAATAAATTGCCGATTTTCACTGCAAGTAGTAAGAATAAGAAGTAATAATAAGAAGGTTGTAATAAATATACCTTTTAAATGATAACATCAAACCATATTTGGGCCCATTTTTGTTAAATATTGAGTGCGCCTAAGAGATATGCAATCTGAGGTTAGACGTTAAGTTTAAAACTGTGCTATTTATTGAGAATTAGTATAGCTACTCTAGGATAAAACGCGATACTTGCTGTGTGCATATCCAGTAGTACGTAAATATTGGACAGTTTTATAATTTTATGAATTTAAACATAACATTGTGTTATCCATCACTAGAATATCAAATATCTAATTTCATTACATAATCAAGTAAACAAACAAAAACTAGCAGCACTTATAAAAGCTTGCGTCGTCATATGTCTCTTTGCATTCGTTTGCAAAATGGAACATGTTTTGATTCGCAATATTGATGAAAGAGTGATACAAGTTTGGAATCGTTCATGTGCACTCTACTTCTTCTGCTATTGCCCATATGCACGCAGAAAGATTTGATCGTAGTCGAGAAAATACCCTAGCAATGTTGATGGAAGGTAGATTCGGTTATTGATTTTCGTCGTCAACTGTGCTACAAATTGGCATTTATTCGAATAAATTTCTAGCAATATGAATGAATAAACAAAACTACCCAGCACACCTGGACCGGGAACATGTTCCTTCATCCACTCTACGAGTCAACCACAGCGTGAAATATTTACTGCAGTTTCAGTCCAGCTTTTTTCCGTGTATTTTACCGGTACGGTACGAATGTCACCATTGAGTGGCATAAATTTCGCTATTCCCCTTACAACAAACGATACTTCCAGTTACCGTCGAGTCGTTCGGTTCGTGTGCGTGTGTGTGGGCAAGCTGCTGAAACGGAGCAAAAGTTTTGCCCTCTTCAATTGGAAGCATTTTTTTTGTGATGGGGCGCTGTGCGGTGAAGTTTTCTGCAATGTGTACGCAATATTTTCTACATTTTGGTTACACCATTGACGCTCCGTGCCTTTTGCTGGATGGAGTGCTTTATGGTGAGGGTTTTTTTAGATTCTTCCATTTTCTAACACTCGTTTGAAGATGTTGAAGAACCCACCTGAACAACCTGAAACTTGAAGGGGTCCACCACGAAAGCCGTTGGACCTCCCTTTAGGTTGTTCGCTGCTTCCCCGAAAAAAAGTTGTATATTACATTTACAAAGTTGGTGGTTTACCGTCCCGATCGAAAGATGCCACCCTCATCGAATCGAACGTACGAACGAACTGAGCAATGAGGGAAAGGCGATAGCGAGGGCAGGATATCTTGATCGCAAAAAAGGACACCCTGTCCCACAGAGAGGGCATAACAAACTTAATAAAAATTATTGAATTTTATCTTAATAACTTTTGGCGAAATTCATTTTTACGACTTTTATCGTCGTTGCTGGCAGCCGGTTGGTTGTCGGAGGGTCACCCGCGGCATGGAATAAACGAGGCTACTATCGGGCTAGATATTGCCACAATTCCTCTTCCGGTAGGGAGCGTACAGGTGCCGCATTACACAATCTTTGGCAGAAGAATTTCCTTATCGTTTTCTCGCTCAAATTGTCAGTTGCATTTGCCGTAGCGATGAACGGTTTCCGCGCTCGTGTTGGCACGAAAACGTGAATGTTTTTAGACATCGTTTGCACTTCGCACGGTAAAAGACGACGCTCATCGAGACGAGCGTCTGATCGAGGCAGCTGGCAGTGTACTTGAAAACGGAAACATCATCAACCCATCCCGTTTACCATCGTTAGCCATGTGCGATCGGTCGCGACACATGCTGGGTGATGTTTTCATTGTTGTACTCTAATCGAAAAATAAAAATTCGATAAATTCAATGAGATACTCTATCAATTTGGAACGCAACAGGCAGAAGGAATGAAGACGAAGTCGTGTTCGTTATTTTAGGAAACAAACAATAATGGTTGAATTATTCATGATGACATCCGCACACGACGGGAGGAATTGATTTTCTCCGGGTGTATGAGACGGATTTAAAGGTGACGTACGATACGTTCGGGGGGTCTGTTTCTATTGCGGTTGTATTTGAGAAGATCATGCTTTAGTTGTTTTTAAATATTTTCAACATTAAAAAATGTCTAGTTTTTCCTTGGCTTAGGTTTGCGTTCCAAATGGATGAGCGCCTAAATGTTTGCTTTACAATGCGTCATGAATTATTTATTGTAATTTGTAGCTCAAAAATTTAACACTACTGTACTGATGTGTCGAAATGAACTATGAAAATATCAAACATAGTTAGTACAAACACTCTTTTATTACATACTTTAAGCTGCTACCTTAGAACATAAATTTGGTAACTAAGATCAGACATCAAATGGATGTAAAATTTATTATTTCGCGTGCATCTATAAATTATGTTCAAAGTCAAACAACCAAATATTTTAATTAATATGCGTGAATGAATGGCAAAAAGACATTACCCGACGATACCCTAGCGCACGAGATTGCACTCAGCACACGACCTGAGCACACTAATTTGAAGCAATTCATTTTCATTAATGAAGATCAATGATTCGCATCCATCCATCGAATGACTTTTTAGCGCGCAGAGTGGTTCCTGCGAGCCTGGCCATCCCGGTTCGCTAATTGCCGTTTAATAAGTGGACCGTCGTTTCGAGTTAATCAACAAAATAACAGTCAATTAAGGCAACGTTCGCCAAACGGGTCGCCGGTTCGGATTAAAGATTGATATCGGGCTCAATTTTGCATTCGGCCTCGTGTTTGGTCGCTGTTGCCGGCAGCTCCGTGGAAGGTAATGCACTAAATCAAGATAATTTCTTCAGTCGTAGCACGCATTTGCAAAACGCACCATTTACAGCGATAAGCGCCAACTGTTGCGCAAGAGTTGGTTGGAAGCGGTGAGCAGCAATTTCAAATCGCTCGCACTTGTCAGCAGCGTTTGTTTTTATCACAAATTTCGCCTGGTGTTTGGTGATGAAAGCGTCACAGTGAATTTCAATTTTGATGCTTCAAAGCATGCAAGCATTAGGCATTAGAAAAAAAATGAATGTTTTTGAAAACAGAGAGGACCTAACAACGTGTATGCATTCAATTGAAGGAAGATTAAACCTTGAAACATGTCAGTTTAAAAACTAAGCTTTTATTCAACACACCATCTATATTGTGCTATAGTTCGAGCGTTCATACTATTCGTAATTTAATGCTGTCATAACTGCACCGGAAGGAACAAAAAGTCACTACTACAGCATAATAACGCCACAAAATGATCCACAAGCCTAAGTCGATGGATTTTTGACCCTCCGGTAAGGTGGGTTCGGTAAGGTGTTCCCGAAAAACATTTGCTACCGTACCACCGGCAGGATCCGGTTTCGAGCAGGTCGACAAAAAGCCACCCCCCCCCCCCCCCTGCCTCATGATACAGTTCCTGACAGGTTGTGGCAGTCGGCAAGCTAAACGAACCATGTACATGTAACGAGCAGCGGACCCTAACCACCGAACCGAAACCGAACCTCAAAAGCGTCAGCCATCTACGACAGGTGGCAGGAAGTGCTCAATATGCGAACGAAAAGGCGACGGCCCGGAGACGGGAGTGCCGGAGCTTAAGTACCCGGCTGTACTCGCACTCGGGGCTGTGCCTGGGCCACGGACGAACGTTGGAGGGCTGATTTAATTAAAGATAAGAATCAATTTCGTTTCGTTTTCAAAATTATTTTCTGACATTTCCCACTCCCTCCCGGTGAGGGAAGGCGAGCGTGGTGGAGAGTTTCTTTTGATTTTCCCAACTTCCCTATCGGAATTTCGTTTAAACGCTGCCCCGCTTCGCAAACAGGCGATCCGGAGCAACGGAGATCATTCCTCTGAGCTGTTCGGTTCGCAGGATCGGCTCGAAAGTGGGGCCGCACCTGCTGGCAGTCGGTGATGATAGGCGGCTTTGAAGCCGGGAATAAAGCTCCGAACAGGATGAAACACCAGCCGTCTTTATTTCTTCCTGCGGTGCCGGCACGCAGCCCTACGCAGTACTACGCAGCATCCAACTGCTCTCCGGTGGGTGTGCGTGTTTTTCGAACATAAAATCACTTTCTATCGCATTTCTCCAGGTCGACACGAGCGGCCCGTAGGCGTAGGTGGTTAGCGACGAGCCGTGCAACATGATTGAGAACAGCTTTTATTAGTATGACAAGTTGGCACCCTTTTGTCCCCGGGTTTCCTTCGCTTCCTTGCCTGTACTGTGTGAACAGCTCACCCTTAACGGGCTGGCCAGTGGGAGGTATTGTTTCCTTTCAGGCGATACATGACCCGCACGCAGACGTGTGATGTACACCGTCGTACACTTTACGCACCTGTGCGCAATCCACCCGGTCCTACGGCAGGTGAACACTTTAAACCGACAAACGTTGAAATGAGTGTTCCGACCATTAGAAATGGCTGCGTGATACATGGCAGGGAAGATGATGTTATGCTAGAAATTTGCCGGTGGCTTTACTGAGAAATACTGGCAACATGTTCGATGAAACAACTCATGGCTCGATCTTCAAATTCGTATACATCCCATAAAACACACATAAGACACTGGCTCTTTAACCCACCTCTCGGTTGGCTAAACCCAACGAAATGTATAGTTGAAAATCACTAGATTGTGTATCGGTCGATACTCAACCGTCAGCCGCTCCGTTTACTCCGTTCCCAAGAACGATCGTAGATTATCGTGGTTGAATGACAGACGATAAAGTGGCTAATTAATTAAAATCTGCTTTCATCGGAGATTCTGAAACAATTTAGAAATACGCGCGCCGGGCAAGATTGAAAGAGATTCCCGACGTTTGGAGGAAAATTAGCATTCCGGGAAAAGGCACCACCAACACCGCCGCCACCGCCGTTTCATGTATGAAAGCATGGTGAGGATGTATGCAGTGAATGTGGCACGCCTTCTTACCTGTCACCTCGTCATACTCGTTGATCTCGCACCGTTTGCCCTTAAAACCGGCCGGGCAGATGCAGGCGATGGCGTTGTCACCGATATGCCTGAAGAGAGGCGAAAGAAGAAAAAGAAGAAGAAGTAGAAGAACGCCGAGCTCAGCTTAGACGCTATGTTTTGTTAATGAGCGAAGGTTTCGCTGCTTACCGGGCACGGGCACGGCGTACCATGAATATTGTACAGGGTTTAGGATTGTGGCTCGTGACGGAAAGCGCTGAAAGGGTGGCCTCGTAAAGTTTTGAAGCATGCATAAAGCGTTCAAAGCTGTGCAGGCGTGTTAAAAAAACACGTACGAAATTGACGATAAGGATTATGTGAGTACATGATTAACAGGAAATTACATGATTAACGCTTTATGACGAAAGTGTCTTGAGGTTGTTTTACAGCAAAGGACGAACCATAATTAAAAGATTTTGTTCACATCAAAGCTACTGATGTTAGGCACCACTTAAACTACACTACATTACGATGATAAAACATTATTTTTTTCGTATTTTATGCATTTTTGACAATGGAGGCGCCTGGTGTTTTGTTGTATGAAAAATGCTGTTCTATTATTTACAAGTGTTATGGACATAATCAATTATGTTATTTTACAATTACTAAGTAACCTACTAATGAACAATAAATAAAACACATTTATTGTGATTTTCGTTCAATCATCATGGTTCTACATGAATAACAGTTTATTATAAGGTGTAATACGATGGAGGCGCCTGGTGTTTTGTAAAAAAATCGGTTTCACATTTTCTGTACTAATCTCAATAATAAAATAATTTCCTCTCTGCGTGAGGTTTATGACCGAAAGAATGATAAGAGCAGCAATATTTTTGTTTCGATTTTCTCATAATCTCTAGCCCTACATACAGTGAAAGCGAAACAGGAACGAAGTGTTTATTAGATAGGAGGATCCATTCGTTCCTTTATGGTTTTTGTGTGACCATAAAAAAAAATAACTTGTAGCGGAGCCGTGGAGCCGTTACTTATTACTTTTTTTGATGATAAAACTTTTATCTTATTTTATGGTAAACAAAACCTTTTTTCTATATATAAAGGAATGCAAATTTATAATAAGTGTAGGGAAAAGAAAACAAATTTATAATGAATGTAGAGACACATTCTAGCAACTGAAATTACAGAAAAGAGTATTTGAAGTCAAACCGAACGCGGCCACAATCCTGCTTGAACTAGAAAACCCAGAATACCGAAATGATGAGAAAAATGCCTTTCAGCAGTAAAATCATGCCACACGAGAACACTTACTTGCATGTGCCACCGTTCTCACAGACGTTTGCATCCTTGCAAAGCGGCCCGTCGCCACAATCCGGGCCACTAAATCCGGGATAGCAGTCACAGTAGTAGGACCTGGATGGGGAAACAAAAAAAAAACAACGATTTAAATTTTCAACCAAATCCCAGCCAAACGAACCGGATGCAAACGCCATTGGCTTAGTTTGAACGAGAAATGAACCACGATAGCTACGCGGCAAGAGTGTTGGTGAACGTTTCCACTTCATGCGATGATCGTCGGTCCGGTGGTTAGTGCTTGCACAACCGGATATGTTTCGGATTCGAACAAATACCAAAGGATTCGTGTGACAATGCATCTTCCGATTATCTGTGAAAGAGGTGAACGTGAAATGCATTTCAACAAGCCGATGCATTCGGCTACGTTGGGGGAGTATTTGACGAACCTTTCCGAAGAAGTCTACCACTGTTACGACACGAAGGCAGGCGACTTTACCTCCAGTGAGTCGAGAGGAGACTTACTCAAAAAAAAAAAAATCTTTCCCGTCATTCGCTTTTCCAGCGGTGAAAAGCAAATAAAATCAACGATCTTTTTTCCCGTGCGTTCCCGCACTTTCCCCTACTGCACACCGAAACCGGGTAGGGGACACCGAGTGGGTGAACCAGTTTGCGCGTCAGTAAATCTATTTTTATTAACTTTGCGGCGAAATTTATTGTGCTTTCATGAATATTCATCCTCGGTGCTGAGCGCGTTCCGCATTAGCTTCGCCTTTACTTTTCACATTTTGGGACGCGGCGCGTCCAGCCCCGTGCCACGGTCGGTGGAGCAAAAGCCCCTCAAGCGAGCAAGCCAGTAAGACAGCAAATGTGCCATCATCATCGCATGTAAAACCCCTTACGCATAGCCAGCCGGGGCGCATACACACTTACGGGCGGCTGGAGGAAGCCACTTTCCCGGTACGCCCCGTTTCCCGCCCATTGCCACCTGCTGCCTGCGTACTGTGGAATTTATTTTCCCTTTTTTCTTCGAATCATTTGGCCCATCGAGGCTTGCCATCTGCTAGTCGGACTATTTTGTCGCACACTCCTAAAACCGCAATGGACTTTTGCTTGCTGCGTGCGTTTGTGTCTGTGTGTCTTTTTCCTTCCCGTTTTACTTCCCTCCCAGGGGGACGAGACAAATGAATTCGCATTCTTTCGCGACCACATGCCGGCGTCACTTTTTTACCCCGTTTCGAGCTCACCACCCGAAAACTTTACTACGTGAGCGAGTGCGCGCTCCGGCTTCTCCCGGTGGAGTAAGAAATTCAATTTGTGACGATTCGTTAGATGACGCCCCGAGGCGAGGAGGACAAATCTACGGGCCCGGGGCGGAAATGTAATCCTTTCGCATGCTGCGAGGTGTATTCAAATGGGAACTGAAACCGGCCGAAAAGCGGATGAAAAACACCAGTGGTAAAAACAACGCCGAAGGAAGCAAAGGGAGAGAAAAACCAGAGAAATAAAAACCTTCGCTACAACAATTCTACAGGCGTGTGGTGGTCGCGTGCGGTTTCAAGTGCAAAAGGATTGAAATTGGACTAGGGGAGAGACTTTTTTTTTGTATTCCCTCTATGCTTCCAATTTGGCTCCATCTTTATTGGGAGATTGTTTGTAAGCAGTGGCTTTGCTATGGAGCAAAGGTGGTGTATGTGTGCGGGTGAGAGCACGGTGGCTTTGAGGGCGACCGGAAGAAAAAAGAAACACATACAAACCCATTTCGGGTCTGGTTAGCAGTCTGTGCGAAAAACATTTCCCGTCAAACGAACAAGAGTGGCAAGTGTTTCGTGAAGTTAACGTTCTAATTTTCAGTCCATTTTTTTAACGCACTGCTCTGCCATAAACTCAACCACACAACACAAACGCGTTCGTTGTCGCCCGGTTGTGACGACATCGCTCGTTTATGTTAGCTCGTTCGAAACTTAGGAAGATTTTGAAGAAATGTATGCATATTTTAAAATTCGTAAACAATTTTAAACATTTCAAACAGCTTCACCATAAAAATAGAGCATAAATTTGAAACTTAAAAGACATGGAACGAGGAAATCTACTAAATTTTAAATTTCAAATTTTAAAGAATTTAACAGTCTTACAATTATGTAGAAAATGTTGAAACAACATAAATTTTTGTTCACACAATAATAAATATAATGATAAGCGTAATATACGTCATATGAAAAAAGGCTTTGTATAGAAAAAAGCCCGCATAAAAGTCCATAAAAAGGAGGTAAATTTTCAAGATGTTTCAAATGAAAATTGCTGAAAATTCCTCAATGCAATAAAAATAAAATAATGCGAGAAACCTCTCGGCACAAAACCAACAAGATAGCTACACAGGCGTGATTTATTTCAAAGTCAGTAGATAATTAAAATAAAAAAATCGTGATAATACCGCAACCGGTCTCTTATTCATAACCATTTCGACAAAAACCCCACGGTAGCAAAACGCCTTTTGGATGTCTGTTTAATTGAAACATAACGCGTGTCCTCAACGAACCCAACGCCCCTCCCCCTCAGTCTTACAACAGTGCAAATACGCTGCCGAGCATATTTCAAATTACCTCAAGTGGACCGCGCGAAGAGCCTGATTTACATACGCTGCTCCACACCAATTTGATCAATAATTAATATCCATAATTTCCATAATGGGTGCGATCATTGTAATCACACTTTTAGCCGGGCTTTCGAATGCCCGTCGGCAGGGGTTTTTGCGAAGCCCACACGCATCCACAGCAGGTTCATAAATGCAAACCACAGCCAGCCGCCCAGCGAAGCATCCACTTCATTACACTTGTCCGGCGAGTGTGGCTTTCTGGACGGGGCATTTAATGACCCGTCGCAGTTGCGTCCACTACTGTCGCCGGTGTGGAGAGGACAATCGCCGGGAATCATAATCAAGTCAAGTGCCATCGAGATGATGAAGCCGTCGGCCTGCGTGAGCGTCGGTGTGTATGCAAAAAGTCTGTCCCGACACAGGAACGCACGCACTCGCGAGTGTTTGCACTAAATGAGCGACAGGAGCAGGACTAACATGAGAAAAAAATATGGCAAAAAAAAGTACACACAAAACCACTGAAACGATTCACGATGATAATCAACAGCTTTTCACCCGCACTTCGCAGTGGGTTCATCGGCTCTCTTTTGTGTCTCATCGCACTGCGCCATTAGTCTCAGTGCCCGGTGAAGACCGCCACAAAACCGGGAAGCACATAATTTATTAACGAATCATTGCCCGACACTCGTACGTCACTGCCAGAAATGGCCGCAGTGGCATCACACATCCACCACCCCGGAACCCGCGTCGGAGTGACGGGCCGAGTCGCGCAGAGGCCATTTTTCTTGTACCTACCTCCCCCTCTCACCCTCAAACACACACACACGCTCCATTCGAACTGCGTTCTGTTCCGGTGTTTTTTGTCACCCGAGTTCTACTATTTCTTGCGCCTATACCACTATAATACCCCAGCCGTGGACGTGGGTGAGTAATAAATGGCCTCAACTTCTCGGTACCGCTCGTACAGCAATCGATGTCGGGGTTTTGTTTTTTTTTTTTTGCATGGAGACCGAGGGAATCATCGTGTCCGCGAGCTGTGCCCGTAGATGCTGATGCGTTTTAATTCACGATGGCGTGCGGTGGACGGCTGCTCGGGTGAGAAAATGGCCTCAAGCGCCATTAAACGCTTAACGGTGGGCGGCAGGAAGCACAAACCCCGTGATCCCCGATCAGGGAATGGGGAATCGGTCGTGCCAATCGGTCGCTTAGTGGTCGGGGATAATTTTCCACCTCATTTCCGCCCGTACGAGCTTCAGGTTGGGCTTCATTCGATCTTTGCCGCGTTCAAGAATCCCACGTGATATCAATTTATTCTCCGGCCAGCGGTGGCGCGGGGCGAAAGAGTGTGATTGCACCGACAGCGGCACGATCGTTGGTGACAAATGGAGCATGTTTTTGCGCACGTACGCATCCGAAACGATCAACATTAAAAAAGACACCACGTTTGCGCGTATGTTTCGCACTATTTTCTCAGCTCGCTCGGAATATGTAGGTGGCACATTAGAAACGGTCCGTGTTTGGATTGCACGTTTCGATTATACTGGGCAATAAAATATGAGTGATGCAAGTTAGCACGAAGGTAAGATTATTTTATTATGCTGAACAAGAAAGGGTACAGAGAACTATTTGAGAAAATATAAACAAAAGCAAAGCTTTAAAGCAAATATTTTACTTCATATTTTTATTCGAAATCTTT
The DNA here is from genome assembly GCA_000473445.2 of Anopheles farauti. Lineage (NCBI taxonomy): Eukaryota > Metazoa > Arthropoda > Insecta > Diptera > Culicidae > Anopheles > Anopheles farauti. Next base: position 10,509,007 of record KI915042.1, read on the forward strand.
ATATCTTATACAGAAATTCTGTTTATTATTTTCCATAGATTGTGACTACTTGTGGATTGCCAAAAAAGTATACAAAAGCGTATTAGATAAGTACAAAAATCGTACCGTTAATAAACATTAAAAAAAAATTAAAAACATTAAATTAAAACCATTAAAAACGATTAGAAATTTATTGCTGTTCCTAAAGAAAATAAAACATTTTTAATAAAAAAGGTAGATATTAAGGAGTGCTGATGGAAAGGTAACAAAAACTGGCAAGTTGGTTTATGTTACTGAAATAACTCAATAAAATGGTAGACCGAAAGGTAACATCAGAGACCATTTTTTCTAAACCAAGGAATTATGCACGTTTCAAGGAAATCAAAACAATTATATTCCAGTGGGAAAGCCGAGATATTCAACCTTATCATTTTTCTTTTTTTTTGTTCTCTTTATAAAACTCTTGGAGCATGCTTATCATTTTACAGTACTGATGCCACCAACTGATCACAAATTTGCCTCCCAAAATACAAAATAACTACCATAGAGTAATCAATCATTAGTCTTCATTTTCGCATGAGTATTAACGTATTAATCTGACTGTGTTGAGACAAACCAATGATCTACAATACATAAATAGCAGTTCAACTTTTCCCGCGATTTTTCATTTAACTATAAAAAAATATCAAAATAAAAACAATATCTTCTTCTAGTTATTGATAACAACTGCAGTATTTTAAATACAAATCATATTTTTATTTATTAATTTTTCTTTTGAATTCCGCGAGTCATATTGATGGTTATTCAATTAACCAATTCAATCCAATTGGTTATTCAATTAACCTATTCGAATAAATAAAATAACCGGGATGTAAACCTAAGTGAATTATATATTTATATTGCAAATCTTTTAGATTAAAAGCAGGATTCAAAGCATTCACATTTTTCTATTCAATTTATTCATAGTTTATTTCTACCATTTCATTTAATAACAAAAAATCCTAGATATAGCGACCACTTACTCCATGAAACCTGCATCCTGGGTCCGGATATTGTAAAACGATGATGGTCTTATAAATTGTATTTATATTGCCCCAGGAAAATTAAATCATAAAACAATACTCCGCTTATAAACTATGATAAAACGAGCTTTCATAAATAAAAATACTTCCACGTCGCGGAACATCGCAAGACAAAGGCAGTAACGATTTAGCTAACAAGCTACCTTATCCCACCGAGCGCACTATACCATCTCTCGGTGGTTCAACGTCTAAACCACTGAACAACACCACGTCTCCCGTGGTTCCACGAATCTAGCACTGGACACACAACAAAACACAAAAAAAATTGAAAAGAAAACGGACACTGTGACAGCGTTTTGTGACGTTCCATTAGCGCCCCGACGGACGGAAAATGGTTCATTATTACTTTAGGTACATTTATCCAAGCCGGGGTCGGTCAGCACCGGCACGTACGTAACGTGGTCGTCCGGCCCGGGAAAAAACCCGGAACAGGATATCCGCGTCCGCCTGGCAAGTACGCTCTCGTGTTGCGCGAGCTTGCCCAAGCAATCGTAGTGCGATCGAGGTAACACCACCAACCTGCGCCGACCGAAGCCACAGGAGGGAAAGCAAATGACTAAACAATAACTGCTTCTCGTTAAACGTCCGTTACCGGGCACGGTGGCAAGGCGAACGATGGCCGAGTAAAAGCGAGCGACCATTTATCCTCGGGAAAGAAAGGATTCTTCTGCGAAATGGAGCAAGTCGGTGTGTGAGTGAGTGAGTCGTGTCGCCGGTGTTTCCTCGCATTTCCACCACCTGACCCATCGCTAACAGCGAGAGCGTGAGGTGCAATAACAAATCAACCTGAATCATCACACTGCACAACGCTGTGAGCATTGTTTTTCATGTTCCACGTCGGGGCAAACCGGCATAAGCGGCTTACCGGCGAATGTCCAGACGCATTGAAAGAATAAATAAAGGGTGCGCCACTACGTGGCTAGAAGTTCTAGATCTAATCAACATGAGCCGTTCTGGAAAAAAATCAATACATTACTATGTAGCTCACATTTTGCATCACTCGGAAACATTCTAACAGTTTTAAAAGAATTTGCAACACCAAATCCCATCCAAATTCCTCGCAACACCAACACAGTGAGGTTTGCTTGCGAGAAAGAAACTTGCATTTTTATTGTGAGTGTAAAAATAGCTTATTTTACTGTACTCAATAAAGAAAACCTTCACATTCTATGGGTGATTTGAATGGTTTTGTGGTATCTACAAAAATCGTTTCGAACAACTATTGCCCTTATCACGATCGATTGCGATTGTTGAATGCTACGAATCGTTGGCCTTCTTTGACCATTTTGATGGAGTTTTGCGTTCTAGGAAAAGTATAGCACACAGTACATAATAAAGCGTTTGATGTCGGATAACAGAGACCCGGTACTTCGAATTCATCCGATTGTTTGATGTAGTAAGTGTTGAAATTTGTATTTGACCTTTGCGTTAGGTGTCACGACGGGTTACATTCTTACCATACATAACTGCTTTCAGTAATCATTTATCACTTATCGAACTTGGAGCTTCGCGTGCTGAGAATTTTTCCAGTCTTTTTAAGTGTTTTTTTTTTATTGTGGTCCATACAGTGAATTTAAATACATTGTCTACTTTAATCGATTTTCCTAACTAAACCTAATATTGAAAAAAAAAATGATATGATAGTCCGTAAATACATACACATTATTTCCTATATTTTAAAAATTGGACCATAATTGACAACAGTGTAAGCTTGGTTATAAAATAAATCTTTATCGTTACAATAAATAAACCTGTACTTTTGTTTTTGACTCAACGAAAGGTTATTTCACTGCTTAATGGATATTTGGACAGGCTGCTAATCCATACATTAGTCAAATAAATCTTCTAAATATAATAAAAATACAGCACACGTGTAACATATTTCTAGAATATGTTTTAGACATTTTACCTTTTTAAACCAATTCATAATTCATTTAAGGACCTAACTAAACAATTAAAATTAAAAAAAAACCAACTGCTGCACACGAACAAAAGTGTATATATTTCAAGTCAAATACTAATTCAATAAAAACTATCAAAAAAAAAACATAGCACCAGGAATATCTAGATAGCTATTGCCAAGTAGATCAAAGAGCTACAAATTTAATGCGTTGAAAAATGTCCACTATAGCTAAAAAAAAAGTTCTGTACAAAGGACACTTGCATGATAAAAAAAAACAGCTCGGCCAAGATTCGTGGCTAGTTTGGCACACTAGTGCAAATTATTTTTTTTTTAATTCTGAAAATGCATTTAGAAAATTCCCGGTCCTTGTACTTTTTTTGACCAGAGTATGCGGAGATAAAACACTGCACTGTTTTCCCGAATCGGATTATCATGTCCTGGAATCAGTATTCCGCAACAAACCGACGGCGCCCCATTGTTCGGTTGCAGTGGGAAAAGGTATGTTCTAGTTTTTAGTCGTGAAGTCAGATGCAGGACTTTCCTATTGCGAGAAGAGTTCACCTCAGTGTTTAATTCCACCTGCACCCGAAATAGTTTCTTACAGATAAATGATTCCGGGTTTGTAATGGGAAATGGTTCATGAATAAATGTTAGAATACAACCACACACGTGCGGTAAGAACTTCCAACTCTGTGGTGGGAGATGTTTATGGGTGTGTGTTTGTGTGTGTTTGTGAAGCCATATCAACACGATAACAGTTTCCGTATCAACAGTTGGCAATTTATTTACCCCCGGCTTATCCGAGCAGATTTCCGCAATGATTTGCCAAGAACAGATGCATGATTACTATCAAAAAAATAGCTTTTAGGTATTGTTTGCGTGCTTCCGGAGCAAACACGAACACGTATGACTTCGACCGATCTCGGGCTCGAAGCTTAGCAGCTCGAGTACGTGCCGAAACGCACGCTATTAAAACCCAATAATGCACCGCACGAAAGCATAAGCTGTCGGGTTTGATTACCACAGTCGCGCGAGGTTTATCCGCAGTGGGAAATCTCAATATTTACTTTTTTAATCGATTTGCTTCCACTTCACGGGAGGGAGAAATTATCGTAAAGCAGACTTTTCGCGTGATATGCTGGGTGATTGGAACCGATTCAATTCGCTTTAACGATGCGATACGATGGAAGCTGCGTCGAATCAAACACGTACCCCGTCGTAATGGAACGAGTCGGGAGCATGTCTTGAACGAACTCCGTTCGAATGGTGGACGAATATCGATACTAAAACTTGATCGAAAGTTTAACAGCAGCTGGCTGACTCTTCTCCAGTCTTGTGATGTGGTGTCGCCTTTGAAATTGAATTTTGATTTAAAACTCTCCTTAACACCACGCCGGGCCCGGGCTGCAAAACATCAAAAGACCGATTAAAAGCACGAAGAAATGGAGAAGAAACGAAAAAAAAAACACCGTTCACACTTGCCCTGTGACACTTGTCAAGCGTTACCACCGTTTATGCCTTCCGGAGATTGAGTTGCATAAATCAAAAATGCATTCGTAATGAAACCGCCGGCCCTCACGACTTCAAAGACCAAACCGACCGGCTTTCAACCGTACCATGCCCCATTTCCTGTGCGCCATTTAGTAGTTTAGTCCTTGCCGGCGACGTGGCGCGTAACCACACTCACTTCCGGTCGGGTTGCCGTGGTCGAGCGAAAGTTACACACATACACACACAAACACAGCCGCCTCCTCTCGACGATGGCGCAAAACTTCCCGGAGCGGTAGTCACCTAGCCGGAAGCGTCCGCTGATGAGCACGAGGAGCTCGAGTGTACTGGAGCTCTACATTCCGGAGCTCCGGTTCTCCACTTGCCTAGCTCCAAACGCCACCAACAGTGTCGGTATGCGCGCGGGGCCACGAGTGCATGAATAAATGATCTGCGGAGGATTTTTGGCTTTCCGAGCCAACCGGAAATGTAAAAAGAGCCGTGCGCCAACGGTGGCGCGGTGGTGGCTCGCCTGAAAGGGATAATCCTCTTCCGGAGCAGGAGTTGTACGTTCCGTACGAATGCTTCCGGTTCGTTTTGCATGCGTACCTTTTCACCGAACCCCGCACCGGAAAAACGGCAGGTACAGTCATCAGAACCATCTTCACTTCCGATGCGTGTGTGTGTGTGTGAGTGTAAGAAAGAGTGTGCGTGTGTGTATGTAAAGGACGGCAGTGCAAACTGTAGATGAATCTAAACCGAAACGAATTTCGACTGCGAAAGCGTACAACTCAGTTTCCCGCTATCGAAGTGCTGCACTAACTAGTCAGCCGTACGCGGGTTGAGTTGAATTTATCATATTTAATTCAAAACGAATATGACCTCAGGCTGGAGGTTTCAGGACCAGGCTGGTGGCCGGGTACCTGGAAAAGTTCGTCGGAGTTCTCCAAGAACGGGCATGTATTTTTAATTCGTTAAATTCATGCAGAAGAAGATTTCCAACGAAGCGATTCCTCCATGATAGTGACGACAGCTTATTACGAGATTGAGTAGGATAATGATATTCATTTAAATAGTGGTTGTGCGGATTCCGAAACTAGCATACAGTTTTTGGGAATGTTCAATTTCTTAAAAAAAAATACGCTGAAAAAATAAGTGCTTATTTTTTGACACACAATTTGAACCAAAATCAGCAGCGAAAAAAATGTACGAATTAATGTTTTAAAATGCTCTTAACAGTTGTTTCATACATTTTTTTCCAGCTAGGTTCATGAAAAAAATGAATAGTCAATCCGTTCCAAAAATGTGCTTGTATTGGTTGTGTTTTTATGAACCACACGAAATTATAAAATTGTCATAAAACTTTCATAAACTGGGGAGCATTCGGAGCGAACAATTTCAACCACTACAAGCATGGTGTCCATCTGGGAACACATTATTTAACTCAAAGCATTCTTCTGCCCGCTAGATTCAGAGTAAATGCCATGTTTTAACTTTGTCTACCCACAGATGGATTAATTTGTGCTCATCCTCTCAACTCTGAACTACCTCCTTTTCCTATGTCTTTAATTACGATAACCGACACAACCAACCTGTGGCCATCTGGGACAGAAGATACGCGTGAAGTAAATGAAAAAATATCCTTCATACCATGAGGCAAGAGACGTTGTAGTAGCAATGTTCGATTGCCGACCCGCGGGTGAAGCGTAACCACAGCTAAGAAACGTAAAATGCTTCTTAAATCCGAACTCACAGCCAGAAAAGGCCACAAAGTGAAATATCCCGGAAGCCGCACGCCAGGTGCCACAGAACGATGAAGTTGACACTGATGGGCAAAATACTCCACCCGACCGCACAATTCTGACAGACGGACAGAAGAGAGCAATTGAAATGGCACCCACCCAGCCGGAGGGCCTTGAGCAACACGGTTCAAATGCAGCAACAGTAGTGGCGCTGTATGTGTGGTCGTAAAAGTTGCGCAGCAAAATAAGAAACACTAATGAAAGCGAAACACACCGCGGCCAACTGTGCGGCAACGGTGCGCACCGAACAGTCTTGACCCACTGGCAAGAGCGAAAACTCCGGCTGGCTTTCCACCGCTGGTGGGGAAGAATTATGGTTAAACTTGAAACCTCATACACAGCTGGTTCCCGGTCAGTGCGCGAAGGTTGGTCGAAAAGAAAGAAATTTGGAGCCCACTGGCAGCTAGAACGGCGCAGTCTAATTGAAGGAACATAATTTCGAGACTGGTTTTTGGCGCCTTTAGCATGAGCGCCCCTGGTGCCAGTGTGGTTTTAAGTAGTCCGTAACTAACGTCGGGAGTGTCGGTTCCAGTATGAAACAGGTTAGTCAATTTTGATGTGACTTTTGCTACAGATGTAGATTTGTTCTAAGAAAGGATGGATTTGTTCTACGAAATAAATTTGTTGGAAAAATATTAACATAATATGAAATTTAAATTTTCTTTTGGTAAAATTTTAAACATTTTATATTTAATATGATATGATTAATTTTTCAATAGTCCATCGTTACTATCATTAATAAATTCACAATATTTTTTTGAGAAACTCTGAGTGTTTCAAAGAAAAAAATTCGGTTGATCACGTGAACACTAGTAAAACAGATTTATCAAATATATTTTGAAAATTATTTAATTTTCTAGAGTACTCACATCGATTTCAATTGCGAAATGTGTCTGAAAACTGTGTACAATGAGTACAATGAGTACAATGAACATTTTATTATAGAATCCATTCGGAAAGCCAGGATTAAAGGCAGATTTAGTAGATTATTTCTTCACAATTATTGTAAATTGTGATTCTAAGGATCATCGTCTAAAATATCAACTAAGCTGACATGACCAATGCTTTTAACGCAACTGATAAAATTTGCGAGATGAATTATTAGTTACCGAGTTCATAGTCCATCGATCGTTATGAATGTCTATTACTATTTTACAAATAAACGAAAGAAGAGGAAGTCAAATATTTCTTTTTTAATTACCTTGTGTTTTAATCATTAACGCGATTGGGTCTGATTATATCAGCCGTAACTACCGTATAGTAAATAAAAAACTGAATGTGTTTTTAATATAAAAATATAGTTTTTTGTTGATACGAAACATCTGGTTAATTAAAAAAAAAACGTTATTTCTGTTTTTTAAGTGCCAAATTTCTTTTTCGCAAAACAAAAAACACCAAAGAAACATGTTTATCATTTGATGTCCTGGATGAAGCAATATTTTTTTTAAAGTCAGATTCAGTAAATCTACGCAAGGTGTACACGTGGTTAAATCAGTCAGCAATGTACACACCGCCGACGAAAAACGCAAATTTGTTAAACTTTGCGTTTAACTTTTCAATTCCAGCTTCGCTTACCATTAGCGACAAAATATTTGCCTTGCGGAAATGGTACGAAACCCCGGGTGAATAACAATCAAACATGCACAAGTTAGCCTTACTTATTCATCTCATCCTCACAAAGCGAAACGGCAGTGGTAACAGAAGGAAAAAAAAAAAAGAAATCCCCCCGATTCGGGCTAAACATACTAAAAATACTTCGCACATCGTAGGATAACACCCAGGAAAAATGGTAACACTCTGCTAACATTGTACCGAGCGCAAATGTTTACACACGGTGGCATCCAGCGGGCGGTGGAGTACACATCTTCCCGACGACATTCTTCGGCGCGATAAAATATTTACCCAAACGTTGGCCTTTCCCGGCAAGCGGGCATCCCGGGTGCCTTTCCCGGAAACGACCGCGCACCGCACAACCGAAACATCCCGGGTCGGTGTGGAAAGCGGACATATTTTGCTCCGTGACATATTTGGTTTCTTTTCGTGGTCTAGTCCTTAGCGTTTGCTCTCGATGACATGCGGACCTAGCGTGCGCCGACACGGCACGAAGACGATCCGTTCTTTGCCGCTGACGGTATGCATATGTCTCCGACCAACGCATCGCGGCGCTTTGTGAGCTGTGAAATTTCTTGCGGTGCGAAAATGGTCGCTGCTCAAGATGCCCCGGACGATGCCGGGCGCATGGAAAAGCGCATCCGGGGTAACGGGGTATAAATCCCTGTCATTCGTTTCGGCACGATGGCACAATTTACTGGCGTTTGCAACCGTGTAGACGACGTCCAGCGTGCACTAGACGTACTCCTTTTTAGCAGGGCGCCGTGCAATCCAACGAAGAAACGGTGGCTGCATGCTGCAAATTCTTGACGACGTGCCTCCTACAACTCTGTCACCGGTGGCAGTGTCGCGTCAGTAGCACCTTCAATGCTTGCTGCGAGGTGTTAATGCTAATACGTTTGTACTGTTGCCTATTCTGGGGAGCAACCACAAGCTCCGGCAGTCGACCAGGTCTCGTCTAGGTTTAGGCAGTAAGCGGACAGCAGCAGACAAACCGATGGCAGGAACCACCCAGGAACACTGTTGCGTAAATTGTTTTAATTAGCTTCATCTCTGAGCTCCGGAGTGGGGTAAAAATGAACTGCAGAGCAATTATCTCGACTTGCGGCAAAGGTCTTTGCCGGGACGGGCAACCGTAAACCGCAAAACGCAGACGATGATCTTGATAGGATAATTGCAGGGTAAGCTTGTGCCTCCAATGGCTGGGTGTGCCTCACGTCCCGACCAGACGCGCTTGCTCTCGGGGTAAACACAGCCTGCTAGATGAAATTGATATGTGTGCGGGGTAAGTGCGTGACCACCGAGTAAATACAGAACCACCGGTACACCGAAGCCGCAAGCCGGTGCTGGAGTAAGTGCGCCATTGCCGGAGGAAATCGTTAATTTATCCTCTCCAGAGGTCCGGCCGACTCAAGGCTTCAAATGATTAGAACACGTGTCCTGAGTGGGAGCCCGAACACGAGCACTCGGATCGAACGGACTAATTGAACGGCTCGACCGACGGGCGGGCAACTAAATGGACGGTTCTCATAACTGTCGAGCCCAATGCGCCCCGTCTGGTACCTTCCATCGACAGCAAAGATGTCAATCGTTTTTTTTTTGTATCCTAGCACCCTGTAGGTGCCCGGGAACACCCACAGGATGCTTGGTTCACCTCACACTCGAAACAATAACGAAACGGTCAGTGTTTCGTCGCACGAACCTAGCAACCAGCAGGCTTTTGAAGCTAAGACACAATGATGGATTTTAATGGTGGACTGACGGTGCGGCAATTAGCGAATAATTGCCAGCCAAAAATGGAAAGGAAGCATGACGGGACCACTCCAAAAAACAGCACGTGTCCTGTCGAAGTGAAAACGAATGGCCCTTCTCCGTGGTGCGTGCGCCATTTAAGATGGATTGCGACGCTGTTCTGACACCTTGTTTTTTTTTCGAAACGAAAAACCAAACAGGCCATCTTTTTGGGATGCTTTGGGAGACTGGCGGTGCAAAAATGGCTATGACGGGCAATTTTGTGGCGAGGCACTTTTTGTCCGTAGTAATTAAGTGCTCTGGTCTTCGAAAACGAAATGTGCGTTTTTGCTTCAGCACGAGTTAACCTCAGCGTAACGGTATTAAGATATTTATCTTTTTGACACATTCGTTCAATTACAAGCTCAGAGCAAGGCCGGCCTTGATTGATGTCAATATTTTACTACGATAGGTGTTTTAAACGTTTAGTTTTAGTTATCAGTAGACTAACAACCAGCCCAACTGGGTGATTCTGCTAATTTTTTATAATGTACGTTGATTTTAGAATTTTTACTGACTATTTGTACGACTTAAAGCTGATTTTAAGTAATTTTAAATGATATCATATAGTAAAAATGAGAACCCTGCATCTCAAGATAACAGGAGGCAGAAAATAAAATCATCGCATACTGCTGAGGAGAAGTGTTAGGTTAAAATTTGTAATTACTAAAAAATGTAGCAGAAAGGTTCATGTTCCATTTAGTAATATTCGTAGCAACAAAAAGCCGATGTAATACTCTGTGTACTATTTTCTGAGCGATTTCCCACTGGAAATAACTCGAGTTTACTTACGAGTAGTCGTGGTTGGCGTAGCAGTTGCCGAGGAAACGACAGCGTAGCGCATTGCACGTATGCGGTTTGACCGCGTCCACTTCGTACGTGATGTTGAACCCGTACACGTCCAGCAGCCGATCGAGGGCGCGCAGATGCGTCCCGTAAAGGCTGTCCATCGTAAAGCGCACCTCCAGGTACGGGCTGTTGAACCGTATCCACGGTACGCTCGTCACGTCGTCCTCGCTCAGCTCGTACACATTCATGCTCGGCACCTTGTAGTCATCGCTGTAGTACATGTACTCGGTGAAGCGCAGCCCTCCGAGGACGTACTGCTGCGTCAGGTACAGTACAATCGACACGTTCGCACCGACGATGGCCGACGCATCGATGATCCAGGTGCAGCTGATCGGCACCGGAAACCGACCCGGGAAGTTGGGCGTCGTGATGGTGCCGTGCGGTGCGGTTAGTGTGTTTCCACCGCACGCGGCAAATGACGAGGCGTGCAGGGACGAGCCGACCGATTGCTCGTGCTCCACCCGGATCAAGCCGGTCTGGGAACTCGGGCCCAGTTCGCCACATCCGCCGGGCGACAGCAGCACCAGCACTAGCAGCAACAGAAGACGATCGTGCGCAAAGATCACCCGCCGCAGCACACCGGCCGCCCCTGGGGACATCGAAGCACCACACAAATCACTCCAGCACCGCGCTGATCCACTCAACAACAGCAACAACATAACCTTTCCGATTCGTCGTACATTGCGCTTCTTCCGTATTTCCTGCTGGCAACACTGCTGCTGCCTCGACGTTTGACGTTTGCGGTGCGCCCCAATACGTCAACAGGCGATCGATCTGTTAGTAAACAAAAGGTGGAGCGTGTCGAACGGTGCGGTTTCTTGGAGCGGCGCAGTTTCTGTTTATCGTTCTGCTTCAATATCGACACCAATTTTACCGAAAACAATCGCTGTTCTCATGCCCTCTACTCGACGTCAATTTATGAGCCCACTGACAGGTGATTCCAATGTTACGGCTCGTTAATCATTCGCGGTCATTTGGCCCATCGGTCAGCTGAGGTGGTGTGGTGAGCGATGAAAAAAAGGTACGCAAAAACTATCCGGAGGCCTTTCCTGGTGCTAGTGGAACCTGCAATCGAAAAGACAGCAAAAAAAAAAACGGGATGTTTAACAACAAGCATTCGCCAGTGAGAAGGGACAGGAAGGTGATTAACGAGACGGTTGGTGGAGAAAAGAGTTTAAAATTTAATTTCTCTCGTTCTAGGTTGATTGAAAATTGATGGCTGATGGCGTAGTTGAGGTTAATGGGTTGTATGTTAGGAGAGTGAAACGGAACCCGGCTACAAAAGGAAGCGAACCCGTGTGGCAACCAGTGAAACCGGTGGCAACCGCTCCTGACGGCGTCCCCCCGGGTTCTGCCACAAATTGGCGGGAGCATAAATTTTGCCCACCGTCCGCCTCCGATCGGTTTTTAGCAACCCTTTTCCCCCCACACGGCCACACGGCAACCCAGTGGCGTGTCGTAAATAAATGGTACGCGATTCGTTTGCCATCATTAAACAAACAGGAACACGAATGCTCGATTGGCGTGCGGCGGCGGTTTTGCGCATCGCAGATAAGGCGGTAAGTGTGGTCTGATCTGATCGTGAAAGCTACGCTCGATACCGGTGGCGGATTGCATTAAATGGTTGCATTATTTAATCGAATTCCTTCCGTCCGCGTAATGCGCACATATTTGTGTGCAATTGTTTACACAATGCAAACGCACTGTTTATCGGTGTCATCGGGCGGCAAAAAAAGCGTTCTGCATTGGATGTGGGCGTGTGCGTGTTTTTTATGTTTTTGTTTTTGTGTTAATCATACTGTTAAAAGAGCATTATAATCAATGCATGATGTTAAAGCTGGGAATCAGGCGCTCCACGCCCCTGTGGATGCTGCTGGGTCAGTGCTGGGAAATGTTAAATATTGTGTTCATTAAACCGTTTAAAAACTTTCCGCTGACATTGTGCACTCGGCGTGTACGTTTGTATGCCATACAAAAGGATAAACCCCGCACTAACGAGCCCTGTCTGTGACATTCGTACCGATACGTGAAGGAAATTAAATAGATAATCTGTGTTAAAGCGCAGGTCACGCTCGATTTCACATGTTAAAGGCCTCGGCACACGTGAACTGCTGCCGCCGCATTGAAACGTTGATTGATGAGTGTCATTTCGCATGAGTTCAATTATTTTTCATCATTCGATTGAGTGTTTTTTACAGGAATTTTCAACCACTAAACTCGTTAAAACGGGGGACAATTATTTAATTTTAATTTAATATTCTGTAATTGAGGTGCTATGGCATTGTGATGTAATTAATTTTCCTAATGTGGTAGGTTGATTGGAGCTGATTAATTTTCATTTTGTTTTTCTCTATAACTAATTAATACAATAATCGGATGTCCTATCTGCTCTAGAGCCTTCTAAAAGAAAGGAAAGTTTGCCTCCAAAGAAAGTTCAACACCCTATCTGTGGTTGATTGGTTTGCTTCAACACACAACCAAACCAATATCTGACAAATACTCGGTTCGCAATCGGTACCATCTGCCCGTATCCTCCATGGCAACGACTTCAGTTCAAAAGGAGGCCAGAGGGCCGGGCGGCAAGATTTCCGCAATAAAGCTCCGTTGTAACCGGAAGAAGCGTATCGGAAGACGGCTGTCACTCAATCGTTCGATTCATATCACTGATCTCGCGTTGGATCGGACAGGGAGGCGGAACCGTTTCGTGAACTAGCTATCCATCCAGCTCGGCGACCGTACGAAACATGGGAAAATTCAATCTGCGCTCTCGTAGCCGGAAGAAGCGATGCTTCTTGTGACGTTCCTTCAAATTATACGCTGTGCTGTGTGTAAGGCATCGTACGGGAAGAGTCCTAGTTTTGTTGCCCAACGCAGCCGCGTGGAGAACGGGGAGTGATTGCCAAAATGGCAACAACTTAACGGATTATGTTACACCGCATCTGCCATAAGCGTGACAGCAACAGCGACGAGAGTTGTTGCAAATCACTACCCGGTGCACAGACAGGATCACACGGTTCGTTGCGCAAGTTCGTAACAAACGCTGCGCCTTTATACGACCGTGGTTGGAGGTAGTTTAGTGGCATCTGCTCCCAAGCGAACATTTCAGCAGATCACGCGCAAAAACGGTATGCGGTGCGATCTGCTCACCTTGCACCGGGAATGGCAGTTGTGACGGGCCATGACAACGGGGCAACTTGCGGGCGAAAGAGTTCCAGCGAAACAGGTTTCTTGTAATTCCTGTAAAAACGTAACGAACACAAACGCGTCCGCTCGGGAACGGGTTGCACGTTTAGCGTGGCGATTCGCCACAGCACACCACTAGGCGACACGATGGATATGAATAAGAAAGATGTTTCACGCGTATGCGGTTTGGCGATAACACAGTTTTGTGTATTCTCGTCGTCCGCGGAATCGTCCGCGAGTATCGTCAGTTGTCGTCGTAATAAAATCAACGTACATGCGTTACACTCAGATTGCTGTCGGGTGGGACATACTAGAGCTATTTTAGGCGAGTGCATGTAACCATTTCAGGGAACACGACTGAATAGTCCCGAATGGAACCGTGCACATAATAGCACCAGGGTTAAACTCTTACGGCGTGAAGTACGGCTTGAAAAGATTTTCTTTCCTCGGAAAAGGTTGAAGTAATTAAGAATGTGATTGTATTCCACTGTAGCAATGAAAGACTGTCAGACTGCAGTAAATGTGCCGCCTTTTAATGAACATGGCATTCATTCAGTTCAATGTGATTAAATTGTTACAAGAAAAAGAGTTATCACGGTAAGGTAGAAGTTTTATCAATTGCCTATTTAAGCTAATGGTTCACTTGCATGAGACGAAGCCGAAGCCAAATGAACGTGAAAAAATTGTAATTTTCTGAAACACGCTAAGTTGACATGGCATTACAAATCGTACCATAATAATTTAAGAACATCATATGTAAAAAAAACATGTACTTAAATACATGCATGTTCCATTTTTTTTAGTAGGAAGAGAAGAAAAAAGTCGTAGAGATAAAAATACTTCAAAAATTCAACATTTGTGTATGTCATTCTACACGGCTTTTGTAATAGACGTGAAATTTTAAAGATGATCTTTCCTGTCTAAGCCTTATCCGGGCTACGATTATAAAAATACAATTTCACGTTCAAATTAAAAAAGCCCTTCTAAGCAAGAATTTTGTCTTAAAAATTGTATAAAAATATTACGCATACCGTATAATTGAAACTTAACATCACCTAACCCCGGGGCATTCTATTTGTAAAAAAAAACTCATTCCATAACTATAATAACAGTTAAATTCATACGAACCTGTCTAGCGTTCGTAACATGCTCCTCCTGCATGCGAAATCAACCAGCAGTAATAACAATACACGTTCCTTTAATCTTAATGGAAATTACTTCCATACATTTCGAATCCCTTCGTCAGCTTCTCAGTGGTGAGTGCCGCGCAATAAATTCCTATTTACACACAGCATCATCAACACAGGCACCTTCCGATGTCTGTCGATGGTTTCAAAGGCATCAGGAAAACTGTTAAAATCTCATTTCCGAAATTCAATCAAATTAATCCCCCTTGCACCGGCCAACAGCCTTCCGGAGCTTTCATTTGTCTGATGAGTTGGGACGGTCTGTGCGGCGGAATAGAACTAATGGCTAATCACACTTGCAACAGTTAGCTATACACGCTAATGAACAATCTCGTTGATTATTTCAGTTTTATAGCAACCGGTGGATGGATGGCCGGCCGGCTGGTGGACACATTCGCAAACCCTTCTTCACTGCACTGAACGCACGTCAAGTCGTATGTCGGCGCTTCCTGTAAGGGCTGCTCAAATGCATAAACAAACAGCGCTCCCGGGTTCGCTCGGACGGTTGACGTCCCGTACTGTAATTATGCAAATGACATTTGTCGGAAAGTGAGTGCCTGTGGAGGCATAAATTAATGGCGATAGAGCTCGGGATCGATGACACGTCGATACGCCGGACTGCCGTAAAAGCGGAAAAATACAAACCACAACCGCCGCATCGCCGTGGACGCCGTGACAATCTCATGCCACTGCCAAAAGCGTGTCCTGGTCGTGGTCGAGCGTAATGGAAAATAAACCAAATCAAAACACCATCCCAACCCAAACCCCACCGTCGACTCATCGTCGACTCCCTTCGCGTACATCGATACCAATTGGTTCGCGCATGTAGTGGACAAATAAAACTTGCCGCCGCCCTCCCTTCACGCCAACAGGGCGAATCACACCCTAACCACACGCGCACACGCATGTGCGTATTTACAACGCGCCAAACAAATAGTGGTCTTTGCGAGGAAATTGATTCCAGTTTTGCGCATTTTATCACGAGCCGGCTGGGAGGAGGGGATTGGGCGTGGGGCTACAATTTGTCATGAATAATTCCAGCGTGGTGACGATTGTTTGTTGATTTTATGACGTTTATGTGATAGAGTAGAAAATTAAATGTTCCAGTCGAGCCGCACTGATGGGCCACGCCGAGATCGGATTCTATTACGCTTGTGTTCCGAGTAATCGAAATCACATTTCACGCGAGAGTGTGGTAAAGGATGAAACTGTCACCAGCTAAAACCACCACGCCACCTGATTTGGTGGAGGGATGTTTTCCCGAGAAGAGGCCCTGAGCAATTCAATATCCTTGGCGTCGATTTTCGCGCGAAAAAATCATCGCGAAACCGATGGCAGGGCGAGAAAGATTCAAATAAATCAAAATGATGAATATGATGAGTGCACAGCTCGCTTATCTGACGTTGGCAAGGCGTCGCGTGCGAACCCCTCCCGGGCGGGGAGGAGCCCAGGAGAGTACCGCAAGCCGCACACGTCATACGAATTCAATCATCGTCCGCGGTAATCGCAAATGTCGCCTGGGTGGTTCTGGGTGTTCCCGCCACATCATCGTTCTTGAATTGCTTTTTTGGTGTCGGAAGCGTGTTAACCTCCTTTGACACCTTCCAATTTATTTCGCACCGAGGTTTTCCCATTCGTGGCAGGGAAGCAACTAGGCCGCCTGCCAACCATCATTATCGTCGGTCGGTCGGGGACCACAGATTGTTAGCCGCGGTCGGGAAGGGGGTGCCGAAATCCGTAACCACACTGGGAGCGAGTGATTTTGCCGCAAAAAGTGCGACGCAAGGCGTAGGGTTTTGCCCATAGAGGCACCTTTTGGTTTCGTTTCTTGAAGACCTCTCGGAAATTCTTCCCGATCCGGAGAAATCTCTGCCATCCTAGAGATAATCGAAAGACGAATTTTCCTCCGGTATGCCGCTTGAGAGTGGTGTGGTGTTTGGTTTGTGCTCCTCCCCGTTCAGGGAAGCAATCTTATCAAACCAGTCACACCACGCACCAGCTGTCATTGAACGCGTGATAGGCTGTGGTATAAAGAAAAAGCATCCTCGGGACAGGTGTTTCGTTGACGTGTTGAAGAAGATAGGAACAAGGGGTAAAAAATTACTTGCTTTGTGATGGGCTGCTTAGCCTTGAGTGGTGATGATACAGTTCCGGACAAAACAATAGAATCAGGTTCGATTGTCAACCGAGCGCTTTTGATAGGAATATTGAGTATAATAGTTTGGAATAGCTTAGGTAGCATTAGAAAAATAGTTTTTGAATGTGTAATGTGTTTCTTGATAAAATACGAATAAACTTACATTAATCAAAACATCTTTCTACTCAAGGTGAATGGTCGGAGTGAATGGTCAGAAAAATAAAGTCAGTTTTCAAATAAATATTTCGTGTTGAAAACATATTGATCGTACGTTTTAAATAAAAGGACCATTTCATCTCAATATAAATATCAAAAACACTCGTTTCAAAATCGAACCAATGCGTGGTCGTATATTGCTCTATCCACCACTGTATTCTATACACTCACACGCGTTCTCGGATCTCTCACGTCAAGCGTTTGTTCTTAAATCGATCCCCAACGGGGCCAATCGCACGGAGGATTGCCCAAAACCGAATCCCAGCCGGGGTGAATGATTAAAGATTTTCTCGTAGGCCGGGCTCCGAATGCGAGATATGTAGGCCACGGGTAGCATTCCGCCGTGGGAGAATGTCAATAAAATGGATGGTATTTGCGGTGTGGTGGTATTAATTGGATTCTTCTTCGACCGAGTGTGTCTGTGTGTGTGAGCGTGTGGGGAACAAACAAACGATCGAAATTGTGGCTGTGACAAATCGATGGCATTAATGCTCTGTTGATTACGTTGCTATGTTGTGGAAGGAAAAGTACTAAGGTCTAAGCATTTTCATTATAAATGTTTTCTTTCATTTTTGGTAGGAAAATAATTCAATCATTTTTCAAACATCTATGAACAGATATTTTAGAGAATTCAGAACAACCGTCGATAGTAAAAACATTGGAAACACAAGGACCTTTTCAAAAAAGCCTGTATTTGTTAACATAATTCTTCCACTATTTACCAGTTATTATACTAATCACTAATCTGGTGTTCCATTTAGTTTATTTTACAACTTTAATTTTGATTATGCAACCTTTTCTGACTTGTATTAAGCTTTCTCCTTCAACACATCGTCCATACGAGACCGTTTAAATTGAACTTTAACTTTAATTCGGAGAATAATAAAATTAATTTCTTTTCCGAAAATCCGAGGTTAACCAGATTATTGGACTGTATTAAAGTTCACTGTCCTTTGCTGGATTCTGTTAGTCCAACAGATTCTCATACAAACAGCCAACAGATTCTCGTAAAAAGAATTAAAGACACCGAGAGAAAGGACCCCATTCAGCGACACAGCGTGCGGCAGTAGCTTAATAATTAAGCACGAATTAAGATAATCATGACAACGGACGCTGTCTCGGCCGTTTGACGGGTTTCGGTGTCCGCGCAAATGGCAGGATGAAAATTAACGCCACCAAAGGGATTAAATCTTTCACGAGCCAAAACACCCCGAACAGTTTTCACCCACCGCTAAAGCGAGAGGTATTACGCGTCGTTTTGGTACGGAGATCGGAACAGATGATATTTTGTTTATGACCTCTCGCAATGGTCGGTGGTAAACGCTTTTATGTCGTGTACCAGGTAGATGGAAGAGAATAGTACAAGTGTTTAATGCTTAGGGATTTTTTACTTTGCATCGATTATTGTACGAATAAAACCTTCCATTTTTAGTTACCTCACAATAGCCATGAAACAATGCTTCATAAACATGTAAAAAATTAAACACATAAACTCCTCGCATGAATGTCACCAATAATAGCAACAATGTTTAGGCCACCTTCCCCTAAATAGGACAACACATCAACTAAGGCAAGCGAAAGTGAAAGTAATTTGCTCAACTTTTCATTATCTACTATCCATCACCGGCTTGTTCCATTACGGACGTGCGAGCACGTCGACGGCTTGCCTCGGTGTTGTTTAGGGACTCATCACGCTGTGAACCATATCAGTGAAATAAACTTTACTTTACGATGCACTGCTCACGGGGCGGGAGAACGTGGCCGTAAAAGTTGTTGGGATCAAGAGCGGAACATTCCATGCGAGGTTTATGTAAATTGTAATGTTTCAACACGGCCAGAGAGTCATCCGAAGTTTGATAAGCAGATTAGAGATTGTATTCATGCATTATTACACGTGGTTTTGCCTGTTGTGACCGTGCTGACATGACTCTAATAGTTTAGAGTATAAGTTTTTTTTCAGTTTTATTTGACTTATTTT
This sequence comes from Anopheles farauti, assembly GCA_000473445.2. Classification (NCBI taxonomy): domain Eukaryota; kingdom Metazoa; phylum Arthropoda; class Insecta; order Diptera; family Culicidae; genus Anopheles; species Anopheles farauti. The sequence continues at coordinate 10,528,213 of KI915042.1, forward strand.
TTCTATTATCCTTTTTACATGTGTGAGTTTTATCATAAATTATAGTTTCCGTGCCTCCTTCGTTAGGTACCATTGTCATTCTTTGCAACTGAGATAGTTTCCTGCGTTTGCTAATTATATTTCTATATATTAGATCTGTTTAGCATTCCGTATCATTTGCATCTTGGTTACTTTAGATTTACAGCGCCATCTGTCGACAGGTATTGCAAATGCAAAGTATTTTTATTGTTCGAATATCTTTTGAAAAGAAAATATCATCCTAAATGGTGATATAATGAAATGCATATTAAATACAATATTTGTAATTAATCAACATAATAACCATCTAATTCTAAAGCTAAATCTTCAGTGAGAAATTTGAAGTGAAGCTCTTTATTTGAAATAAAATTGGGACTATTTTGTATTAATCTTTAATCCCTCAAAATGAGCTTCTACCAGCTTAATCAACTACCGATTGTAATATTCTCGGTTCGTAAATTGAAGTTCCAAAATTCCATGCACGACATTTTGTTTCTGTTTGTTGCAATCCAGTCTAGTTCAATTAAGAATGGATCTATTTTTTTGTGATTTTGTGATGTGAATACTGAAATCCACCACCATCTGATAGCGCAAACCAATACACACAATCCACAAGCACATCGTGCTGTTCAAATGCGTCACAGTCAATTTAACGTTGCCTATCTTCCAGCGCGACTCTTCATCCCCAACCCGCTGCCGATCGATAAATCTGATTTTGCTGATCCCGTCTTATCAGAGCGTTCTCGAATTCGGCGCCTTTTTGACAAACGATAACTAGAGCAGAAAACGAGTCTCGAAACGAGTTAACGATTTTCACTGACAGCTGATTGATACATGATAAAGACGAACGACGGCGAAACAGATTGGTGTGTGTGTGTCACGCGATGGCATCAGCGGCCGATTTAGCTGAATCCTATCAAACGTTGGCTTATGATTCGTGTAGAAATATAAAAAAATCTCACACCACTCAATTACAAAAGCAGAATATTTTAATTAGACTTTTAAATGCCGCCAGTTTACAGCCATTACCGGAAGACGTTAGCCCGGCCGTTATTCCGAAATTTACCTAATGAAGACACATTGCCTAAAGATGACTCCGTTTGTCGAGTTTTTCATTTGCATTTTAAAGCCGTGCGTTTCCCCGGAGCGTTCCCGCGTGGTTGTGCTAAAGCTGAATTATTTATCTGCTGCCAAACTGCTGCCGAAACACTCCCTTCGCTGACGAGAAGCTTCAAGAGGGCAAACAGAAATTTCATCGTTTCATCATAAGGGGGAAAAAATCCCTTGGCACGTGGATTTCGTTCCCACGAAAAATTGTGCCACGTGCTTCGTGTGAAAATGTGACCCACCAGCCCGACAAAAACGCGAACGAAGAAAAGTTAAGCGAAATGAAAACAATGAAAACTCTGATAAGATGACGCCTTGGGAGCAGTGAGAGCAGATCGAAGGGGAGGGGTGGAGCTATACTGGGAGGCAGTCGGAAGACCAGAGAACACTAGAGAGCACAAGCATTGTCTCATTGCTCTCCTAAAATAACCATAAACGCGTCACTTCTAAAACATGCGGCCCGTTACGCGCTTGAAGACGACTGCTTTCGGAAGGTTCGGAACCATAAAATGAGCCATTTTCTTTCGGGCGTACTCTTTGAAGTGCAAAGAAGAAGCCAGCGAAATAAAGGACAAAACCGTACACAATGGGCGCTCAGCTTCAAGACGCCCGTACGGAGCATTGTTGGGAGCCTCGAAAAATTTGTTCCTGTCGCCCTAAAATCTGATTCCCCGTGCCGTTTTTGGTTCGTTTTTTTTTTCTGCTGCTGACATGCCACATCGTCGTTACAACCGGAGTGGAACCGGTGGCCAGAAGGGGGGGGGGGGGGGGATGATTTTTGCAGGTAAATTTTGCGGTAGAAAACGGTCTATTTCGTCACAACCGTCTAATGACAGGTGCCATCAAGCAAACATGCCCACCGTGGGATGGGGAAAGGCAAGCGTGGTAAGGAAAGCCGGAAGGAGGATGAGGGTGGGATGAAAGTAAAACATTTTGCTTCCCCACCGGTACTCTCTTTCCTGCGGTGTCGCTCCGGGAGATGATCCGGGGATGTTGGCAAAAAACAAAAAACCACCGTCGTCCGTCACTCGGAGCGGACCGTTCTACGGTGTACAAACAAAAAATCGGGCGCCTTCTCGTAGCAGCACGAATGTTTACCGTACGATTTTCCCTCGTCCTTACAACGATGGCAGGCGAGAAGTGCGTATAAAAGGCGCAACAAAACAAAAAAAAAAACACGGACCAGAATCCCTGGTCACCTCGATGGCTTGAAGATTGACACCAGGCCCCGGACTGGAAGACTGGTAACTAATGGGTGCGGATGAAGGTAAAAAATAAACAGTAAATTAAATGGAAAGACTAAGTCAATGTGCCAGCCATATTAACGAACTGCCGATGTGAGTGTTTTTGTATGTATGAGTGTGTGTGTGTTTGTGTGCGAGCACTTAGCTAGGAAGCGTATCCTGGAAGATAAACACAATTAATAGCATATTTTTTGCATACCTCTCCGGATCTCGCTGAGGAGAGATTCGTTCCAAGAGAAAAGGTATTGAATCATTTTTGTTTATTATAGCAAAGGGTTAAGCATGACTTGAGATACTTTTGAAAGATGATAAAGTTTTGATCGTTTTGGTTTATAACTCTTTTTTTATATTACATTTCTTCCTCCCATTGCAAAGCGTAGTAATTATTTAATGATGTAAAACAATTTAAGAAAAATGTTTTTATCGAACCGTGTGTGGGAGGATATTGGCTTGTATAAAAAAATGTTAAAGTTTTAAACTTCACTGTCAATTTCATCCAGTTCTATTTTTTACAGTTTCCGTTCTCTGTACGTCTCCGTTTATTTTTAACTTTACTCAAGCGTATGAGTTTTTTCTACTTTAATTTGTATTTAACTCTCAAATGTTTCAATGTACAAAAATAATACTCAAATGATCATTAATTTCGCTTTCACAAATGTGATCATATATGAGTTACTGGGACATAATCTAATTCATTAAAAGTGTGTGGCTCGAATATTTGTAAATACGTTTGTAACAATACATCAAGTTTATCCAATTTTTCTACATTATTTTGATTTATTTTTTCAATGTCATGTATTTAAAATTTTAGTAGTTTAAATTGTATTACATTGATTTCGTTGAAACCATGTTACAATTATAATGTCGTATTAAAAATCTTCGGATGGTAATAATTACATTTTCAAAAAAGATCTTCTACAAGTAAAATTATAGTAAAAATTATATACTAGAATAATGTTTTATCAGGGATGAGTCAACGTTCGTACTATTGAAGAAGTTGATAGATCAAACCATGGTAGTATTTCTCAATCCCTGTCGGCAGATTTTATAGTTTTCGAAATTATGCACTATATCACCAAGCACCTCATAAAACTTTTATCATTTCTTTTGCAAACTATACTTATCGTTTGGTATTGTGGGTATTAAATAAAACAAAATGGTTTACATTAAACATGGAACAAGTTATTTAGTATAAACGAAAAATATTGCAATTGATCATGCTGCATAGTTCAAGATCAAACTTTTGCCTTTAATTAATTTCCTCCCAGCACCAATACGACGTAAACCATTGAACATGTCCTTGAACTATTCATTTGCTAACGGTGGCGCAATTGGTGCCCTTTCTCAGCGAATACATTCATTTTTGTTTGTGTGTGTATGTGTCTGTAAGGTACGGGAAGTTTTTTAATTATATTCGGCTTAATCGAAATCAGCCCAGGCCAAGCGCATTCAAGCACCATCGCCTATGGTACATTTGCGTAGAAGCGCGGAAATCGAACCGAATGCAAACAAAACCGAAACGCGAAAACCAATCAATCGAAAGTTTTCGAAAGCTTGTTGTACATACCGCCAAGTACGGAGCATTGGTTGAGTTGTGTTTCATTTTCATTAGCGACCGAACGAACCGTCAACGACCGCCTGTATCGACTCACAATGCCGCCGCAGCGCTTGCGAACGAACCTGCTCGAATTATGCCCCGAGCCAGGATTCGTGCAAACGGGATAACAAAAGCAGCAGGAGCATCATAAGAAGGGATCGTATCGAGCTGTGCAGTAAAAAAAACAACTTGTATGAAACCATATGGCCAGCGTTACAACATATACACACACACCCAAATACATAAACGCACTGAGGAAAAATCGAATGATTGTGGCCGGCGTTTCAGAGTGAAGAAAAAAACCGGCACAAAAAACTCCGGGACAAAAAAGCAACAGCTTTCCCAGCTTTGCCGAGTGACGCCATATCGTTTTTCGGCAGAAGGCGATGCTTCTTAGCCCCGAGGCCAATTTTCCATCCGATCGCAAGGATAATGAAATTTTTGTTCGGTTCTGTTTCGGGTGGTGGGTGTGTCCGGTGCCGGGCTGCCTTTGAGCTAGCTTAAAACCGTCCCGTTTGCAAGATGGTTCGCTAGCGATCGTGCCGACCGGCCTAGCGAAATTGTTCGCCATTAATCAAAAATTCAAATTTATGCATTATCATGTTTGATTTGCCGCTGCCATCGCCGCACGAGCGGGCGAAGTTTGGAGCGAAATTGAAGCGGAATGAATTGATTCGATTCGGCTTCTATCGATTCGTTGCTCACCGAAACTGGCTTCTTACTGCACGCTGGGAACGGGCTTCGTCGTCGTCGGCCGAGGTGTCGTCCCGGTTGACAATATCGATCATTCTGTGATCCCAAGGCGGGGTGGTGGGAAGAGGTGGTAAATCTTGTATTGCTTCCACCTATCAACGGCATTGTGAGCCTTTCGTGCACGCGCCAATGGTGATCTTTCGCTTCCGCCGCACGCAACGGAACTGATGACAGTTTGATTGGTTTTACCGTTTACTTCTCAATCACGTGTGCGGGTTGAAGATGGTAGCGAAAATGGATGGCTCATCCCCCGACCCGGTATCGTGTGTCGTACGTGTGTGCCACTATCAATCATTCCAATGGAATTTTAGCTCCGTATTTTTTTGCTTCCATTGTTGACCAGCAACGTCCGTAGAAGCGCTCGTAATAGGTTTACGCTCGACTGGCTACGAAACGGGCAATTCGATCGTGAATTGAACAATACCGGCCGGCAATCAGGCCGGGCAACCATTGTGTCACGGCTTAAAAAAGACAACAAAAAAATTGTCGCAAAAAAAACTCACAATAATATCATTGTTTCACACCATTCGTTGATTTATCCATCCAATTGAACGATTCGGTGTGTTGGTATCCTGGGACATCAATCACGATTTAAAAAAGATGATTTGCAGCAGCTTATCATGTTTAATAACAATCTCTTTTGGGTCCCGTTTGCAAATTTATCATTTCCAATTACAACTTTCGGGATGATTTTGAATTTTGAATAAACATGGCCCTATATGCTCTTTGTTTCGCTTCTTTTAGGCTCTCCGGGAAACTCTGCACGATGTACCAACCAACTTGCTCGCTGCAAATGCAAATGTCGCCCTCGGAAAGTGAAGTCGTTTTGCGACTCGAACGGCTACTGGGCCGGATGAAGGCTTTCGGAGATCAAATGTGTGACAGACTCGACAGCTGGGCAGAACGAGCCAGCCCAGTGACATTAACAGCACAACGCTCACGAGCATCGACGCCAACTCTTGAAAGATTTAAACGAATACGAAATACGGGCCGCTTTTACGGGCCAAGCCGATGCCGTCATCCGTTCCGCCATGCACGCCCACCCGTGCCTTAAGCCCGACCGCCACGTGTATTAGCATATGCAAACTGCGAGAAGACGTTACGACCGACACGCATGTGTTCCGGGTGGTATGATGTATTCCGATCTGGGAAGCCGGCCCCAGGAAGGGGCAGAAAGGATTTGTTTTTTTTTTTCGGTGCTTCTTTTGCTCCTTCCCCTCCTGGACACTTGGTGCCACGGGCTTGGGGAAGCTATATGTGTTTGATTATTCATTACCGAGGGTGCCATCGCATTCGCAGCTATCGGGTGCGGCATCGCATTTTGTAATCGGGGATTTATGGTCGCAACGCGTTTCGCACCGTGAAGGGTCGGGATATTGCGAATGGGCAGGTGATGTATTTGAATTTCAAAGCGAACACCGGCGACGAAACGAAAAGGGATAAAGTTAACTCTTCCTTGCCTCGGGGAGGAAGAGGAGACGCTTATGAGTGACGCTTTATCATAATTAAATTTTCAAATCATGTGCCCCCGTCTTCCGGCAGACGATTCTGCCTGCAGTGAATTGCTACACGTGTGCTTTCGTTGTGCATTTGCTTGCGAATGGGGATTGGGGGAAAGCTGAATGAATTAGGTGCGTGGACGGTATTAGATGCATTTCCATTTAGATTGTTTTGAGAAGATTGTTAGATTGTTTTGAAGAATTTAATTTATGTTTTTTGTCTCGCCTAGCTAAAACTTGATTAAGTTACGCAATTCAAACAAATGTATATGGAACAATGTGTAAATGTATTGGAACAGTTTCAATCTAAAATTGTCAGTGTTTTTTTTTAATAATCTATCATAGTCTCATAGTCTATTCATCTTTTGTATTTATTTTCTATACAGATTCATATTTGAAGCAATCTGCAAAAAAGTGCGATCGAATGTTGATGTTCACTAAGTATAATTAGAACAACGTATAAATTCATTCCATCTGATTTAAATTATTTATATCCCTTTGTTTAGCATATAAATCATCGTCTCTTTATCCAATATTTCATCAAAATAATTTCAAACATCCGTCGTACTAATTCATAGGAATTGTACTTTAAAGACATGTACGAGGAAAAAAAGTTTGTCCCCTTAACGATCACTCCCCCTCCTGGCTCAAAAGCTCCATAAAAGGCAGATGTTAATGTCAGCGTGGAAAAATAATAAGCGACAATATTCAATTTATCACCCCAACGACAACTAGTTTCGAGCGTCATTGGGTTTTGTGACAGCTTTCCGCGCCGGCCTGTCTATACACCGCAGCGTCTTATGTTTAACTTGAGGCGACAAAAAAGGGCACACTCCTCCGACGAAACTGACACAACAGGAAAAAGAGAAAGAGAGAAAGCGACCGTAAGAGTGGTAGTGGAAAAAAAGACACATCAACTTGTGCGCCACACGCCATGTGGAAGATGTTGACGAACCGCAAGATGTGGACTATTTCCTCTGTTCTTCACCTACTACTGGCCCACTGGCCCGGGAGTGCGAAGTTTTGCGATGGAAACGAATTGGAAAACGATGGATGCTGATGTGGTGCGTGTGCTATAAGGAACGGTATAGAATCCGGTGTTTTTTTCTTTCTCTCTCTCTCTCTCTCCCGATCTTTTTTTCTCCCCTCACCCCCGTTGCCAACGCAACGATGATAACGATAATGGTTGATGACTTATCACATTATTTGCGCCAACAGCAATTTATTACCGGCAGCTCCCTTTTCGGGGCTAGAGCTAGAGCGCGCATATTTTTTTTGTTGCCTCCTTCGCGACGCTATTTTATTATATTCCGTACACATTCGCTTCCGCTGTGCCTTTGCTGTGCTTTCGCTGTGTCCGGAATGAACCGGTGCCAGACTGGCTGCAGGATACGGCCTATTTCCATACGACAAGCCTCGTAATTACAGCGTGTGTCGCGAATGTGTGCTGAGAAGGTCGACCGGGAGAGAAATCACAACCCCGAACCGGATGTCGGACAAAATGTGTAGCGAAAAATAAAAGACGACGTAGCGTGCCGTGCGTCGTTTCCGTTTGACAACCGGATAAGATCATCGCACTGGTGCGATGATTAATGGAGAATAAAGATTAAACGTACCGGTGCGGGGACGGGTGGCTTTCGAAAGCTCGCTTTCCGTGTGCGTGTGTGGCTGAGCCGTTTTTTATCCTCTCTCTCTTTTTCACTTTTTGTTCCACCTATTCACTGTCACACGCCTCTTGCGCGTTGACGAGCCGAGCCCTGCCCGACCGATTTGGTCGAGTGTCGGGATTCATTTTTTAATCTCCGCAGGCTTTTTGGGGATGGGGAAAGCACTTAGCACGTGGCGGGTGCGATGTGCGAAAAAGGTAGCAATGGTCGGTCTGAGGGAAGCCATTTTTCATTTTACAAGAAAGCCTTCAAGTAACAGCGTGTGTGAGAGAGTGTGTGCGAGGAATGGAGAAGCATCCATCATGGAAGCGGAACTCGGCGTTATAGGCACTTGATTGCTAATGCTGACTTTTGGTGTCTTGTATTTCATGGGTTTTTGAAGAGATTCTCGTCCTTCGAGTGGATCTGCTCTTCCCAAATGGCTAAGAGAGTTATTAACACTCTATTTATTAGGGGAAAAAAATACACAAGTATTACTAATCCAGATAGATTGTAGTATATTTACAGCATTTTTAATTCCTCTTACTTGTATACCTTTTTTCCTCCTCAGTGCCATTTCTTCTACGTCTCATTCTCACTTTTCTTCATGAAATTGCTTTCATGTTAATATGTATACCAGAATACTCCTTCCTAGAACATCAATTTCATTTAAGTTGACCACGCAAACGGTGCGAAAGCGTAACATCAACACGATAATGTCGCACAGAGTGTCCAATAAAATGACAGCAAATTAATAAACCACTTCGTGTGTAAGCCCAACGCCCACCAGCGCCAAAAGAAAATAAAACTTTTCCATTAACGAGCCCGCATACACGGCGGCTCACAGTAGGCTGTGACTCTCCACGAGCAGGATTCTTAATGAACTGCCGTCTTCATCGTTTCGTGTCACCGAGCCGAGCAATGGGCAATTTATTTGCTTCCGTGTTGGGTACGACGGTTCCCGGAAGGGAATCTGACGCTGTCTACGATCGAACACACGGTACCGGACGTTGGCTCACGTCTCTAAAATGTCAATAAATCGGCCCGGATGCCCCCGAAACCCCCGAAATCAGTGGTGGCAACGGTGACGATGTGCTGGAATAAAACTTGCCCAAAGTCAAGACCTGCTCAATAAAATGTCATCATATCGAGGAGATCACTTCAGTTTGATCGGGACCCTTCGGGACCGTTTTGTTGTGTCAATTTTTGTTCGAATTCGAGTGGTCGAGCGTCATCGCCGGTTTCGGCCGTACTACGTGATTGAGGTTGTTAATTTTTTATCGTCTCCATCTTGTGCGGCTCATGGCTCTCGTAAATTCCCACACGAGCCGTCTGCCCGTGGTCATTTTTCGAACGAATTGCCACTCCTTATCGATCACGGTCAATTTTATTGACCAATTTATGGGGGAAGTATCCGCTTCGCTCGGTAATCTGATCATAAGTGACCATACGGAGAGGGAAAGTTTCGGCAAGACAGATTCCCATCAGCAAAAAAAACTATGTTTGTGTGTAGTTTATGTAGGAAAAATTCGAAATAGATTTTGGAAAAGTTAAATTGAGACCAAATCACCTTCATTACAGTAAGAAAATAGATCAAATTCAAAGAGAACGCGCAAGAGGCTGATTTTACATAAATTTGAAAAAGCAACTTTTACAAAGGGACATGGATTGCTTTTTGAAGCTCATAGAATTTTATGATTTTTTTTCTTCAGTTTCTCTATTTCCTAGTGTTCCATGAAGTTTTTTTTAACGGTGTTTGTATCAGCATTCACAACAAAAATTTCATAATAAATAAACTCTCCTGTAAAAATTCTTTCACCTTAAAATTATTTTATCTGTTTTGTTTGAATATGGAAGAGTTCATTTTCAAAATTAACTCACTGCAATGATGCACTTAAAATATTTTCAAAGTATTTCTAAGTATTGAATTGATTAACATAGATTTTCACAATTCAAACACTGACAGCAAATTCTGATACGTTGGATCTGACAGATTTTTCTTCCCAATTCTAAACAGTACTTTTCTAAGCACCGTCACCCTTCCACGTTTAACGTACCAGATTCATTACTTATATTTAGGGATTTTTGTCGACAGAAAGTGACAGAAAGTTATTCTCGCTCGCAAAAGCACGCGATATACCATGAAATGAGCTTCAATTAATTTTTGACATATTATCTTTTCCTTGGAAACGAAATATATCATCATGTCACAAGCTGAAATATCGTTTCATTTCTACGTACGTATTTAATAAGAACTTGCTCTGATAGTCCTCCCGGTAGGAACAATAATTTTCCTCAGATTATTGTGTTTAATAAATTCATCATATGCACAATACCTCATCGGCTCAATTATAAACACGCAACATTTATTTAATACCCAGTCTCGTCACGCTCCGGCACAGCGTCTCCCAGACGTCAGCCCGCTTGATCCTGATTACGTTGAAATTAAAAACAACCGCTTCAAATTGCAGCCATCACTCCCATCCGCCGACCGTCACGTAAACATTGCTCACTTAGTGCTTTCATCAATAAATCCCCGAAAACTCACACCAAAAATACTTTCATATTTTGTGGTGCTTCGCACCGTTCGCGCTCGCTCGTTCCAGAAATAGGAATCAAATCGGCTTACTTTCGTTGTTGATGCTGCTGCGAGAACGAAACATCAAATATGCTTTTTGTTCACCTCCACCTCACTCGTGCGCACTTTAAACTGCTACCATGCGCTTTTCGATTCATCATCAGTCAGCATTGTGCCGGCCAAGGTGGGAAAAGCCTCACACCACCGGGCGGCCCACGTTTCAGGGTGGCAGCATTATTCCTTCAGAAAACGATCTCCCGGGAGCTTAAGACACGGTTCCGAAAACCATCCCACTGTTGTCAAAACGATGACAAAACTGAACAAACATGGTACAGTCTTGGGGAAGGGCTCTGTGCGGAGCGGTGTTGTGTGCCGTTGCTGGTGAATTGTTTCGATTTTCCCATGGCTTATTTTTTTTATTTTGATTTTGCAACCAACGATGGAGGCGCCTGGTCGTTGATCTGTCACAGGAAGGGCACCGATTCTCTTTCTCTCGCTCTCTTCGGGTAAAAATTGTTTGTTTCGTGCTTTGGCACAGCATTTCAACAAAAAAATACACACACACACACTCACACGTTCACGCTGCCCTAAGAAGAAGGCTCTTTATGTATTTGATTCTGGTGAAAAATCCATACAGACAGCCGGTCTCGCTCGTTCGTATGCCTACCGATGCATGATGATGATGGTAGGATTTAGAATGTGATGGCGTATTCAAGCCCATGGCAGGCAATCCGACACGCCAACACATGGCTCCCAGCCCGGGCGGCAGGCTCGGCTGCCCTCAAGAACTTCTGTGTACGGCACACAGCAATGAATGAAAAAACAAATCGCACCCTGCAAAACGGCTCTCGTGAAAGGAATTAAGCAGAACGACAGTGAAGTGTACGGCGCTTGTGAATAGTGGGTGTTATTTGTGTCAGCAAATAAATAATTTATTTCCCTATGGCCCGTTTGCTCTCGATCGGGCTCAGCTGAGCAACAATTCGGTTTCGGCAAACCCCTGACCCGGCGCCCGCTGTCTGGCACCAGTTCCAGCTCCCTGATTGTTGTGTAATCAGAAAACTTTCACCCTAGGCAACAGTGTACTGGCTGCAAGCGGCCGGAACAAACCGATGGGTTTCACACTTTTTACTCACCATCCCATCAGCACCCATATTGTGCCATAGTTTGTAAGTCTGAATGTGTGATGGGGTGTGTGTGTATGTGTGTGTTTTAGCATTATTGCAACTTTTCACTTCAAACAATTGAACAACAACAAGTTCCTTCATCCTCTCAGCGCTTGAGTTTTGGAACGGTAGCTTAACTATACGCCTTCAGACGGCGCGCATTTTCGCTTGTTGGAACGAAGCGCACTCTTAGGACAACTCCCGTCAATTCGCTGACGGATTGCTTCTCGGGTGTGAGACCAATCCAACTCGTCGCATCAGCGTGGCACATTTCCATTCTTATATGATGCACCCGCGGAACGCTGGAAAGTTTTGCTTGCGCGCGGGCCTGTTTCTGCGGCGCGTTGATTTTCAATTTAACTTTACGAATAATTTCCATTCAAACTGGTGCGTTTCGGGGTCGCAGATGGGCAGAGACAGTGTGCCTCAATTCGGTTTATTGTTATCTTTTTACATTTTAATAAGGCGTGACCCTTTTGCAATGTTTCATGCAGAGAAAGTAATTGGTTTTTATTGAATGTTGTACAAAATTAATGTTGACTTTAGTGTAGCTCAAATTGTTTCGAATTGGTATGATGAATGTGTAGGATAATTTTGCTACATTAAGATTTGTACTTGATTTATAATTTAGAGCTTACTCATGTGTTTTTTTCATATTATTATATTAATAATCTTAGTATTTTCAATAAAGAAGTGTACCCCCCTGATTTGATAAATTCAAACATAGAAATGTTGTAAACTCTTAAATAAATCTATCAATCTATGCGTCTTGCCTACAAAAAACTAAAGAATCTATACTTATAAACATTACAATAAAATCCAGGAAAAATCATTAACGGAAAGCAATGAAACACTATAAGCACATTGTATGTAAAAGAAAAATAATCATGAAGTTTAAAGAAAAATATGATTTTTTAAACATTTGCCAAAAAACTGTACAACTGAAACGAAAATGTAAAACAGTATCAAAAAACAAAAAAATCTAAGAATCATAATGGCAGCTGCTTCTCAATGGCATCAGAATCATTTTGACGTGGAAAACAATTACTTATTACTTATGCAAATGAAAGTAGATTAATATTTTTCTTTGACAACCATCTGTTTATGTTTGTTTTGCAACATCGAAACGAGTTGAAATAAGGCTTTGAAATGAGTTGCAAAAGCATAATAACCGAAAATAAAAGGCACACGGAAAAGAGTTGCTTAAACTAAGGCAAATTCCGCATCGGCAAAAGGCATTGATTTCTTCAAATCACGAATACAAATGAAAAACGAAGCAAAAACATCACTACTCTCTAACTGAGAAATCGTCCCGAACCGTAGTATCTCAAAAAAAAAAGGACACGAAAAGGATACTATTCCGGGCCGTTTTTATCTCCCCGACCGAATCATAATCCTGTGGTGGAAGGTTCGCGTTGCGTGATCGAACGAACCCATCCCCACAATTGGGTCTTCTTTAACTGCCTGGGTCACGCGCGAGCATGGTGGTACGTTTGTGATGATATTTCCGGTTCAGTCTTTCATGGTTCACGGTTTGAAAGATCTTTGCGACCTTGCGTCTGTGTGTTTGACTGTACTCACAAACGAAGCAATACGGGAAAAAAGCTTCCAAAGCGAATCGCACGCTCAAGGATCCGTAGCCCAACGAAAGTTGAAGCATTTTTCCGGTCCTTTCCGTCTCTAAGACAGGGCAGAAGGTTTGCTTCGTGAGCCTGAAACTGTGGCAAAGTCATGGTACGGCAGAGAGAAAATGCTGCCCCAACCGACTGCTTTAAAGTTAAAACCACCAGAAAAAGAAAACTGCCATTTCTTGGGCAAACAATCATAAGTAGCTGGTCGGACGGGAAGCTGCTTCTGCTTGCAAAGAAGAGAAGACGAAAAAAAAACGAAATCAAAAGTCCATTTTTTAACGAACCCAAAACCCAAAGCACGAAAACGGCGGAAACAAACAAACGATACAAAGCGTTAAGCATAATTTCTCGGACATTTCGCTGGAGCAACGGAAAAGTGACTCGGAAGCTCGTGGATCGCAAACTAGCCATTTTGAGGTCCTATTTTGACAAGCGGAACACCGCCAAACAGAGCCAAACTCGGTGTTCAAACAACAGCAGAGGTTTGTGGTTTCAGCGCCCAAGTAAACCGGATATGGGTGTCTATTTTAATGCAGTTGGTTTTTACTTTCTTCTTAGTTGAGTTTGTTTTTTCCTTTCTTTAAAGAGTCTTCCTTGGCCCTCCCCGAGAAGAGGCTCAAGCTACAAAACCATTCGGTGGGAAGACTACTACCCCGATGGGAAGAGTAAACCAAACAGAAATGAAAATATAAAAGGTACCATCGCCACCGGACAAATGCTCCGGTTAGTTCGTTGTGCTATTTCCAGCATGGCTTTTTTCGAAAGAAAACCCCAGCGCGCAGGAAAATACTCAATCTCTCAACGCGAACCCGGCAGCGGCCACATTGCCAAACGAAGTGGCAAAGGTTTTCCACCGATAAAAGGTCAAGATATTACCCGCATCATTTCGGCGTGCAGCCGAAATCAAAGCCAAGAACCGGATGATTTCAACCGGAAAAAAGCAGCCAAGAAGAGAGCGAAATGTGACGTTGAGTGGGTCGGAAGGTGAGAAAGTGAAACATTTCAAATCAGTGCAAAAATAGGCAATCAGTGCGGCCGTAGCAAGTGGCAGAAGTGTATTGAATTACGCAGGACAATTTTTATATTGTATGGTATTACTGAAAGGAAATGAACTCCCGAGAGGAAGAGTGCAGTTGATTATTTTGGTCATGACAAATGAAGAAGAAGCACATAATATAAGTTTCTCTTATAATAAGCCCGACCGTAAAAGAAAACTCTCAACATAAAGCTTGATAAACTGTGAAATATTCATTCTGAAAATGTATTTTGCACATAAATTCATGTAGGAAACAAATTATATGAAGATTTTTTGTCATATTTAAATTCATGCGCATATCGTGTTTTGGCTGTGCAATCATTAATAAAGAAAATCATTCCGTGATTAGAATAATAATATATATTTTAGAAATATTTCTAAAACACGTGTTTCGAAACATAAAATCATTTGACGCGAGAATTTTTCTATCTTTTCTAATGCTTTTTGTTAGAATTGATTACGAACAAGTTTAGTGCTAATTTAGCATAATTTTATTATGGATTCGGATGCTGATGTTCATGAACCATCCATAAAGAACCAATACTTGCTGTTGTTACTTTAGGATGTAACCTGTATTTTTAAACAATTCTCTCTCACGATCTGAACTACAAAATTTATCTAAATATGGCAAGTTAAAGTTAAAATTCAATGACATTTTGATATATTTATTCCTTTTGTTACTTTAGTTCGTCATATCCGTTTGATCATGATGTTGTTTGATATCTCTTTCTTTGCTTCAATCTATGATTGAAGATCACCCGCTACAGTTTTTAGTATAATTATGCTGAGCATATTCATAATGAAAAAAAGATTATAACCATGAGAAGGTGTAAAAAAATTTCTTATTACCTTTGTGATGTATAATTTTAAAAAACTCTGGATTTTAACCATTGAAAAATATACTATTGAAAATTCTTAACATGCATCTTGTAACGTCGTTCTGCTGAAAAGCCAAATTGTATTGTTACATTTACTTTCACCTAAAACAATGGTCGTTTCTTGCCGGCCAATCGGCACAATTTCGCTTCGACGAGCGCCACATTCACCGGCACGGCTTGCTGCGTTCGGTGCCAAATTATTGTGCCTCAATAAAATAATAATAATCACGACCTACAACGGATGCCGAAACCGACGAATAAATAAACGGTAAAGTTCCGATTCCGAAGCGCATCGCTCGTGCGAAACGACAGCAGGAAATGTAACGTCGACGGGCCACGTCGAGCCACCACCACCCCGCGTTCTGGCCTGCCGCACCACTAATGGACCATTTTGCAGAATAGAAAAAGAAAAGAAAGCGGAAAACGGGCGCACTTACTCACCGTCCGAACGCCGAGGGCAGGGCGCGCATTCGCGTCCTGTCATTTATCACGGAAATTGTTTACTTTGCAATTACAGCGACTTGCCCCAATCAAATCAGCCGTTTCGGCGTTCCGGCGATGGTGACAGGGGCAGGTGGTTGCGGTGGTGGTGGAAAATGATTTTTGGAAGTTTGCTTGCGGAACGAAGACGAAGACGTTCTCGCTTGAACGTGGAAAATTCCCGGGAATCGCTGCGTTCGACAGAAACCCCCGGGTTTCAACAAGTTGACGAGCGATCGAAACCGCCCGAACCAACCGAACTGCCGGAATGTTGGAGGGAAAATAAATTAAACGGCACCTAAAATAACATTTACCTAATGCCCTTTCCCCGTTCCGTTGTCGCTATTTTTTCGGCGAAAGAAACAATCAATGGAGCCACCCGTGCTGGGGGTGGATTCCACTCAGGATGTATCATTTTTTGCAAATCTATCGCAAAAATCGGTTTTGAAACTGGCCTGTCGGTCAACATATCGTTATTATTGGGATTAAAATTTTCTATCAAGAACAGAGCAAGAAAAAAAACAGGTCTTTATTATATTATACCGTCCCACTTTCGAACTGTCCCACGGTCCACCGGGATGGTTAATGCAGCTAAGGAAACACACTAATTGAATCGTGGAAACCATTCGGCGAAAGGAAATCTTCATTAAACCAATAAACTCCCCGTGCGCCGTGGCAATGGGCGGGGGAGAGCTTTTCCATCGCATCCACGACGGGCGCATTAAAAATGCGAAAGTTTTTACTTGTCGCCAGCAGTATCGAACGGGGCGGTTCTTAAATCCGGTTCCATTTTTTTTGTGTGTCGCTACCTCTGCCTTTTTACCATAATGCCTTACATTGTGACGCCGAAATTGATTTCTTTATCGTAACCGAACCAAAAGCACGGCGATGGAAAACACTTTCGTATGGTGGTACTTTCGGTTTTTTTATTTTTTTATTTTTTTCTGTTAGAGGTATTATGACCATTTTTTTCCTTTTGCGGGGTAGAAATCGCCCACCACGGGTACGGAGCATGGGAAGCACCCGGGGTAGGGCGATCGAGGGACAAATGGTCCCACCCTGACCTCTATCTCATTTGCTGCGAGGGATGATTGTGCACGGTAAGCGAGCCGCACCGCAACGATCCGAATAAGTAACCGATGAATGGGAACGATCCTTCCTGCCACCCTTCCAACCGGTCGCCTTTTTACCCGGAAAGCTCGACACTCGAACGTCGATGAGGCTACCTAAAAGGAGCCATTTTTCTCGACCGATAACCAGCCCCGGTTTTTTTTCTCCCCTTTATTCGATGAGTTGGGTGGAAAAGTTTTTTTTCCTTCTTTTTCTGTTGACTAATAGATTTCATTCACTCCACCGGCTTTCCCTCCCGGGGAAGGTTAAGGGGTGATATTAATGGGACCGGGAAAGCGATGCCAAAGGTGATACGATTTGTTTCCGGCTTCCGAGTCCTGTACGCTTACAGGCGTGTGTATCACCTCCCGAAAGATTAATGCATCTTATCGGGTGCGTTTTGACCTTCGATTTGTTGCTAGTGTGGGAAAGGTGTTTGTTGCGTTCTGAAAGGGATTGAATTATCCAGCCGTGTGTGCGTGCTGTTACACCGTTGCCTAGCAACAGATGGTTTATATTACCTTCCAATCGGAGTAGGCTTCGAGAGTGGAATCTGTGCGGGTCTGCAAATGAAATAATTTCAATCACTTCATTAGTTATTAAAATTTCATATTTCCACTCATCCGAAACCCCCAACGACCCCGCCCCACCGGTGAACAAAACACAAAGGTAAGGGATAAAGGGTTTCACGGCCGAAGCAAGAGAAGCATACTTGCATACCGGATTTGTACCGAGGCGGAGGTTTTTGTGGTGAAATTCACCAAACCACCCGGCTCTCGAAGGGTACGATGGGAGATCCAATTTTTCGCAACGGTCCGATCCTTTGTACGGATCCCATCACAACCGAACTAACCAGCAATAAAGTCATTATCGGGCAAACCCGGTGTCATAAATAATTGGAGCCACCACCAGCATGGAAGGACCCAACGGCGTGTCCATCGGTCCAGAGCCACCGTCCCGAAAACCACCTCCCGTCGGAACATAAAAGAACGGGTCCCGGAAAACCTTTCGCTTTGTGGTTTCACTCAATCTTGATGAATCTATGCGAAACCTCCGACCTTCCGGCAACGCAACCAGCGGTGCGTACGAGAAATTGAGCTGCGGAGAAAATTACTTCCCGATCAATTGGCTTTGACCCAAACGTGGTACCGTGGACGTGTAACGTGTTCATCAGTCGGAACGGGTTCGGCATCTTTTGCCGGGCAAATAGGGAATTTACCTATTCTTGCAAAGCCCGGCTAAGATGGATTAATCTCGGCGCTTCCCAGGCGCTGGAGATTGAATTCAAGGGATCGATGTGGAACATCTGCCGTGCCGCAGCTCGTTGGAATATTTATGGTCCCATTTTACATGTGCGCCATTGTGCAGTGAAGCGTGTGTGAGTGTGCAATGTGTGCGATGTGAGATACTGAGAGAAAATTCACACGTTTACGGTTCTCCAAAGAGGATTTTATTTATATGTGTTCCTGCCAACATGAGTTACACTAGAATTCGAGGTTGGGCTTCATGTAGGTTTTACGGATTTCAAATATAGAACTGGTAAAATTTTATTTGTATGTTTGATGTTGATGTTGATGACATAGGTTTTCAAGTTCCCAGCTAAGACTTAATTCCAATTAAGTAATCTTCTTCTTCGTATTCCAACTTTTTATTTCTTGATTATACTTTACTTAAATGATTACTCCCTAAATTGTTTCAACTGTTTCGGGATTTATTTAAATACTACTTTTCTCCGTTTCTCGCCAGAAGATGGCAAGATCAAGAAAGTCGTTTTCTATTGATTCATTTGGGCCATTTTGGTTTTAATCAAAACTTAAAAATGGCATTAGGTACAACTTTCCAATGATTGGAATACTCGTTTAGTCTACTATTGCAGTTTGAAAATGCTCACATATTGTTCAAATATTATTTCAAACCTTCGCAATGCTTGCACAACAGCAACAAACTCGTTCACTTCGGTGTTAGTGTTCATGCGGTGTTCATGATGTGTTCATGTTATATTATTTAAAAGATAACGACCAATTTGTATCATGATGTTTCATTTATTGAATCAAATTTTGAAAAATATGGTTTTGTTCCTATTATAAATCTTCTAATTTCAAAATATGAAAACACGAATTAAAGCTGCATACAAATTTTGTGCTACAAAATTCAAACACCGTTTACCCCAAGCATGTGAAAGAATTATTGTGTGTCATTTTTGTACATAAACATTATTGATTTGTATTAAAAATATTATTCATTACTTATTCACTTGAGATTTTCAAACATTGTAATATTTTTTTAAATATTTGTATTATCACAGTTTTAATGGATGCTCCTAAAATTGTTGTTGAGCTATGAAATACTACTTAAATGCACTTAAATGCCCCAACGCTAAGCTTAATCGTATAAAAAAGCGAGGTGAAGATGGTTTACAACTAAGAAATAGAGATGCAATATTTATCTTAACGTCACCATTGCTCCTTTTCAACATGCGGCATTGCCGCCTCAACGACCTGGAACGCCTGGATGGTAAGGATATAAATATTTTTAATTCGCAAATAATTTTCCTCCTGAGTGTACTTTATCAACCACTCACGCCCGATGTGCGTTCGACAATCGATTGCGGCCCCACCAATGCTCGCGCTCGAATTCATCCGTTGGCCATAAATTTGCAAACAATCGAATCGAACGGAGGCAGGCGGTGGAATGTGAAATCATGTGCATACCGGCCAACTTTTAACACCCCATCGGTTTCCGATGCTACTGCTGCTGCCTTAAAAGGGCAACATAATATTACTGTCTCGCCAAGTGTCTTCCCCAGGCGACTAGACAGCATAAATACACCCATTGTTTGGGGCGTTTTGAAATGCAAATGTCTGCACGGGTCGTAATGGACAATGTTTTACATGGGCAATGCCGTGTGTTGCCAAAAATAAACCGGGGCTGGGGGCAGGAAAAATCGATCCGGACAGCCTTCAAGAAGGCACCATAAATCGAGACACGCTTGCCGGGTTCCGTCTCGTTCTCACACCTTCCGTTTTGTTCGTCGTGCCGGGTTCCTTCTCGGCGGACAGTGTAACCGGAACCGGAAAACACCCGTGGCTCCTGTGCGAGAGTGCGTTTGCGAGATTTATGCATTATGAAACCCATATAATTCAGCCTCCGAAGCACCGAATCTTGTTCTACCGAGTCTCTCGGCTTTGACTAACCAGCGTTTTTTTTTCTTCTACCGACAAACCCGGCTTTATTTCGACTCTCCTAGTCGGCAAGCACATCAAGTTCAATCTCAGCGCCGGTGGCAGCGCAAAGAAACAACATGTTGAAAAGTAAATCCCCAAGTAATTTGCTGCCCAGCCAGCGCGCCAGCCAGCCAACCGGCGAACCGGCACCCGGCGAAAGTTCGAGCAACTTTCACCATCGAGTGCGATCGAGCCCGAGCTTTGATCGATGAAACGACGTGCCCTGGGGATGGCTAGGTGGTTGGTGCGATGAATTCAGGGCCAGCGGTATGAAAATCACTCACATAAATCGTGCTAATTGAAACAAACTATTACGCTCTGATCCCTTTTTCGCAGGCGATAATGAAGCATCTTTGCTCGAACATCGGCTGCTAAGCGTGCGGGATTAAGGGTTGGGCAACACGATACGTCCGACGAGGTGGCCGGTTCATGAAAGACTCCCGCCTGAAATCGGGGGATCAGTTTTCCTAGCAAACCGTTGATGGTTTTCGTGTTCCGCATGCAGGATGAGCAGCAAGGTAAAGTACATTGTTGTTTCGATAAAGTGATGAGAGAAAAGGATAACTAAAACATGTGCTAGTGCTTTGCGCGCTGCTCAGTAGCTATTGTTCTTTTTTTGAGGGCCAACACAGCTGTTACGATTAAAGGACTGCAAGCTATTACCATCGTATCGTTTATTAAGCTTTTCACGTTGCTCCAACCAACCAACTGATCAAATATGGTTGCAGATCATGCATCAAATATATATTGAATCTTGTTTTTGGAATTCTAGGAATTTTATTTATTTTTAGATTTTATTGAGGGTTTGTAGAGTATAGTGTTTTCCTAATGATGCTTAGCAAAACATGCCAAAATACCCCTTACTTAAAACCTTCTATGAATTCTTTCTATGAGAATGTGGGCTACAAGACGAATGAAATATGTTCAATGAAACGCTCTCGTTGATCTTCCTATCCCATTCAGAGCAAAACTTCATCTGCCTGAATGCCCCAGCTTCACATCGTTATGTTATGGTTCGTCGGGCTTGTAGGCGTATGTTTTCTAGGATACATTTCTGACATTTCCAAAATCACGAAAAATCTCGCCGACTAATACCTAACCTTGCTGATGAACCCCAAACCAGTGGTAGCCACAAGAAAATGGTTTGTTTTATCACGCTCAATGATCCAATAACTCTATCGTACTTGTACGGTGCATGGAACAAGGTCCAAGGCTTTATCTTCCAAATTATTCTGAATATTCTGGACTTTATTTCTCCAAAATTTATCCACGTTAATAACGAATAATGAAACCTTATATTGGAAAATAATTAAACATCGGTGAAACATTTTACATTTTATGTAAAAAATAGAGGCAAAGTGTTTCACAAATAACATTATTTCAAGATCGAACATAATGATGCAGTGATCAAAGAAGGAATCTCAAGGAATCAAATGCAGTGAGACCTTTCAGCGATGTCTCACGAGGTATTATTTGACTTTCAAAATATGCTCATAAAACTATCTTCTATAAACAATACACTTTTTTAACATAAATGAAATAAAAAAATAGATATGACATAACATTTCAATTTTCGTAATATTTAACTGCTTTAAATCTTGCGGATACAAACAGATCATGCTATTAAATTTCCAGGAAAATATTATTAAGTTTGTTTTTGTTTCTTATTATGTGATCGCTTTTCACTTTGCTTTGCTGCATGATTTTGAACCTATCAGCACTTCTTGAATTTTAAATGAATAAACACAAATCCACAATGGCACAGTGCTCAGTTACCGTTTTGAAGGTATTTTAGTTTTTCGACAAAATTTGTTTTTTTTTTATATTATTGATTTCCTATATCTTCTAGAAATTGAAAAATATTATTTTAATTCATATTAAGCTTATGTGAAAGTAGAATACATGTAGAATCATGTAGAATACAATATACTAAATTAAATGTTGAATTATAATTTTTATAGTTTTATGAATGCTACAAGACATTTCAATCATGACATTTCCTAAAGGTACATACAATTTTATAAGTTTTATCTTGAGCATCTTTACGACATTTATTTCGTACGCCTATACCATAAGTCCTCATGTGTGACTAATGGAAAAGCTCTCACCACCAAACACAAACCATTCCGTTAAGTCAAACACATAGTCATGATTTGACTTTGTCATGCTGAACGCCAGCGTCGCTTCCTGTAAACCCACTGCCACAATCTGGAATCCCACCACATCAACCGTGGCAGCCACTTGCTACACACTCGAATGTTGTTTAAAGTACAGAGTTCTGCAAAAATCAAACTCTCTCGGTTGTGTCTTCAATTTTCCACACCAGCGCACTACCACGCGAATCCACGCACCAGAGCTTTCGATTTACGCGATTGAAGTTACAACGTTTGCGCTTGATTCGCTGTACGTTCACTTTGCCCCAGTTACACCAACGCCATCGGTACTGAAAGGTAACTGGGGGTGGCGAAGAAGAAAAAAAAACACAACAAATAGAAGATAACGAATTTCCTCCCGCACCGTGCGCGTCCTCGTGGGCGCGACAACTACAAAGTTGTCAGTCGCCGGTCCGCCGCCAGTGTTTCCCTGGTGAGGAATTACGTTGTTTCGGTTCTGGCTACAAGCGGATCCCTTTTCCGCGCTGACGTTGAAGAAAATTTCAATTTGTCTCCATCTTCAGCAAACGGGCGCGTGCTGGTACGAAAATAAACTTTTACCTTTCGGTTGCGACAGGGAAAAGTTGCTCCAGCATGCGAGCTTGTGCGGGTGTGAAATTACTAGTTTCGATTCGATTTCGCACTCGGGTCCGGAGCGAGCGATCGGAAATGGATGAGACTGGGTGTGGATGGAAAACGCTGTTTGGCTTAAAAACTGTCGTTTTCCATGATATTCCTTTGCTACAAACCGCCCGCTTCAGTTTGTGCTTTATCAATGAGTTGTAAAGTACGCCAACAACTGAAGGGGAAAATGGGAAGAAACAAATCTTAAGATTCAAAATCTATCCAAAGTGACAATCCTCTCACGTTTCGCTAGTAAAGAGAAATTTAAATTCCTCATTTTTTCACTTACAAAACAGAATGAAGACATTTTTACACTTGCCCTTTTCTATTCATTTTATTTTTCTCACTTCTCATACGTGAAATAAATGCGGAAAATTCGTTCGCCAGAACCACCCGACGATTCTATCCTTATCGCTTTCCACATGCCACACGGCTATCACGACTCGTTCTCCGTGCGACCATCATTCATCTGCGCAGAAAACGTTTTCCAAAACTTTATCCGCACACCACCAGCAATCTCGCAAAACCGTACGAATGCGAAATGTACGAAAAAGATTTAATCAATTAAATCATTTCGCTCCCGTTCTCCCTCCTGCGGGATAAGTTTGCTTCACTCTATGAAGCTACCGCACAACGCATTCAACTCTCACGCTTAATTCGAAGTCCTCACCACTTAAGATAAATAAAAATTTGCCCTTAAAACGGGAAGAGATGTGCTCGTTTCGCCTTCGCCTCACATCTCCTTACACGATAGCAAAAGCACTTTTCTTTGTCTGCGTTTGCACTGTTACGCGATGGGGCGTAAAAGTTAGCCCCAATTAATGCGCTTCCTTGCGCGAAGGATTCATTTTACGGCCGCAAGGAAAACGTGGGATGCAAACTTTCGGCCGCGTGCTTTAACCGCTGACCTAAAAACCGTGTTTGCTTCAGAGTGAGTTAACCAAAGCTGGAGTGGATTGATGAGCGAAGCGAATAAATAGCGCTTCCGAGAACGCGGATGGGTCGCTACAAGCTATATATATATATGTACTTGTTTATTTAGGACACGCTCCTGCAGTTATCGATTAACGACGGTACGTTCTAATTATCGCTTGCAAGAAGCTCGCGAAGTATGCGCCCGAGAAAGCGAAGAACTTTCGATCGTACATAGGAATAATTTTGCTAGTCAATGTATTTTTTATTGCCAATTATGTTCCTTCCTTAATTTGCATGTTGAAAGGCTGTCATGTATTTTTTGTTTCGTTTCCATCTTGTTCAAATAGCCATTACGTGTATTTTATGTTTTCCTTACACGAAGTGGATTTTTTCAGTTACATAATACTGGGTTTCGCTATTGTTGGCAAAAACTTGCAAGATGAAAGTTAGATTGTTGAAATATTGTATTTTTTGTTTCAATTGAAGTAGGCGTATTTATTTTTAGAAATTTTCATCTCAAGTTTACACTTTATTATTTGAATGGGTGGTGGCAAACTGCATGTTAAAATTAAAGATTAGTGAAACATATGAAGAACGGGGTGGTTCAACTAAATTACTATTCTACCTACAGCAGGGTTTTGTCTGAAGATTTTGTGCAGATTTTATCTTTCATTGTGCCTAAAGGTGGACAGTAAAGCTTGATACTTTTTTTAAGACCTTCGAGGAGCTTTTTTTGAAGAAACGATTTACGATTTTCTAACAGGGAAAATCGTATTTTTTACATTGAAACACATACTACTCAACACTATGTATAAATAAACACAATGAATTACAATATGTTTCTTGTACTATATATTTACATCGAATTGCAACCAATAGATTGCTCTTGCTATAAACCTGTCTTGTCATTATTTATCCAATTGCATACCTTTAGGCGCAAAGCTATCAGAAACACAAGCCAATCAGGATATAATCATTTATCTGAAACAATCCCAGCTCAAAGCATTCCACACAACACCATATTCCATCTAACAAAAATTACAAAAACTCCATACAAATCACGCACGATTAGTGTTGATGAAGTTATTTGTTAGCCGGCCATTCGTATCGTATTGCAGTGCCAAACAAACCGCCCACACTGTCCGTATGCGCTTCCGTTCTCATGTTGTTCTACATGAGAGGAGCTGGGGTGTCCACTTACTAAATTACCTTCATCAATTCCCGAGCATAGCACCACCACACGCTCGAGATCGATTAGCTTTTGCGATGCAAATAATAAAGCACCACCGCCTTTCCGGCTTCGGCTTCTCGATCCTAGAATAGTCCGTCCAGCTTCGTCCAGCAACTTTGCCTCGACCTTCCATTGTACCGGAAACAAATGGCTACTTTTAGCGATGCTTTAAAACAACGCCGACAACTTCCGGAAGTTGTTAATTCACTTTTATCGCACACTTTGGCACGTCAAGCTCGTTTCGAGTGTGCGTTTTTTTTTTGCTTGTTTCGGGAGCGATTATTTTCCCATCCACAAAATGAAGGATGGCGAGGGACACGGCACTGCAAATTGCGAACCCATCATCAAGGCAGCGTCCGAAAAAATTTCGGCCTAATTGAAATGACGACCGACGCCCAGCGCCCTTGCGGTTCTTCCTGCCCACTTCCAGTTGGGCAGTGAGCAGAGTGAGCATAAATTTTCCAAGTGTCTATAAATTTTATCATCCATCAGCGGCAACGGCCCGGGGGAAGCGACGTGAGGAAGCGTATCTTCGCCCGGGGGTCGCCATTTTCGTGCATCGATCCGCACCCATTCTTGGAATGAGATTTCTTTTCGCAAGCTGTTGTTAGTTGACTGTGTTTTTTTTTCACCAACAAATTCCTTTCTAAGCCTGCTTGGTCTCACAGGACCAATGCTTCACTGCGACAGTGACTTCATTGTTTCGTTCGCTAAGCCGAACCGGCGTCGACCGTGACGACAGTTTGAGGCTCCTTGGCGCATCCGGGGGCCGCGTATCAGGGTCGTGGTTGCGGTGTTTTTTTTTTTCGATATATCAGCATAATTTTTATTCCTTTTGCGTCTCGTCAGCGCGTGTAACCTCACCTCACGGTTCCCGCTCCGTCCGCTTGGCGCAGCGAACCGTTGGCTCGGGCCCAAATCGTAGCACGGCAATAAAATTGAGGCTACGTATTGACGCATAAAAATGGCCTCGGTTTATTTTTTCCGAAGGTGAGGAATAACGTTTGCTTATTTTGTCCGGAAAAAAGATTCGTCGTTTGTTCGTTTTAATTAATTCCAAAATGTTCTCTTTTTCCTGCACATGAACAAGAGGTTACAAAAAAAACATTTCACTGAATATGCATTCAATGGAGATTCAATCCCGCTCCCACAAAAATACACTTTGTTAGTTATTTATTTTCTTTTTTTTTTGTAGATTCTTGGAATGTATTACGCGAAAGTATAACACAAAACTTACCCTTTAAAACAACTCTCTTTCTTTCGTTTTCTTTTTCCCGCCCGAGTTCATCGGAAAACAATTAATAAACCTCACCCGTTTAGCCGCCCGGGACGCGCACTATGATTCATCGCGAAAACTTTTCCATTATCGATCAAATCGGCCGCGGCACACGGTGGAACGGAACCGAAAGCGGGACACTCAACCGGGGGTTTTCGCTTTCACCAAATCACGATCGTGTACCGACGGACGGAACAATACGGCCGAGAGAGAAAAAAAAAACTCTTCCCACGACGCCCACAGTTATGTTTCCTACTGGCGCTCGAAACAAAAGAACGCTCCGCGAGGGATTGAGGGGAAAGAAAACATGTTCCGAAAATACTCAACCCAGCGCAACTTGCACGCGCCACACATTCGAAGCGCGTTGGAAATGTGGCCGGAAATCGACCACCGGCATCGGAAGCAGCTGGACAACCGAGCGACGACCGAGCTACCTGCCAAGTTGAAGGATGATAACCAGCACTCACCGCACAACCGAAGCTTACACGAACACACACACACACACGCAGCATCCCAACTCCCAACGGGGATCGAGTTTTTCCGGTGCGCCAGCTTCCCACATCATTCATTCGTAGTAGCTTCGTAGATAAACTTTGCACCGTTGCCGCTGTGGCGAGGCCTCCCCCCGGGCTACCGCAACATAGAATGGCCCTTTTCTTGCCACCGTGATGGTGATAAGTAGGCTTACTGTGTGGTTCCAGCACTGGTTCCCTTCTATCACACTGGCCAACCTCCGGGTTTCCCATTCGGCACCGGCATGGATAAAGCTCGACAAAAGTTTTGCCAACGTTTTGGGTCGCCGGTGAGCGTGCTAGGGGGGGGGGAGCAAAAAAGTGAAAGATAGAGCGAACCCGGCACGAAAGACATTTTGTATGTCACGCACACGAGCAGACACACGCACCAGGCGCGGTACCCTTTTGCCTTCCAGCTCACGTATCTCTGCGCTAGTGGTAGAGTTTTTTCTTTTTTTTTGCGTGCGAGAAATAGAATCTGCGTGTCGCACACGGTGGCGCCACGTTTTAAATCGATCTTAATTTGGGCGGGATTTTGTTCGCTGAATTTTACAGCCAGCTCGAGCCGCGTTTATAGAAATGTTCGGATCCGATTTAGTCGGATCTTCGGTGAGCGGCTGGCTTGCAAAACTGTTACAGTGTGCAATTCAATACACTGCCGCCGTTGGCCGCAGTGGATAATAAATTCCACCCCATGCCAGTCATACCCGGTGGAACAGGCTGCGGTACTTATTTTTTGGTTAAAATTCTGCTCATATTTTATTACGTGCATTGAGCAGCAATGCCGCATCGCCGATGGTGGCGTTGATTTGAAGATTTTATGGGCTATAAAATTCCATATTTCACGCAAGAAAATATGAAATTATTAGCATTTCCGTACTGGTCTGATCGTTGGTAGGATAGAGAGAGTGAGAGCGACAAAGTGAGACAGAGAATGCGCGAACTATGCTTTTGTTTATCTTACCAAATGTCATGTAAGTCGTAACAAAAGACGCATGTGATAAATTTAAAAATGATCATCTCATTAAATCATTTTTATTATCTTTTCCACCATACATGACTAAGGAATGAACGTAGACATTTTAGTTATTTTTTAGATTTTTAAACAAGACTTGAAAATAAGTTATCTTTGTTTTTATCCTTTATACTCTGTTTTCCACCTCATGTGATACATTTTACTCTCATAAGCTAATCGGTTTCTTATATTTATCTTGTTTTTATAAAACAAATTAAAAAAGTGTTGAAACATTTTGTTAGAAATTGCCCTAAATGTTCGAAATGGCCTGAAGTGTCTTAAACGAAGCATAAAATTAAACTGAAATTAAGGCTCATCTAAAACAAACGTGTATTTTTCGCAAGAAAATAATTGAAGTAATAGACCAAAATGTTAAATGAATCATCCAGTTGAAATTGAGGCATGATTAAAAAAAAATCATCATTTGAAAGCCTTCTTGCAAATTTAAAATACCGCATACGAGAATAGTAGAAAGAGATTTTAGTATCAATCATGTCCAAACGCCTACCTAGATCCAAATATCAAAATCCGGCTGCTCGATTGCTTTACCTATAGTCAATAATATTATGGAATGCAAGCGACAGCTATAATGCAATAGCTAAGTAACATCTCCATCGAACCGATTCCTATCAATGCTGCCCCTTTTCACTTCCCTTACCGTCGCTCGTGCAGCTGTTGGACAATTTTTACCTCATCAAAGCGAATGAACATGCCCTAGAGTGCTCAAGAAATTCCAATTCCGGTGAAAAGTGTGTAACCATCCGTAAGCTTTCAATTTGTATCGTCATTCAGTGCTATACTCTTCTCGTTACGTTTCCACAATCCCTCTCCGCACTTCCCATTCTGAAAATTCCTTCCCAACCCCACACCCACGGCACAGTCAAAAGAAGATGATTTGAAGTGTGTGTTTCATGTCAGTTCACAACCCAACCTGACAGCGTTCCGGTGAAGGATTTCAACATGGGCAAAGTTAACATTCCCCACCGAACGGCACCAGTATGAGCGGATGGTTACCGATGCTCGTCCCGTTGCCCGATGCCGGAGCGATGGCGACTCCGAACGAACGATTTCTCATCGGTGGTGAACCTTCGGCACACGGTGTGAAAGCCCTCTGTCGAATCGAAGCCGGCGCTCGTTCTCGTTCCGCTCGACCGGCGAGGGACATATTTAATAAACTTTTTAATAAGATTTTCGACCAACAACTGGTCGGGATCAAGTCGGGTTTGTGGGCGCAGCTGGTCGCAGTGGATCGGCACCTTCCCGGCTCCGCTGAGGGTGGGTGTATTTTAAATTCATATTTTATATCTCCTGTTCCCATTGCCGCCAGGCGGCAAGGTCGATCCGACACTAGCAGGGCCGGGAGTTCGTTACTCTAGGTACACAGCTATCTGCCACATCATTCCTTTTTCCGCATGCATTAACATAAATCGAGCAGGGCGAACCGCAGTGAATGGCTGCCGTAACTAGCTTCCGTAAGGCGGCCGTGCAGGAGACTGTACGCATTCGATAAATTTCCATTCCCATCCAATCTTCATGTGGATTTATCTAATGAATCCCCGGTCCGGGCACCATGAGCACTTACGTCGTGTGCTCGTGGCAAACCAGCCGTCCTCGGGTGGAAAGATTTAAATAATCGATAATTGCCCCTCCAGCCATTGGGCGGCAGATCGGGCGACGCGAGCTCGATGTAAGAAAAGGACGCTGGTCCCGGAAGGAAAAGGATCAGTCAACTCCAATTCAAAAGCATAATCCACCTAATTCAGTTGCCAAACTCATGGCCTCGGCGAACGTAGCGAGCGGCCAATCGTTCGGCGCCCATCAGCTCGATGACTCGAGGCGCCCCCGGCGATCACCTTAGGCGCCTAGTCATGGTCGGTCGGTCGGGTTTGGCGACGCGCACAAAAACTTGACCGAAAGCAGAAGAGATACATAAGAATTCCAACTCCTCCTGGGCTCGCAAACACGGTCGGTCGGTTTTCGCACGCATCAGCTCGCCAGCCGCCTTTAAAGGCGGCAGGCAGAGGGAGAAACACGTATCCATGTACATACAGATTGCCACACAAAACTTTCACACCACAGAAAAAGGAGTTCGGAGCGGAAAACCGGGAAACGCTGGGCACGCAAGAAAATGGGGAAACTTTTTCTCGTTTATTGAGAAGAAATGCGCCAAAGGTTGTGCTCAACCTAAAAAAAAACCCCAACTGACACACACAGACTTCTCTGGCCGTGCCAGTGGTATCATCCCTGGATATGATGGACGTCGTCGTGGTTTTTTTTTTGTTCCCCTCGTTTAGGTTCAACCACCCCTCGCATTGACTGCCTCGCCCTTTTGCGTGTAGTGCTTTTGGGAAGGATCAAAGCATGCTGTACCAGCGCACGGTGTGGCACAGCTTTTGAAGCATTATGGTAGCAATTTATGCTAGCTTACATTGAAGGGACTTTAACTTTTTATTTCAATTGCGCCATAGAGCAAAGTGTTCGCTGGGTTCGGGACTGCTTATTGCTGCATATGGGACTTCGCACTACAGCTTTGGGAAGTTATCGCGAGACGTTGAACCTTACGCTTCGGAAATGTATGGTGCAGTCTAGAAAATTATTCAATTAAATTTTCCCGCCAATGTGCGGACTCGGCGGTTTTGTTCGGTCAATGGGATTGGCAAGTGCTTTGCGGTTGGGAAAAACAGATGCCCGGTTCGAGGAAAGCTTCTGAAGTGTTTGGATAAGGTGAACGACTTTGAGTGTTACGGTTCATATACAGTTCAGTTCTAGCGATTATTATGTCGGGTGCAAATGTACTTGAGTTGTACTTGAGTTGTCTTCCAAATATGCTAATGCCAGTTTGCTTAGTGGCCATGTTCATAATTACAATTTTTTGATGAAATATTACAATAAAAGATCATATATTTTAATGTAATTTTTGTTTTTCATTTTAAGAGTTCAATTCCATGCTTGCAAGAAAGTTCGACTACACCTTCATTTTCTTCAGCTAATTGACTTAAAAATAAGATTCACAAATGCAACTACTTTTTATTCCTTTGTGTATTTTTCTTCTATCATTGTAAAGTGAAGAGGCTTAAAGCCTGAGGCATTTACCTAATTGTATAGGCAAAAAAATTTAAGATTGTGAAGATGATAATTTTACGGTTAATGTATATGTTTTAAGTATTCAAAGCATGTTTAAAGATTGATAGTCCAAAACTCAATGCAGTTAAATCTTCCAAAACAGACGATATAATTTTAATAAGTCAATCAGTTGAATATGCAATCAGTCAAGATCCTTTTAAGACAAGGAATGTTTGTGGACAGTAATCGAAGATATTATTGTTTGTTAAAAAAAAAAACATTAAGATATAATACGCCCCATTCTATCTTTTCTAAATCTAATAAAAAAAAGTCAGCCTTTTAAAGAGATTTCTTCATAACGGATTAATAAAATTAATTCGAATCCTTAACTTCAATAATAAGGAAATCATTTAAAATTTCCACAATGAAAGGAACAAAAGATAATTGGAAAAGAAATACACAAAAAACATTAAAGATAGGATTGATCCGGGTGAACTCATGGGAAAAGAATGAATGGGTGAAAAAGGAATAATGTTAAGGAAAGGTCGCAAAATAAGCCACTAACATACTGATTAGAGTACTTTCCCAACATTCGGAGACTCAGGTCTGATAATAATAAATATGTCTCACATCGGAAGCAAGAATTAGCAAATAATATTCCTTCTCAGTCACGAAGGGTTTCGGTGTGATTAATCGTAATTATCAGGTACAGGTGTTCTAGGTGTTTTACTTATAAGTATTGATTAGTCCATATGTATGTTCTCTCGTAGACATCTCTTTGTAATCTCATGGTAGGAATCAATATATTGATATAATTATTATCCTTCCCAGCTACTGCATCGAATTAACCTTTCCTCAACGGGTAGGACAAATATTCCTGGAGGCTGAAAATTCTCGGAAGCAGCTAATTAAGCACACATCTTAGAATAGTTCTCACGGACGCCTACGGATTGGCTGTAAATGACGTAAAATTGCCCGAAGCTTATGCGTAGTTCCCAGCGCAAACCGATCCACACCACGGCATAAAAGAAGCATAAATTGCTTACTGAGCTGCAAAATGGCAACCGTGAACAGTGTTGGTTCGGTCTGCTCCCCCGAGACAGGTACATTGCGAGCCCGTGTCGCTTCGGGCGTGAAAAGTAAAGTGACGTAATCTGTGCCGTAATCAGTGTTGCGCGAAGCCTGATTAGAAGGCTTCCCTAAGCTGGAGAAGAAGCTTTCGTTCGAGTGCGCGAAGAAAAACGCATCCCAAACCAGAGAGAGAGAGAGAGAGAGAGAGAGAGAGAGAGAGAGAGAGAGAGAGAGAGAGAGAGAGTGGGCGAAGACACCATCCGCTTGACGACTACGAGACGCAAACCTTCGCCTCAATCACTTCAGCTTCCGCTGTCTGTCGACGCTTTCAGTAGGCTGCGATTTTCGTTGCCGGTAATTATTTGCGATGCTTTTTTTTCTAACACTCCCTTCCCATGGTTTACACAGCAGATTGGTCGCGAACAGATTTTCCCGCGAAAGGATTACCACAGCCCGTCAAAACGGATCGCGGAAACTTTGTGTTGAATGTGAAAAATACGTCGAAATTCTGGACGGATTTTCACACCGTATGGTTGCGTGTGTTTTTGCTCGATTCCGGAAGACGGAAGTAATTCGTTCGACCATCCATCTATCGTGTAAATTATCTTTCCCACGCGTTTATTTACTCACTCACACTCAGTGCAATACACCAAATTTTCCACTTCCCGTGTGTGGTCTCTACTGGTCGGTCTTTTTGTTTTTGTCAGTTTTGCTCCATTTTCGGTTCGGGGCTTTGCTTTGCGGGTGAGTTTTGGCTTTCACGAGCAGTTTTCCAGCCGGTAACGCTTGAAGCCAGCTGCGGTCGGAGGTAAAGTGTGCCGATGAGCGATTACGCTGTCAGTGTGCCAGAAAAAGCTACGAAGCCTGCTTTTCACGAACGTTGCGAATCCATGTGAATGGGGATGTGTGCTCGTCCTATCCTTTTTATTCCACGGAAGTGAGTCAATCGAATTGAAAATTTGCTGGTGCGAGTGGTGAGAAGTGGCTTCACTGTGTCGCAACTAGGCCTATCTTTGATTGATTAGCTTCGCCAACCACAATTTTGATTAATTGTTTTAAGAAGTTTTTTAAAGAGAGGGTGATAGAATCCTTTAAAATATTTCATAAAAAAGAATACCGCTCTACGTCATTCATTATTTAAAGATTTTAATAAAAATTGTTCGAATAAAATAATCTAAACAATGTTAACGAGAAGATTTAAAATAAAAACATAAATAATTAAAATACACAAGTACATATAAGTAATAACATATGATGGAAAGAGCCCACAGAGCGATTTTATATAAATCTATCTTTCGTGTTGTTTAATTGTGTATTTGTTTTTGTATAATGCAGTTACTGGTCGCATTTCTTCTTTTTCTCTTGGGCATAACGAACGAAGTCTTTCCTACCGTTTTAACGACCTACTAGACTGATTTTAACATCTTAGCTGGTTAATCACTCCCAGCTAGGGCAAGAAGGTTCGAATGGGATCATGGTATCGGTCCTGTCGTGTGAAAAACCAGCTCCACTACCACTACACCCGCGTATATTCAACATGGTTAAAGATGCCAATTTGAGTGCATTAAAAAAATATCTCAATATTCATCTCATAAATGAATAATTTTAAATTAATATGCTTAAATGTGCACATCAAGCATGTTATGTGCAAAACCTTGGGTTATGGATTAAGCACAAAATGTATTCTAATTTTTTTCTACAGCAAAAGATGCATAATTTTTATAATCGCGTATTCAAATTACAGGTAGTTTCCAAATGATTTTCAAATAGCTACTGTTTTTAGGTTAATTTTCATTCTATCTTAATAATGCTAACGGTAAAAATGAGAGTTAACATTGAAACTAATAATAATATCAGTGAAACAATTTTATTACACATTTTTTCACTGCATTCCGATGATGGCCCTTGTTTGTTTGTTAATATTTTATACTGAATACTCAATTGCAGATTGCATACTTCTTGGCGTTTATTTAAGACCAGCCCAGGATTATGCAAAAAGAGTTTTTTTTTTCTAATGTTTACCCTATTTATTTCTTCATGTTTACTCATAATAAAACGCTAGAACTGTGCTAGGGCGCCAGTTTTAATCGATCGATTCAAAAATCGTCTATTTATATCATTATGTTTGTTTGCCACTCCATAGAATATTCCACTCTTCCAATAATAGGTACCGTGGGTCACGGTAACAGCATATCCCATTCACCATCAACCCGTCCTCAACCGTCAACCGGCAAACGGTTACGGATCATGGATCAAAATAAATCGTAACATCAACTCGCCCCCGCTCCGCGATAATAGGCAATTTGTCTCGCTATGTACGTCCGCGAATGGACGGCTTCATGGATCCACGTGCCGGCAAGTTGTTCGTCGGTAAAACGATTCTTCGGAAAACGCCTTCCCCCCCTCTTCCGGCCTAATCTGAAATCTGATCGGAAATCTTTACCGAAACGGGCCGTGTTGATACGACTCTCAAGACAATTTTCACCACCACTAAAGCCGAAGGGCTGGCGCTCCTCTCGATAAAAGTGGGCTTGAGACGAGCAGCTTAAGCACAAGATTGCGGGAGTCATCGGCCAACTTTTCCGGGCATGTGGCGCTCGGCCGATCGAAAGCGAATTTGTGTGAGGAGAAACGGAAGGAGCAGAGCAGCGAAAGGAAGATATTAAAGTCCATCGACGAACCAGCGGCCAGGACGAGGAATGATGAAAGCGATGCCGAACCGATACCGGCCGAAGCGAGCATCACATCATCAGGAAGTAGATTTGTCAAGCATATCTTTTTGTCTCACTACCACTGGCCACTTGCTTCTGCCAGCGGAAAAGAGCCACTTTGGGAAACATTTTTCAAACGATACTCCTGCCCCGAACGCAATTTTCCAGAAGCACCCTTCAACCTTAGACCCAGCGCCAAGAAAGCTTTTTCACCAATTTCGAACACTTTTCCCGATGGTGGTAGTGGTGGTGGTGGTGGTGGTGGTGGTGGTGGTGGTGGTAGTGGGAGATTTTCATTCGATTGAATGATTGCCAACATTTGAACCCCTACTTCCAAGCGGGTTTGTTCGAAACTCAAATACACGGAAACACAGGCGGCACACAGCACGGTTTGGCCGTTTTCCATGTCTTAAAAGAAGTAAAAACCGACTGGCTGATTGCACGGCCGGGTAGGATGGGACGAGGGGCGGGGTCCAGCAACTGGGAAGATGCGGGAGAAAACCGATCGTTAGCCGTTTTAATTGACTCGTTATGAAACTTTTGCACTCGCCCCGAAATCGGGTGAACGAAATTTTCCGACTAGCCCTTTCCGGGCCACTGTTGGCAGCTTCACTCTTGGCACATCGTCACTTCCGCTTTTTCCTGGGCCTTTTTTTTCGTGCTTGCAAACGTATCCAAGACACGAGCCGGAAAGGAACTTCGTCGGTCGGTGGGAGGTGGGAGGAAGCGGCAGCAAATATTCTTCGATTGCTCGGTTAGACCTAGCGGAACATGCCCGGACAACGTGCGGGGAGTGTTTTAATGGTGCTCATAAATGAGATTTTATGCATCCCTTTAGATATCTAACGCAGAGCGCAGGAGAAGTTGACTTGGTTGTATTTTTTGTTTCCTTCCAACTGCTTGCCCGTGTACCAGCTGTCGAGACAAGACGCTCGGCTCTACTGGCACGAGCATGAGTTCGTGCGAAATGAGAAAATAGGCGTTCAACTGCACTGGACGTTCACGCGGGTAATTACAACTCTAATCTTTTTACTCCTTCGCAGACATGCTGCTACGCATCGTCGCTGGCAACATGCTGGCCTTTTTTCCCCCCACCTCGTACCTCCATTATATCCCGTCATAAATACACAAATTACTTCAATGATGAGAATTGCACCGATTTCCGCTTTTTCTTTTCCTGCGCCGACCCGAAATCGGGAGAAGAGAAATTTTATGTTCCATGTGTTCCATGAAAACATGGAGAAATGGTACGAAAAATGCCGATAATTTTTGTTCAACTGCAAAAACTCAGCCTCATCGAACAAGAAAAAAGTCCATCGTACACACAATTGCTCAAGTACATCATCGAACTGTTGGAAAGTATTGGGATGAAAGTGAAAACAGCTACAGGAGACTTTTATTTTCTTTTTTCTTAAGAACACCTCCTCAAATTTGATCAAAATTGTATTCGTTTATTTGATCTTATGCGGCATATAAATTGCCTTCTTGGGACTAACCCAACAGAACTCGTTTTAAAACGCATTAGTTTTTCCAAAACTCATCTCGATTCTTGAAAAATGAAGAAATAAAGTTGCTAATAATTTATCAAACAAATTAACGCTTGTGGTATAAATCATAAAAATAACAATTATGCGCACAATTTCTATCGGCTTATGATTGCCCGATAAAAAGTTTTCAAATAACTGAATATTGTTGAAGCATTATAATACTCTTAATATTTCATCCAACATCTCGAATTCATCCATAAAAATACTATTTCCTTGATTTTAAATCAATGTCATAAATCATCCATCTATTTTATTTTATTTTGATCATAAATTTATGCGCAAATAATCAAAGCCATACAATTACCCACAAAAAAAAAGTATATCCTGTAATACATGAATCATTCCGACGGTTTCCCACCGTGCATCTCGTAATTCGAATTAGGCGTTCCAGGCGTGACGCCACCGAGAAAAGGTATTCCGGTCGATCGGCTATGTTGACATGCCTTCGATGAATTTCCACGGCTTCCCGGTCGCGCTAGCGATCGTTCGAGCGTAGCGGTTGAATTTAATGATGGGAATTAAATTTCCTTCTAGCCTTACCCGCACACCCACCACCGGCCGTGTGACGCTGTTGCGTGGAGACGCATTTATTGCAAAATGCTTTATATGTATGCGCCTCATTGCGCTTTCGGTGCTGAATGCTTAACCACGGACGCATTGCTACACGCGCTTGGCGTTTATGGCAGCATGTAGTCTTCCAACGTTGTTATGCGAGCGAGCAAAAAAAAATCCACTAGATTCGGGGTGTTTTTTTTTTCTCGCTCCGCTTTATCGTTCTGCTCAGCTATTTCCATTTCCCGAACTGCCTGCCTTCATGCTTCATTTGAATAATCGTTCCCCAGCAGATTGTACCGTGCCGAGTGTATTTGATTTTCATTAGCACGGGTATGGTACTTTCAACAAAAAGCGGATTGTAAAATACATTACGACACATTCGTTACGCTACGATCATGTTTTTTATAGCAGGAAACATTTTCAACCATAGGTAGAAAACATTTCCTGATGTTTTTATAACAATAAAAAAAATGTTTGCAACCGGGCTGTGCGAAAATAAAATGTGATTGCCTTTACGATCACGTTTAGCGAGAGGAACGTTAAAGTCACATTTAAAGGCTGGAGCAACGAAAAAAAAAACAAAAAAAATCGCTCAAGCTTTGTGCCAGAAAATTGTCAAAACATAAATTGTACCATGCAATTTGTCCGTCATGTTTCCTGTCACATGTCAAAATTGCGTCCAGAATTTCGCAGGCAACGAAAGCCACATCACACTCGCCTGACAAGATTCATTGGATAAAACAAACGTGGTACAAGACCTTCATACGGTACAGAAGCTCACCATAAAAGAAAATATAATTGGTACAGCTTTTAATAACGTGCGTTAGTTTACTTTTTTTAGATCACAGTTTTTGATATTAATTAAAATTAAATTCAACTTGAAAGCGCGTCATAAAATATAATAAGTTTTTTGAGGACGTTGTTTGCTTTCATATGTATTGTGTTCCTACTATTTTTAAACCTCATGTATGATGTAATTTAAAAATCTACCTTGATCGAAATATAATTATTTTACTCTGTGGCTGTGTGTGATTTATGGGAAAAAAGTAAAATATATTTAGCGCTTGGACGAGCCGAATAGTTTTCATTGTCATTGAATAATTTTATTTATTTTATTAAACACACTTTAACACTAAGGCGTTATGAAAGGGTGTTCAAGCTGAAAGAATACGTCATTCTATTATTTAAAATTCATAACACAATTAAACTTTGAAATTTGAATTTATCGATACTAGATTACTCTCAAAATTATTTTTACGATCAATTTCATATTATCGACAGTGAAATATTGTCCCAATATTGTCTGAATGCAGAACCAAAACATTATTCACAACCAAAACTTGCTAAACATTTGATCTGATACTGACTCATGTTAAAAGAAATACCAAATAGGCCGAGTTATTAATAACAAAAGAAACTAAAAAGAAATAAACTCTCGTTGATTTTGCAGAATATGTTCAACTCGAAATGTTCTGTTTTCTTTTCAAAAACACACAAACACAAAAATTAAATACAAAACAACGCACGTTAAATTTATAGAATTAAAATTAGTTCCAAATTTCTTCAAAGTTCAATAATGAATTACTTTCCATAAAATAAGATACGCAAGATCAAATTCGCTGTGTACAGAAACTCATCAAGGTGCAAACAACAAGTCAGAATAGTTGAATCGTTCTCTAATTATTATTCCATTTCAACCCCATTTCCATCAAATCCCACCGACACAACCCCATCAATTACCGGGCCGATCGGTCCCAGGTGGCTATCGCGGCGTCTCAACCACGAGCTGTGAGCTGTTTCAGCATCCCGGGGCGCAATAACTAGCTTCCTTGCGGTGCAAATTAAATTGCAATGAGCCGGAAGATGTGCCCAGTGATAAATTGCATCCCATTAGACATTTGTCGGTGCCCCGCGAACGTGGAATGTAAACCATCCCGCCCTTTTAATGTCCAACTTTAAATCCAATTAACACCGCGCGACCCGTGCGTTGCTCAACCGAAGAGCAATTAACCAACACGCAACGATCGCGTCTGCCGCATCAATAATACGCACATGCCGTGGAGCGAGAAAAGCGTACCGCCGAATGGGCATGGAAAGAAACGATAGTTCGGTGCAGAAGGATGGTGTCTCATTAGCGTAAGAATCTATTATTTACATTATTCCTCCCCGGCGAAGAGGACGTCCTCGTTTGCGGCGTTGATGAACTGCTTCATTCCAGCACCCACTGCAGCATGGAGTCTGGAGCTCACTTTTCTTTCACCTTCGCCTTTCACGCCGCCTTTCACTACGCGCTACCGAAGCACAACTTGTGTGACACTTGGCACAATTTTACGGCGGTTTTTAATGCGCTCGGGACGCAGTTGGCTGACGGTCAAACTCGGTTGCGTCACTGGCGGACGATGTGGGTTGCCCTTTTTTTCCACTGCCTTTATTTACCGTGCTGCACAGCATCGCTTCGGCTGGTGGAGGCTGTTTTCACTGACCACGCTGGCGCATTCACTTTAGCACGGTTTTTCTCACCAAAGGAACCAACCCGGATTTGCCGCACCCGCAGCCGAAAGCTTCTTAATTTCCATTTACATTGCCTACGTTTGAAAGGGCTTCGGTTTGCTATTTTCGGCCGACCACTTAGGGCACTAAATAAACATACTTACACTCAAGCACGGACAACACACACATGCACACACAAACTTACACACTCTCGCACACGTACGCACCTGTTTTCACTGCGTCACCTACTGCGGGTAGATTCACGCAGTCAATCATACAATTACAGCACACGGCACCGCTCGCTTCCGGCACGACGCGCGTTGGGACGAATTTAAATTCGTCGTCGTTTCCGCTCCGTAGGCTCGAGCCCACCCGAGAAGAAGCGGTGCTGTTTCGTGAAACCCCCTGGAAGCAGACGGGTGGCCGGCAGGCTCCCACCACGGGAGAAGCTTTTTGGCTGCCTTGGTTGCGAACGGGAATGGCACCGGAAAGACCTTTCACGGGAAATGGAGTGGGTCCCAAACTCACTTGCTTTTTTGCACTGCTTTCGCACACACCACACTTGATACCGCTACGCTTCAGTTAAGAGGGTGTGAGTGGCCACTTTCGCAAAGGTTTGTCGGAAGCGGGGGGAACAGCTTTTCCTTCGCTGATTGAGAGTTGATATTGGGAGCAGGATTTGAAAATGAAAATTGATGATTTTTACCGCACCATTCTCAGCCCTTTTATAGTACCGGCAGCACGACTATGAATCAGCTGGTAATCCAAGCAAGCCACACACTGCTGAGCTCCTTTCGACACCCCGGTTGCTACGATTTGACTTTTGTTCTGTGCTCACGCTGGGGGAGGTTTCTCACTCGAACCGGATTGAAACCCAACTCAACAGACAACCGGATTGCGACCGAAAAATTTCACCAAAAATTCCACCCACCGAATCTCGCCCGGGTTCTGCTTTTATTAGCACGAATTTCACGCACGCCCTCCGTCAAGCGTGTTGGGGCCCGGTTA
The DNA here is from genome assembly GCA_000473445.2 of Anopheles farauti. Lineage (NCBI taxonomy): Eukaryota > Metazoa > Arthropoda > Insecta > Diptera > Culicidae > Anopheles > Anopheles farauti. The sequence goes on from KI915042.1 coordinate 10,568,351, forward strand.
GCGGGCGGTTACTTTACCGCACGTTCACGTTCGTTCACCGCGGGTGAAATCTCGCACCGGCGAGCAGCGCGCACCGACTTTCCGAACCGATTCCGTTGCTCAGCGCGATGAAACTGCTGGGCCCGGCTCTCACAGTCTCAGCCTGGGCCAGATTTCGGAGCCTGGGCCGGAGAAGATGCGACGATACTTTGATGATGGTTATCGGAACGAACCCGTTCCGGTCGGTTCATGCGGACCGACGACGATCCGACCTACGCGAACGGAACCGAACCGGGTGAACACGCTGACGGAATTCATTCTGCGAAACAATTCGGTTCATGCCAGTCTCTTATCAGTCGGGTAGGAGCTTCGGCCCGTGGGCATGCATATTATGGCAGCTAATAGATAAGAGATAAGTAAACCAATATGCAACAATGCCTTTTGTTAAAGTTGTGAAATGTTTTAAAAGTAATAAGCATGGAACAATTGGTATGTTTGATGCCTTTAGAAATTTTTTATAAAATTTATGAGTAATCTACGAATATTTTTCGATGTTATATTTCATCTCCCATTATGATAGTTACTTTGTTAATGTTTCTATTTGTGATTTTTTATCATAAACATGCTACAATGTGTATCTCAAAGTCAACTTGACAGCTCTTTCAAGCTCATTTTCAGTTGTCTGTCTTGACTTGTTTTCCCCAATTTTTGTATTGATATTTTTTCATAATCTTCTCCAATTCCTTTCGTCAACATGTCCTTTTGTAGTATCGAAACGCTAGCACCAGCTATATTTACTTCTCCACACCCAAGATTACAGCTGGCAAATCCTCGGCCCATCCCGAAGAGCAAACTCGCGAAATCGCGCTGGGGAAGTGACGGCTTCACTGTTCGGTTTTTCGGTACGATTGCGTACTGCTGCTCGTGTTATGGAAAGCTCATCCCACAACGTGTGCGACCGCGCCACACGGAATGGCCCAGTAAACTAGTAAAGAAACGCCGAATGAACTTCTCACTAGGACACTGCGAATGAGATAAACGACGGTGTGTGAGTAGAGCGCGGTGAGCAGCAAACCCACCGCCCATCTCATGGCATGCTTTGGGTGCACCTGACCCCGGACACGGCGTTTCCGGTTGGCACCGAAAAGCGGATGCGTTCGGCCGTGAATTGTTGGCCTTGAGCAATGGAAATTCAAGCGACAGTGTGCGCGGTGGTATCTATTGCGGTGAATGCAGTAAAAGCTGACGGTATATATGCAGTCGGTGGTCTTAATTGTATTATCCCAATTTTATTTTCTACAATCATTACAGATGATGTATTGTAAAAAATGCATTAAGCTCTGTTCTTTGATTTCAAATGTCAATTTAAAACAGGGTTTCAATCGACCCAGCAGAGCATTGTAACACATAAAAATATTAAACATGCGAACTGTAACATTTTTACTTTTTATTAAATATGTACTTAATGTTATCATAACAAAAGCCGATTGTGTTTGGGTGGATATAACGGAAATTATGGATATTGTCTTGATCAAATTGATTAGATTATGTTCTATGGATACGTTCCAAGAGCAATATAAAGTTAAATTATTGCTAAATATTCCCCGGAAAGCAATAGTTTCATAGATTTTTATTTATCTTAGTTCTTAATTATTAATACACCATCGTGAGCGAATTGATGGTTTCTGAAATGGAAATTAAATTAATTTATATCTAACTAAAGTATTATATTTCTTTTCCAGTAATTGGAAAAGTGCTAAATAACTAACTGGTGTTGCTCTTTGAAAAAATGCAGTTTTTTTATTTTTCAGTTTTTATTTATGTTTTTGTAATTAATAATCGAAAGTTATAACTAGAAAACACTTTATACATATTTAGTTATTTTTGTAAGAAGAAAAAAGGAAAGATATGATAAAATCTCTCAATTTCGCTTGTGTTCTTTTTTTTTAAATAAGATCAAAGTGATCAATATCCTATTGAAGAGTCAGTGAATTTCACTTTTTATGTAACAATGCATTCTACTTAAAGTATATTACACGAAACATTCCATTGCCTTTTTTGTAGTATAATTAAGGACTTCTATAATTTTACCAAAATAGTATTTCCTTTTTAACATCGGAAAAATACTAGAAACAAATATCATTTATTTGAAATTTCTTTCTCTTTACAAGCTTCCCAAGCGACCAGTACTGTCTTTGTCAAGCAAAATTTGAATGGGAAAATTAACTCATTGCGCGCTAACATTTTCTCACAGGTTTCTTTCCAATCTCTGCAGCCAAAAATAAACTCATTCCAACCAAACAACCGTCCCCGCACCGAACGACTTCATGACCTGTAACCCAAGGGCTGCAAACGGAGCCTTAAGACGGAGTGTGTAAAAGCGTTACCGCCTTCTGCCTTAACTGCATCGTAAAACGCTTTTACCCACACGAAAAAGGTATCCGCAGCGAATCTCACCACCGCCGACTGCCGACCCAACCGTTTCGCCTGGATGGAAAACCGTGCACCAACCCTGCTCCGGATGTGCCTGATGTATGACACGTCAGCTAAATTTAATCTTCACTTGCACTCGCAAGCGCACACCCACACCGAGTCCTCAACTTGACTTCAAGTCGCGGGTTTTGTGTTTTTACTTTCGGTTTCCAAACAAACAGTAAAACGGTAACGATGAACTTCGCTTGGAGGCTGCTGCTAGTGCAGCAGTGAAATATAGTTTCCGCTGAGTGATAACAAAATTATTTATACGTGCCGCGTGTGTTTGTGCGCGTACATACGTGAGCACAAACAAACAAGAAAAGCGAATGTCTATGCTTTTTACAGCACCGTTTTCGTTTCTTTTTTTCTTACCCACTTCACCTCATAATGACATGCAATTGCATTAAATGAGCGCAACGAGTGAAGAAATTAGCCAACTCCCGACTCATCCCTTTAAGCGGATAAGAAGAGTGTTTGTGGGTGTGTGTGCGGGAGAGTGTGAATGTTCTCTTTCTCCTCTCCTCCCAAGGCGACGCCGTGACCAACATGATAATGATTCATTACGGCTCCTAATCTCATCACGTGAGCCGCTGCGAGAAAGTGGGCTGAGAAAAAGGTGAGCAACGAGATTAATTTTGCGGTTAATGACATCTCTTCCCGGATTCCGCTCCGGCTCCTCCGCTAGCCAGGGACACTTAGCAGGGTAATTAAAAATTCAGCTACTAAACCATATAAGATATCGTTTGCTTGGAATCGCAAATGAGTAAATGTGGTAATGAATACACTGCGTGAAGCCTGTTCACCTAAAACCTGTCCACTAACCCATACTCACCCGATCGAACGCTCACCCCTGCATCATCGAATGCAAATTTCGGACGTGAAAAGGGTTTACTTATTGTTATCTTGCTGAATTTAATTACGTCCACCCGATCGTCGGTTTGAAAGGATTAATTCGATCCTTTCCGCCGAACTTTCCGCTACATTCACCCAGGTTGTACAGGGTATGGTATGTCAACAAAGTGGCAAACAAAATACCCACCGAATTCAATCACACTCACCCAACACACATTAAGCCCTCCCCCCCTCCGGGTAATGAATATTGAAGAGCAGCCCGTATGCATAAGATCCAATTTTATTGTTAATTCTGCATCGAGTGTTACGTTTCGGTTCGAATGCAGAAACAAAATCCGCGTAAACGGGGCGGATGATGGGAGCAGGGGGAAACAAAGCACACAGACACGACGGAAGGACGAACCTGAACCCTGATTTACGTTCATTACGGATGGCTTACGCTGGTGCAATTTGATTCGAACCCGGCCCCGGTGTGTTTGCTTAATGCGAACGAAATTAAAAATTAATATCCCATCCCGACGTCTCGTCCGGTGGTTCGTCCTGATCTTTCGGGTACTCGTCGAAGTTGGACAGATCGCTGTCGGACACGATGGGCCGTACGAGTGGGGCCGGCATCGTTCGATCCTTCAGCCGCTGCCACTCGAAGTTTCCGAACCAGCTGTCGGGACGGGAAAACAAAAGATACATTCACATTAGTGTCCACTTGTCATCCCCGACCGAGACAAACTTACGAATGGTTCTTGATGTCGGCGATGCCGTTCTTGCCGTAGCCGAGCCGTTCGGCTGCCGTCTGTCGGCACAGACGCTTGATCAGGACCTGCGCCTTCTTGGGGACGCGTGACGGCAGCTCGATAATGTCGATCCCTCGGAGGATGGCGTTGTACGTCTTCATGTGGTTTTTGCCGCGGAACGGTGGTTTGCCCACCAGCAGCTCGTGGATCAGCACCCCGAGCGCCCAGTAGTCGACCGCCCGATCGTGACCCTTGTTGAGGATGATTTCCGGCGACACGTACTCGGGCGTGCCGGCGAACGTCCACGTTTTCTGGTTCGGTCCGATGCGCTTGGCAAACCCGAAATCGACCTGTCCACGGAAGAAACGAGAAGCAGACAGTAAAACATTAGTTCCCAGCCCCGGCAAACGTTCTCTTTCCGTCAGACCAACATACCAGCTTGATGTAGCCGCTTTCGTCCAGCATCAGGTTCTCCGGCTTCAGATCACGGTAGATCATGTTCCGGCTGTGCAAGTACTCGAACGCTTCGACGACACAACCGGTAATGAAGCGTGCCGTTCGCTCGTCGAAGAACTTGCTCTTCTGCAGAACCGTCCAGACGTCACCACCTAGGCAGGCTTCCATCAGGAAGTAGAGGTACTTCTTGTCGCGGTACGTTTTATATAGGCTGTAATCGCATCGAGATTATGAGTGAGATTATATGGAATTAGCATAGCATTAGTAATTTCAAAAAATAGTTTTATAGTCCATACAAAAGTTTAGGATTTTAACATTTTTTTGCTTTAAAATAATCCAAGTATATTTTTTAAAATAACATTTTAAATAAGCAAAATTTCAGATTTCAGCTTGTTTACTCTCTACTTGGAAAATCATTGAAATTTTATAAGTGTGATGAATTTTCCTTTCAATACTAGCAACTGATTGAACTACACATTGAGAGTTTTAAGACGCTTCATATGATTTTTGTTCCAGCTTATTTTGAGTACGTGACTGGTCTTCATAATGCTAATAAAATCTCTCTATTAAATTGACTTCGTGTGGGAGTCAGTGTGTGAGTTGAAAAGATTCTCTTTTCGTCTCTTTTTTTTCGATATTTTTAGCAACACTTTCGTCCAACGTTACACCTTTTGGGCTTTCAGTCCATGTGAGTCAGATAAAAAACAGTTTCAAAATGAATAATGACTCAAATTGCTGTCATGACTGTGATAAAAGTCCACTAAAATAAAATTATTCATCTGCCATCTTTCAAAATTAAAACAATAAAGATGTTTCATGCTGCCTACTGCTGATGTAATAATTTTAAACAAACACTTTTATACCAGTTGATAAACTATACCAGTTGATTTTAAATAGACCACCATCAAACATTGTTCGAATGAGTTGTCAAAGGTTCCTGATTCCTGATTCATATCTGCTTCTGAAAATGGCAGATGAACGTGTTGTTTGTCAAGACTTATTTCATCTCAAATCAACAGCAAAGTCGGCAATGATGCAGTTTTTAAGAGACGATAAAAAGGTAGCCTCACAGCCAACCGAAACACAGTGAAACGGAGCTGAATTTTCAGAACGCTAAATATTAAAGAACATCGCAAACGTTGACTCCGTCCTGCTAAATCATAAACAAAAAGTGTATCGCATTACCAATATTACTTCATCAGAGCGATGTAAAGTCAACCGTAAGCTGATTGTCTCAATGCAAACGGCACCGACGGCCGTACGGCGAATCACGGCGAATCGCGAATCACGCACCGGCAAAAACCCGATCAACCGTACCACAGGAGGAAGGGCGACAAAACAAAAAAACTCCCCAAACCAACACCGATGGAGATCGATTTTATTCGCAGCAAACCAAACCGGCCAGCAGCCGGAACCGGCGGACGGTATCAGGGCACCATATCGATTTCAATCAGCAACGCCCGAAGGGAGCCCGTTTCGATCGCTTTTCACAAGCTCGTAATTCAATCCGAAGTGTTACCTCGCACGGTTCCACGGATTCACCGCAAAACGGTCGGATGTGGCTGTTGCGCTCACGATCAAAGCCGCGTGTCGCGGGTTTTGCTGTTTTCCGGCTCGTACCGCACGCCCAAAACTTCACGTACACCGGCGTACCCCGATGGTCCTTTGCGTGGGCTCCGAAGCGGAAAAAGACCCGAATTCTGGCAAAAAAAACTGGCACACACACATACGCTTTTGCCCTAATCGCTCCACCGGATTCAAATCGGACACACAACCAACACCGCCGGGCCGCGGAATCATTGTCGTCGAGAGTCGAGAGAGGAGGCGAGAAAACAAAACGATACAAATCGATCGATATCCACCACCGAAAAGCCACCCAAAAACGCCCGAAAGACCGGACAAGAAAACAACAACACACACGCGCACACAAAGGAAACCACACCAAAAAAACATATCCTTACCGTACGATGAACGGACTGTTGCAGCTTAGCATGATGTCCTTTTCGCTGTAGGCGTGCTCCTGCTGCTGCTGCCGTACCATTTCGATCTTTTTCAGATACTTGAGCGCGAACGTTTGGTGGGTTTTGTACTGCACCAGCTCGACCCGCCCGAACCCGCCGATGCCAAGCGTCCCGATGTACGTCAGATCGTGCAGCTGGATGTGGTCGTACTCTGTTGGGTGGGTGAAAGTTTCTTAGTTGTGAATGTAGTGACACACAATGTAGCGAGCCCGCCTAAATGGGCCTGACAGCCTCACCTGAGACAATATTGGTCATGGTCGAGCTGCGTGGTATCGTGTCGGAGAGTTTCACCTCGCGCAGTTTGTCCAACCCACCCAGGAACTCGTTGAATGCGCTGCCGAACGGGGTGGGAAAGGGAGAAATTAAATAGAAATGAAGTATAAAAAAATACCCAATCCAAACACTCCAAAGCCACCTACATTCGATTGAGCGTCAGACACTCCGTTCCCGGTGGGTTTGCGATGATGCTGGCCAACCGACGGTCCTCGTGTAGGAGTGCCTGCTCACCGAAGTACGCACCACGCTGCAGTGTGCCCACCAGCCGATCGGTGCCTTTCTTGTCGGTTTTGATCACGTTCACGCTGCCGCCCCGAATAATGTAGAACTTATCGCCCGGGTCACCCTGCTGGATGATGGTAGAACCGGTCGCATAGAACTCCTGGCAAACAAAACGCAAAACAAACATGTCAACTACTTCCCCAATCCCTTAGACATCCCATCTACATGCACACGCGCTCACCCTCTTTAACAGATCCGATATCTTGTGCAGCTTCTCGATCTCCAGATCCTTCAGCACCGAGACCGTGCTCAGAAAGCGTACGTTTTCCTCCCGCTCCTTGCGGCCACTCTTCATCATAATCTTCTGGAAGACCTTGCGCTCGAGCAGCCAGACGCGAGCGCCGGTCGTGACGCGTATCGACGCGAACCGTTTCGCCTTGTACAGGATGGCCAGCTCGCCGAACACGACGCCGCGTCCGAACGACTTGATCACCTTGTTGTCGACGACCACCTCGTACGTGCCCTCCTCCGACACGAAGAAATGGGCCCCGATGTCGCCCTCCTTGATGATGTAGCTGTTCGGGGGGAACGTCATCGAGCTCATGGCGGCCGTCACCGCCTGCAGCCGCTCCTCGTCCATCATGTTGTTGAGGAAATCGTTCGCCACGATCGCCGTCTTGATCAGCAGCTCCGTGTCGGCACTCTTCGCGTGCGTTGGAATGACGATATCCTTCGACTCCTTCAGGTCGGTCTTGTCCGACACGACGCCCTGTTTGCGTGTCTTCTTCAGCGTGCCCGTCGTGTTGTCCAGTTCTTCGATGATGGAACGCTGGGAGGATATTTTACGCAGCAAAACTTCTTTCCGCGAATGTGGAGGTGTCTCATCGGCGAGCGGCTCGCCCCGGTGGGTTTCCGAAGGTACGGGCGGAGGTTCGCGTGATGGCGGTGGCTCGGTTGGTTGTGAAATGTCCTACCAACAACAAAAAAATGGACGGTAAGTTCTTGAAAGCTTCAAACAATTGCATCCATCCCTAATCAAATACCTTCTCTTCTTCCCTCACAGTTTGCTGCCGAATCAACGCCTCCTGCAGTGACCGATTCAGTACCTCATCGACAAAGTTCTGCTCCAGTTGGCTTCTCGGTGGCGGTAGCTTCGGTGGCGTCGGTTCCTCGTCCTGCGAGGTATCGCCTGCGTCCTCCACCTGATTTACTCTGCTCAATCGTGGCGGCAGATCCGGTGGTAACACCGTCGACCGGTCATCCTCCGAGCTCGGCGCTTCCGGGACCACATCTTCGGCTGACTTCTGCAGGACGGGAATGACGTCGTAGTCGGAAAGCTCTCCCTCCAGCAGCTGCTCCTCCGAGCGATGGTTCGACGCGGACGGAATGTCCAGATCGTTCGCCGCCGGCTGCTCGTGCACCGTCCGTTGCGGGAGATTCGTTTCGTACGAGCTGCCACTGTCACGCTGCTGCCGAGGTTCTTCTGGCTTCTTTTGCTCCCCAACAGGCTGAACCGTCTGCCGGTCGGTGGATTTACTTCTCTCCTGCAACTCCTGTACATCCTTTTCGAGCTGCACGAGCGTCGCTCGTTCACTCTTCGTCAGCTGCTTGTAACCCTTCGACTGAAGCGCCAACATGTGCAGGATCTTGTTCTGCATCAGATCCTTCCGCAGCTGCTCCTGGCCCGCCCCGGACGGTGCCTCGATGGTGGAGTTTTCTCGCGAACTGCAGCTTATTTTGACGCCAGTGGAATCGCGCGGTCGCGATGCTCTCCGTTCGATCGTGGGCCCGGGTGCGACGATCGTTGGCGGTGGACGTTGGTCGGCTCCTTCCGCCGGCGTTTTCCTCCACGCTTCCTCTGGTGTACCGAAAGGATCGGGCTCACGGTTAGTGTCGTTTGTGGAAACGGAGCCCGTAATGTTTAATCGTTCGTCCAACGATCCCAGCCCCGACTCACGTTCGTTTGATTTGACCAGCGCGGGCGCTGGTTCGGTGGCCACGGTTGTGGACTGTGGGGGTACCGTGGGTGGTACCTTCTCCGCCGCGATGTGCCCATTGGCTCGGTTCGGTGGCGGTATCGTTTGACTAAAATCCTCATCGTGTAGCCGGCGTGTAACACGTGTAGCCTGTTAAGAAATGGAAGAAGTGAAATACCACTCATTGCCTCCCCTTGTTTCGGCACCTTCAGGAAGTGCTTTCCATGCATGCGAATGTCTTGTAAAACTATAAACACCTCTCACTCGCTAAGCCCCATGTTCGGTCTACTTTGATTCTTGTAACGAGCAAGAACGGAACCTATCAAAGTGTGCGCTGAAAACGCGCGTCATGTAGGCTCTCAAACCTCGGGTTAAGCTTAAAATAGATGCGATGAAGTGCTGCACAAACAAAAATTATCTCCGGACACACGATAAGCTTAAGGAGTCTCAAAGACTTCACACTTCAGAAAACAAATGCAACATAGCGGGTACAACTCACTGCACTAGTATGCGACTACTTGAAGCGACTTACACGATCACTTCAACATCTTCCTTCACGGATGCGTGACCAATCGGTTCTACTGTCGTTGTTCTTATTTTTTTTTTGTTGCTGTATGCTACAACAACAAATTGCCTCATCCTCTGATAAAAAGCTAATTATTTTTTACAACTCCGCTGTCTCATAGCGCGCGGCAAGGAGGCAACAATCATTATCGACAAATTCTTCTGCGACACACGCACCAGAAACACGAAAATTTGCGCAATCACTGCGCATTGGTGCGGCGGTTAAAAATATCGACACCCACGGGTGTCAATATGTCTTAACAGGTTGATAATGATGGGAGGAAATACTTTATACCCGTGACGTCTGTCCGGTTGCGTTCGATAAGAACCGACAACTGCAAGCGTCGTGCTGAGTCGGGTAGTTCCCGAGCGTGATTAATATTGTTGCGAGCGATGGGTTGTTTTCGAAATTTTAGTTTGTTTTAAAAGGCTTTTAGAAATAAATGCCATAACTAGCAGATACTACAGTCATTAATGTCTACTCATTATGCCGCTCATCATGATTGTATTCTCACCCTGTCGGAGCATCTGTTTTGTTCCCAAGGCGCTAGTGTAACTGTGACCTATTTATTTGCTTGTAATACGCCACCCCGAGCTAAATATCTCGGGTCTTGGACCCGATGGTACTCCCGACACCTGTTCACACCTGTTCTGTCGCGGCTACCAAACCCGCTACCAATCACAAACACCAAAAGAAGCGATTGGACCAAACGGGACGGGACCAAAGAGATCCCAAAGAATCAGCCCGACAGCGGTATTTCAAGACTCCCCGATTGTGGTCTGTACTCACAGCAAGATGATAACAGAAAGACATGGCCTACCGCCTGCTTGCTAACAAGACAACGGAGCGTCGTTCCCAAAAATTGGCAGCGTTTCCTCCCTTCCGTCTCTCCCGTCTCAGCATCAGGCGATCCGGACGACCGAACTTCGAAACACCGCCATTCATCCGCAAGCGCATACTCACCACAACTTCACCGTCTCCCGTGTCGGCGACGGGCAGATTAAACGAGCCGTGCTTTCGCCCGAAAATCTTTGCAAAGCACGCCATCCTTTAGGCCGTCGGTGGCATCCGGAAGTTATCGGGTGCGGGCTGCGATAAATTAAACGGACTTAAAGTCTAACTAATGATGTCTTGACGTACGGATCGGCACTTTCTTCAAACACATTTCACTAAAACGATGGTTCACTAGTTGCAGCGTTACTGCAACGAGGAAGATGCAAAACCGATGTACACCTTGCTTCAGTTCGTCCGACACCGCACCTTCATTCCGCCACGTTGAAATCGGTTTTCAATTAGATTGATTGTTTTCGCACTTGGATCTTGCCGCCAAGGCGGTTGTCGTCAATCGGCGATACGTGTCTCGGCACACGGAACGACCTCTCTCGGAACGGCCGATATGTTTGCTGCTGCTGCTGAGATAATGTGACACTTTCATTCCTTCACTTTCAAACGCTGCGGCAACACCCAAACCCACAACGCCTTCTGCAGGTGCTAACCGGCTGGATCTTCTTTAAGCTTCTCGATTTATATGAACACGGTCGGAAAAGGAACAGCCCCTTTACGCTACGATTCGTGTTCGGCACCGCGACACTGCTCAACCGTTTCTTCCCGTCGTTCGACTCGTACTGCGTACGCGGGACAAAAAAGAAGCTAATTATTAGAAACCAATTACTAACCAACACAACGGCAATCATCATCCCTTCGGCGCGATACGATTGCAGGCCGGCGCCTTTCGCGGACGGTATGTTCACACCAAAACAACGGCACAACTGTCTCCATTCCTTTAAACCACCACACCTCCAGCTGCCTTCGCTCGATAGCGCAGGAAGGGATGATTTGACGGGGTGGAAGAAGGAGGAATATACATCTATGGAGCAGCATGGCAATGTTAAAAAGAGAAACATAGAAGTGCTACCGGTCGAAGGTACGCAGTCACCTATGCCACTGCCATGCATAAGATAGCTTTATCTACACCAGTTTTGCCGTCTTTCTCTCGCTGCTGCTTGGAAACGACTTTTCTTCGTTCGTTGTTGCGTGTGGTGGTGTGTAGCACCACTTGTTGTTACTTGACAGTTCATTCAAGCGTTCCGAGCAATCTTTATTTTGTTTCTTTTGAATGAAGGGCATTCCCCAGTCAAGCTTGAAAAGAAGGTATAAACATACAAGGGTCTAATACCTGAGAAGTTTCAAAGATATTGTAAAATGTAGTTTACAAAAATGGTAGCGTGTTTGTCATATAAGACTACCAAAGCAAAACATTTATAATAAAAAATATTAAAAGTTCATACGTTCTTGTAAGTACACATAAATAACAATACAAAGCGATACAACGAAGATGTCAACAAAAGGAAAACCACAACGTTCCAAAGTCAAAAATCTTCACTGGGCTTATTAAACAGATTGAAATAAATATTGTAAAATATTATAACTCATTTTATAGAAGGCAAACAAATAAATTTAGCATGACAACTTTGCTAACACAAATCTGGTTTTGTGCTAAACATTTTATACTTTAGATATTAGAAATGGCAAATAGATCCGATTATTTCGCCTTCAGTGAAATGCATTTCAAATCCATTAAATTTGAAAAGATCCTACTCAATAAATTATGATCGATGTATTTTAAAACTTTCAAAGATGAGGCAACACAGATAAGACAAATAAGCGTGAAATTCAATCCAAAGCCGACCTTATCTTGATTTAGTGGCGCCATCTCTTGGCGGGCGTTATTTATGTTTTTTTTATTACATTTCTCACATTTTTAAGGTTTGTCATATAGTAAACAATGCAAAATGTTTGATTGCGAGAAGAATCCATCTACTTAGAAGAAGGAGGAAAATCTTAAGATATTCTTAAAATCCACATTTATTATTTCTTACACGAAATATAAAAAAATAACAAGTAAGCAACATTGAACAATTCAATGGCTAATCAATGGATCGAACTGCATTCATCGCTGACCTATCTACCGATAAACGCTGAACAGGTAACCACCCAACCGCGACGGTAGTTCCCAGGTGCTGTTGACACTGTGTTCACCGAGCTTCTTTGATGTCGGTTGTATCACCTTACAAAAACCCTGGCACCTCCAATCGCCCTTGCATCTTCCTGCGGGAGTTTCCCACTCGCCCGCTCCCCCCGGGAATCGACCTTCGCCATCACGCCGACACACACGTAGGTGTCTTTGTGCGTGGTGGTGGTATCGGTACCGAAGCGTAAGGGTGCACCTTATCAAAAGCGCCCGACGATAACGCGTGCAAGATCGAGAGTCGCTTATCGGAACCGACGCACATTGCTCGGTCGCTTGTAAACAATCGTTTGGTTTTAAAGAAATTAAATTCATGCCACGGCGGCCTCCATGGGACACCCCGAAACGGGGTGAGCTTGGGAGCCACCAACACACCGGTAGCACGTACGTCCATGTATTATGTGTTCCCGATTTGTTTTCTTTGTTTTTATACGTTTATTGTGGCAAACTCTCAACGGCTCACATAGACACGGGCCGATACGATACGATCAAACTCAACGATTACATTCCATCGGATGACGCCACCTCTTGAGCGTCCTATTAGTGTATTGCACAAAAAAACCTAATTTAATTCTTAAAAAAAAAAACAAAACAAAACGGTGCAAGAAAGCGGTCGACCTCTTTTAAATTAAAAAAAAAACAACAAGCAGTTCCCTCACACTAACACACTTTTCCGACAATCCATGGCACTGCACTTTGCTCCTGAATGCGCTCGCGGTTATCGACTGTCACGGATGTCACGGATGTTACTGGTGTGTGCGCCGGGTGACAGCCAGTGTCCGCCTTTGGCCACTTCAAAGCAACCAACGCCCATGTATCGTATCAATTTTCATCCACTTCACCTGCTGCACGTTGCTGGCAGAGATTATCTCCCCCTAGTACATCGACGTGAAGGTGATCAACTCACCCATCCAGACGGATAAGGGTGTAAAACCGGCGGGTTAATCAGGTGAAAAGGAAATCTCATTATTATAGCTTTCTTTACCCGGTCGTTGACGTGCTTGGATCTGTTTTGAGCATTTTTTATCATTTTGTTTGTGCTGTTGAAACAATGTGTTACGCTTTTGCTATCGCGTTAAATTTTGCTACCATTAAGATCATTTGAGAACTATCTCTTTATTTCTTTTCAATGCAATACATCCATTTAAATTTGATGAAAAGCAATAAATTGTTGAAAAATATCATTGCTGTTTACAGTTATTATTTAATTTCCTTTTATTTTTATAACAGCGTTTTTCTTCCCTGCGAGACTAGCGATGTAAATCAGAATAAGTCAGTTTTCAGTGGAGCATGGAGCGTTTTTAGTTCTTTTTGTTCAAATAACTCTGAGTGGGTTTCTGGTGAGTTCCAGAAAATGACACTGTTTTTGTTTCTAGTTTCATTTTAAACACAATAAGAATATAAAATAGTAATTTTTACGAAATGGGTCTTATTTCTTTTTTAAAAAAGTATTAAAATCATTAGAATTGTGGCAAAAATAAAAAAAAAAACACATTTAAGGCAGAATTTTTTCAAATTAACCAACATGATGAAATTATCGTAGATTTTGTAGAAATCGTAGAAATGTAAATCATAGAAATTAATAAAATTTAGAGATATAAAATAAAGTATTACACTTTTTAAAATATTAGATGTATAAATAACATTTTAAAAATTAAATATCAATTTTTTTTCCTTTATCAAAAAGAAATTGATTTACGCATCACCACAACCTGATAGGTCACGGTGATCCTTTATCGTAGAAGCGTATATCTCCTTCGCGATAATGGTGCTCTTTAACCGATTTGCATCAACCTAAAAGGATTATCGTTATCTTGATGAACGCCCTTGCCTTAAACGATCTTCATTACATGGTCAGAACTGGTTCACCTGGTGAACCCCTGGGGTGTGGGGTAAGTGACCCTAACGTTACCACCTCTTCCACGCTAATCTTTTTTTTTTTATTCATTCCTGCCAGTAGAAATCGTCTTATCAATTTCTCATCAGCTGCGATTTTTGTTTCTCTTGTAAAACGCTTTGCAATTACTTTATCTACCATTGTAGCAGCACGTGGCAGCAGAAAAGTGGAGTTTCGCACAACAATTATGTCTTATAGCACTGCAGCAGCACGAGCTAGATTCCGACCCGATAACACCCGAGTGCTCGATGACGTTCTCTAATCAAGTTAATTGTCCGAAACTTGCGGTGCGTCATCGTGACAGTGAATGTAGGGAGAAGTCGTTAGAAGGAAAGTATGCAGACCAGTCAATCGAACCTTCAATAGTTCCGTGAATCTTGTGAAGAAGTTTCTCAATCCGAAGTTGGTGATAGTTGCACTTCCCTTTTACGTACGTTTTAAACATTTCATATCACACGAAATGGATACATTCCAAAACGCAGTGAAATAACGCTTATCTCGATTTTGTACATGATTCGAGACAACATGATTCGAAAAGCGGTGTAATGCTCGAATTGCATCAAATAAATGTCAACTTTGATCGTAAAAGCGCATTATCTTCTACGTTTCCTGCCGACGGTACCAATGGCACTTTCAGGAAATATTTCTTACCAGTACCAAACCAGTTTCCATCATACTTCATGGCAGCAGTTATTTTGGATGAAGAACAAATAAAATAACCCGTACACTTTGACTCAAGTTTTAGTATCTCGCTCTGGCAACGTAACTTCCTCCTGGAAAGTCCGGAAAAATCAGCAAACTGCACCTGCACAAACCGATGATTGATCCGAAAGCCAAACCGACAGTGTCCTACTTTCCAACATGTTTCCCCCTCCCGGTCGGTCCGGATAGCGATCTGTTTTATTTCACGTGCTCCCGTTTCGGTCGCCAACCGGGTTGTGATTGTGGTAGTCAGTGCTCGAGCTCGTAAATCAGAATGCAATTTATAAACGATGACCCAATCGGAGTCGTCCGGGACGTTGCGGACTTTTTCCCATTATACCTCCTTCTTCCAGTATAATTTCATGTTTCATCTCGAACGACTCCATCCAAAGATTTGCTACTTAAAGTGTTTTTTTTTTGTTTGGGTTTTTGGTATGACGCTTGGAGTATGCGTAAAGATGCGGTCCTGAGCGGAATATTTATGGCGCTCGCTAGTTCATAAACCACGGCAAACACACACTGAGTTACGATTGCGCACCATGACCATTAGGGGCCAATGCTCTGGCTGTGGTGCGCAATCATAATCGTAATCATAATAATGATAGCGGTAACAATAGCTCCAACTGCTAACAATAACTCGAACCACACAAAAAAAAAACAAACCACAAAAGGGAACCGATTGAGAACGAGAATTGAGCCCACTGTTTGAGTGCTCCCTACACGCCAAATCGGGCTGTATCGAGTTGCAGTGCCTAGTAATGCATCATCTATTGAACCATTTCCTGCGTTAGTGACAGTTCCATCGTACCCATGGCAACCCTTCCCTTTTCGTCTTCCATTACGGTGCGGTAGCAAGTAAATCATTCGATCGTGGTTTTAACAACCGCAGGAAATTTGCCAATGTTGTTTATAGGAAGCAGATGGTAAGGTTGTTTGGTTTTTATTTGAAATTGATGAACTGAACTACGATTTTTAGGAGTTGAACGTGTTGGAAACCAATGTGTTTGTAAATTGCAATCTCAATGATATTGAAGTATAATAATAAAAAAAATCTTTCAGTTGAAAAAAATATAATAAAAAATGAAAAGAAATGCTTTGCTTTCACAGATCTTTTAATAAATAAGAAACAATGGTAACGTCTTTCGTCTAGACGTTCTTCTTTGTCTTTGCAATGTTTGCCGTTTAAAAAATGTCTCAGGCAGAGAGATAAAAAATGTGTCTTGATAAAATGGTTCCATATATTTATAGTATCATTACCCATCAATAGATGGCACCACTGTTACTGTAAGAAATGGATGTTATTCGAGAGAAGATAGCATTTTTTTGTTACCTGTACAAGATTTAAATAAACTAAACATAAAATAAAAATCTAGATTAGTTAAAAAACAATTCTTGGTCATAACGTAACATACGTTTTTTAGAAAATGTTTTTAATATGAATTTGCGTAGCCATAACAAAATTCTTTTTGAAGCAAAACATGCCTAAAACCTATTTTTCAATTGTTGAAGTTGAACTATTATACAATTTAAAAGAAGAATCACTTTTTACTTAAACACGAATTCTACATATCTAGTCAATGAACATAAATTTAGAATATATTACACCTAATTAAAGGGAAACAGGTTTTGTTCGATAGCGAATAAAGGTATATCTGTATATGATTACAACTCTTTTTATAGAAATATGAGCAATAAACAATAATTATGTGTTCGAAAATAAATTCAGTAAAATTTCTACAATTTTATGGAACAAACCAAACAGTATTTTACTATAATATTCATTAATTTCACGATGAAAATGAATGCACATTGCTGTATAATCTTATGGCGAAAAAAAACAAAAAAAGCCACAGCATCCGGTCGAATAATTGTTTCATACGGTACACTTCATCTGCCGGAAACATCGCGTAATGTATAACAGTGAAATTGGTGTCCCACGTTTGGAGGAAAATGGAATGTGATTTTGAATTTTAAAATTATAAAAAAATATCCGGTCAAACCTTCATTATTTTACTAACTTCCACAGCGGTATATAGTAAATGATAGCATTTATTTCTGTATCTTCTACTAATTTTTTCACGCCTCACGCATTACTTGTATTTCAAAGTTCTATAATAACGGTTCTAGGCCATCAGCGAATCACCGCAGCATTGCCTTTGACGCACGTCACCACCATAACCCGTTTTGAGCAATTCTCACGCCGCATAAATTGCTCGTAAGATGGAGCTCCCTTTTGCTCCTGTGTGATTTTCGTGGCACCGGAAACTGCACTATCTAAAGCTCTCTTTCTCTTTTTCTCTCTTCCGCAAGGATTGCTGCATGATTATCAGCCGCATATTTAATGCCATGCCCATCATCCAGGCTACCTTCTGATGACTTCTTCGTGCTGCCGTCGGAACTGCCGATTTCTGCGCAACCGGATTCTCCGGAAAAGTGCGATCCGTTTGGGCAAGCCCGCTCGCATTCACTCCGGCTCCCTTTCAAGGCCACCGAAATCCCATGCCATCCGGTGACAATGGCAACGTGGAAAGTTATCGCGGAAACTAGACCGCAGCACCGTTTCGCTTACGAAAAACACACGGGCGGTTCCTGTGGAGCATGGAAATTGTGTCATTACCATGCATAAATATGATTACGAAAAGCACCACCGAGAACCAGACCGAGTCAAGGCGGACGCCGGAAGCAGGGAAGTCGACCATTTGCATGGGAAGCTCCCACCACACGATAACGACCGTCGATGAGCGTATGGCGATGAGTCGTACACCAATAATCGGTACAGGAGAAAGGATGAAGCGGAAGTTTGATGATTCTTTGAAGGGCTTTGTAAAAATTTGTAGAGGATTTATTTTCCAACATATTTTAAAAATTCTACTAGCAGATCAAAACTTTCAGAATAAAATATTTCTCTTACAATTTGTAAACGAAACAACTAGTTCGTCCACGTGTTCGAAAACCCGTGAAAGGCTCCTATAGGAAAGATAAAAATCTGGCAAACCATTTCCGCACAATACTCCAACTACTTCCGTGGGCAGGAGTGCAGGAATCTCGGCTGGATCATGTATGCTTCATAATTCATGGGCTCCTGTTTCAAACCCATCCACCACGAACCATTCCACCAACCAGCAGCCTTGCAATCGAGAAGCTGTAATCTGTGCGAACGTCTCTATCCGGGAACCGTGTAGCATCGAGGCAAGCTGTGCTGCGCCACGAACACTTCCAGCCGCGGGTCCTCATATGGCTTAGCGGTGCTGGAAGTGAATATTTTATTAAGTGCATCGCGAAGCAAAAGGGGCGCCCGTCGCGGGTTTGCATGCGGCGTGTGCTGGAGTGTGTGCACTTTTTCTTTCCTCCTCCGTGCGCTCCGGTTGGCCGAGATTTGATCAACTCAAAAAGAAAGGATTTAGCCTTTGCCTCAGATGGAACCAATTTCGAATTGATTGAGTACTAGTTTGTGAGCGGCGGAAGAACGGGTATGGAATTATGACGTACAGGTTTTTCTTACATGTGAAGCTTAGATTTGTGTTGAAATCACACGGTAAATTGAACGCAAATATATTATTTACACTCTAAAGCACTAAAAAATAAGAAAATATGGTGTTGGTTAGAATTTCAAGCGTTACATAAAAAAACATTTTTTTTGTTACGTATTATTAGTACAACTTGTTTATTATTAGGAAGGCTAGGTGGTAGCTTATCCAATGTTATTTTTAAGTTAAGTAAAATAAAAGCTACTCTTTGAAGCCAATAAATTGTATATCTCTGTAAGAAAACTCCAACAGTTTCTTTTGAATTAATCAAATTTTGTTTCCAAAGAGTTTAGTTATCGCGTTAATTATGATGCAAAATGTCAAAACAATCACAAAAACAATGAAAGCTGCAATTCTCTACAAACGAACTATTTAGAATAAACTAGTCTAACATCACACAATATCGTTATAATATATTTCTTACCTAACGATTGATCGTTCCGGAATAAGTCTACGACGACTTGATTAAGAATTTTGTAAATGTGTACATTCTACAGTAAAGCTGAAACTAATACACATTTTTACATTGCATACTTTCGGGCTGATATAAATTTTATGCGCTCAACAATTGATTTACGTTTCAGAAACGTTTTAATGGCGTGAAACAATAGTGAGTTTCGTAACTACTAGCCTGTTTATAATGTATGACCTACTATAAAATACAAACCTTTATGGGTGCATACAAATTCTCTTTAAACTGCTTTGTCTGTAAAGGAAACAAAATTTGTTCCGGAACCGAAAATTTGATTGAGGATATATGAACATTTCTCTGTCATATATTGAGTCTGCAAATAATGTTAGACATTGAAAAGTATTGAATACAATTGAGCATAAATAGTATTATACAGCAAGAAATTAACTACTTCAAATAATTTAAAAAAATATTAAAACTTTCTAATTTCTCATTTTGGAAAAGGTTTGAGGCCAAACATTCACTTCATTATTTATTTACGTAAGGCAACATTGGAAGTATATTTGGTTAAGTATATTTGATCCCTGCATTCCCACCATAAAAAAACACGTGCCCCATCGTAGAAACTCGATGGATAATTCATCAATTATGCGTACTCCCGGATCAACGCCTTGCACCACTTTGGTCCGACAAAAAGTGCCATCATCTCACCCATCATCCTCCACCAGCGAGTGCTGCTGGTGATCGGTTGCCTTCAACATGGTCCCAAACTTGCTGCCCGGCGTGTTGGCCAACTGCCGGGGACATCCATCCTCAACGATGCGTCCCTGTTCCAGCACCAGCACCCGTTCGTAGTCAAACAGCGAATGCAACCGATGCTGTCACGCCGAAACCGGGAAAGGAACCGAGAAAAAACAACATCACTTGCAATTAAATCCTTCACCTTCGCTAAAACCCACCAGCACCTACCGCTATCGTGATCACCGTCCGTCCCTTGAACGCTTTCTTCGCGGCCTGCAGCACCAGCTTTTCAGTTTCCGTGTCGAGTGACGAGGTCGCCTCGTCCAGCACGAGACAGACCGATCCGCGCAGGATGGCCCTCGCGAGGCAGAACAGTTGCCGTTCGCCGCTGCTGAAGCAGTGCTTGTCATCCGATATCGCCGTACCTGCAAAGATTTCCATCGTCACGCGACGCGAGCAGCAGGCAGGTTGATGTTAATTACCCGTGACAGATTGCCGTGTCAGTACGTACCAAGTCCATCGGGGAGCGCCTTCACGACGCTCTTTAGCTGCGCCAGCTCGAGGCAGTTCCACAACTCCAGGTCGGAAAAGTGACCCCGGGGGTCAAGATTCTCCCGCACGCTACCCCCGAACAGCATCACCTCCTGCGGAATGATCGACAGCCGCGACCGCAGCTCGTCCGTGTGCAGACCGGCTATGTCAACGTCATCGATCAGAATGCGACCGGCGGTAACTTCCAGCGCGCCGAACAGTGCCAGCGCCAGGGACGATTTGCCGCTCCCGGTTCGTCCACAAACACCCAGCTGGTGATGATGGAGATGGAAGTAGAAGGGAAAAGATATAACCGTTTCACATGTCCGAATAATAAAGTCAAAATGGAGGAGCAAGCAAATCGCAGCAGCGACTCACAAAGAAGGCACTGGAAAACGTTTAGTTGCTCGTTAGTGTGTTCACACTGATGTTTTCAACCACCTACTAGATCCCTTTTTCAACCCACCAACTCCGTACACTACGAGGTGAGACTGTAAAATAGTTTTTAATTTCAAGATTTGTCACACGCTGCGTTTGACAAAGGACAGCAGGGCGAACACGAGCACGCGCTCGTTTGGCGCTCGAAACTAATTCCTGGACATCAATTTCGCACCCGTTTGGGGGTGGTGGTGGTGGTGTTGTTGCTGCTACAAAACCTCTCGTTCTTCGGTTTTAGCATGCCGGTCACACCGGCAAGGGTATCGTATGAAAGTCATTTATTTGCTATTTCTGTTTTGCATCGTATTTACTGCGGGAATAAACCCTCTCCCGAGCATCCCCTGTTTGGTCTCCTCAGCAGTTGCACTACCGTGTCGCTATCTAACCTATCTTCCTGCTGGCAACACAACCAGCCTCACAAAAGGCTCACAAAGCAATGTTTAACCGATTGCTTCTTGCTAACTATTCACGCCAGGGATGCGAAACGGCACGCCGTGGTGAACAGAAGGAGAAACCAAGAAACCATTCAAACCATCGGGTAGTCCATTAGCTCGTGATTTTCCGAGTGGACCGAAGCTCGGGGCTGAGGCTGGCCTGGTTTGGGTCCATACCCGGGCTAAGACTATCGCGATGATGATGATGATGATGGTTCCGAAGCTATCGGAACCGTTCCAGTGCCATGTCTCGGCCGACAGCCCCGGGGACAGCGTTCTGGGTAATGTAAAAGTAGTCATTTAAATAATTAATTGTACAACGTTGTGGACAGGGAGCTCAGGGAGAACGGAACACGGGTGCCGGCAAAACTTGAAGCGGTAAAGTGAAGCGAGTGACCTTGTTACACCGGTTGTGTTCCGTTCGCTTCCCTTTCCCCCTGCAGTGCTCGAAAACACCGTGCGAAAAACCATCCTCACCAGCGGATAGTGGATGAATAGTGTTTTGTTTAACGCTGTTTTGTCGCTGCTGCTGCTGCTACCACCACCAGTACCACCACCACCATTCATCCACCCCGCTCACTTACCCGTTGGCCCGCCGGGATGGTTAAATTCAAATTTGTGATTATGTTCTCCTTTTGATTTTCGTAGCGCAACGATACGCCCTCGTACACGATGTCACCCCTCAGCGGCCAGGAGATCGGAACGCTCTTGTCTGTGCGGGAAGAGAAAGCGAACGGTTGGTGACTTGAGATTCTTGCACCGCACCGGATCGAATGGTGAAAGTTGAATGATATTCTAGTGCTGCTTCTGACATCGAAACGGAACTCCAGGTTGAAGTAATCGGTACAACAGCAGCTGTCACCCGGTGGAGGCCGTGCGGTGGGACGAAGCGCTTCCTGTGAGTGTTTGCCGTAAGACTCAATGCGGATCTGCATAAAACATGCGCAAAATGCAATAGTTGTGAATTTCCTTCCGCTGTGAATTTCCTAGTGTTAGTCCATTCGAACGCATTTATGGACGCTGTGTCTTTCGGTTTTGCAACCCGTATGTTACGGTAGCATGGAAGTAATTATTTTTCAAAGATGAAATAGTTTTAAACCGGCTGAATGCTACACGGCATACACGGACATACTTACATGAACACGGCTCCACATCGCTGACCGCTTGACCACCTCCAGCCTGGCATCGGCGGCGTTCATCAAACCTCCGCCGCTGGCAATCGCTCTCGATAAAGGATTGGATCCGCTCGACCGCCCCGCCATACATTTCCATCTCCGCGAACAGCTTCACGACCCAGTTCAGGTAGATCGGCACCAGCATCGCGTAGTTCACGGCCAGCCCAATCAGCGACGAGCTGGTGGACGCTGGCCGCAGGCTCGCCGTTATCAGCGCCGTCAGGATGGCCACGAACACGATGACGGCCCCGAGGTAGTCGAGCGCGATGCCAAGCCACCGGTTGCTACAGTTGAGTGCGATCTGCGCCACGTTGTTCGCCTCCATGCGCCTGAACAGGACCTCCATGAAGCGTGCCTCCTGGCCGAAGGCACGGATCGTCGTAACGCCCTCGATGGTTTCGGAAAAGTGGGCCAGTATCGGGGAGTACGTCATACTCTCGATCCGCTGCAGCTCCCTGGCACGAGGAAGTGGAAACATTTGACCGTTAATTATTTTTGTAAGCTTATTATATAACTCCCTTGTTTCGAGAAAGATGCTTGAAACTCAATCTAGAACTGATTTCTATTTCATTTATTCTTTAATCTTATGGCTTGTATTTTAGGAAAATTAGTATAGTCTAGAACCTAAAGTTCATTTCTTGAAATTATGTTCCATTTACCCAAATCTCTTCATCTCAATGATTCAAAAATGTATCCCTTTTTAATTTAAATTAATTAATTTAAAGCCTAAAGGAAGCCTAATTTTTTTAGTAATATTTGATAATGACCTCCACTAGAATTGAAATTTGAATTCTCAATTTGGAACTCTAAATTTTACCACAAGCGATTTATTATTTTCAAAACCATATCGATTCGATCTCGAGTCAATCTGGATTCGATTCTTTCATCCGAGTTGATAGCTCTCTGACAATATTTGAATTGAGTTAAAATTCACATCCCCACTCAAATCACATGCTAGCTCGTTCAACAAAGTTAATTAAACTTTTAACTGGCCCACCAAATATTCTTGATGGTTTCCCAACCATCAAGATCCCAATTTTGCTGACCCAAGCTAAACCCCAAGAAAGATGAGCAGATAGGGAGTGAAAAAAAACCTTAAACTGCTTGCTGCAGAGGAAAAAAGTAGCACAAAACTTGCACAACGCAACTTCAACTCGTCACTTCCTCCGGTGCGCTAAAATTACAAAACGCCATAACCGAACCCATGTCACCGTCGAAGCCAGACACATCGGAAGCGGAAGTTTGCCCGGAGAGGGACCCGTTTCCCGGGTCCCTGGTCGCCGGGGTGGTTGACTTTCAAACCGCTGTCCGCATGTTGCAGGAAGGGCTGGCTTAGGACAACCATCGAACACGTGTTCCGGTCCGCTGCAGAACCGACCTGCCATAGATCATGTGTCCCGTAACATGTGGCCGTGTCCTAACGATACCACTTATGTCTTATGTCTGCCCGTGCGCCCGGGTGCTCTTGCAGTGTGAAAAGTGCACCCGACGATAATCCCAATATGTCCCTGCATAGACGCACACACTAGAATCGCATCTCTTTTCATTACATCGAGCTGGAGACACTTGGAGATTCATATCCGAACTGTCCGGATAGCGGCCGGAGAAAGGAACGGATTAAAGTTTCACTATTTTTCAAGAACGAGCTGAGAATGAGGTCACCGTCGGGTGGCCTTATCTGCGATGCAAAGATGTGTGTCCGTCTCGCCCGTCCCGGGGCTCATCCGTCGGTGTATTGATGGCGGAGACCGGGTTCTTATGATTGAACCAATTTCAACTCGGGAACCGACGCCATGGAGAAGCCGTCTGCAGGAGTAATCAAAAAAGAGACTCACAAACTCACAAACGATATTCATACGTCCCGAAAACCACCGGTGACGCGTGGCACCACACGACTTTGCGCTAACTCAGCGCCAACCAATTCCCCGACTGTCAATTCAACCACCATCGAGCGACGTAATCAATTTCGCCAAAGTTAAACAAGCTTTCGGAGTCGGAAATTTGTGTATTCTCCAGATCGGTGGAAGCTCTCACACTTCGCCGACAGGCAGACAGGCCGGCCGATGTGTGCATTTCACTCCGCAAATTATAAATCAACGGCTCACCACCAAAACCCGTGGCCACCTTTTGTGGTTCGCCGGCAAAGGTTGGGAGAGGCGAAAAGTGCACGATGCACGCCGCTTTAGTTTTGATCGCAATGCAAAGAGATAACTCCGCACCTATGCATTGCAACTGCGACTGTTGTGGGATAACTTTATCCTCTCGGGAACGGTCGGAAGAGGAGGAGAAGAGGGATCGCAAGTTCCCATCTTGCAAACTTCGTTTCCCGGAAGGATCTTTGTCTGCAACTTCGACTTTGGCTGGTGCTCGTTATTTGTGTATGTACGTCGGTTTTAAACCGTTCCTCCCGTACGGACAATGAACAACCTAGAACCACCGTCGGTAGTTCCCGAGAGTGTAAAGTGCAACCGTGACACAAAGTGTAGCGTAGCTCCGTAAGTAAATGTTTCACATACGATAAATTGGTTGTCAACGCATGGAAAACTTCATTCCGACACATGGGAGAAAACATAAGCTAGCGCTAGCAGCGCTCGGTTGCTCGAAATGTGGATTGTAAGAAAGATGCCGGTATTATGTTGGAATGGAGACGTGTTTACTAGATTTCGGTAGGGTACACATGATTTGTACTTTTATCTACAAATTTCTAGAAGATATTTACGTGAAAAAATCGTGGTAAAGGTGAGAAAGTTCGTTAGTACAACGAGAAAAATTCGTTTGATCCCACGTCTGGTCTTAGATGCAATAGGTTAAATGCTCCATCGAATCAACAATGTCTTGTTCTTGTTGTCATGATCAATAACCGTCATCGGTTATCCTTTTTCACCAGATCACTTCGATTCTTATGTGTACTAAAACAGTGGGCTAAACCTGTACGCTAAACATGTTCTAACAAGGAGATCTTGGTGTATTTAGAACACATTTTCTGTACTAAATGATAATCAACTGCAATAGTACACCTAAAATTACATTAAATAAATTTTACAAACAATCAACAATTCGCCCCAATGTCTCGCAATCATGAAAAAGATAATGGTTAGTGTCTCAATTTTATTCGGAATTGATAACGGACCCTGTTTTATTGCTTGATGATTTTGAATAGCAAAATTTTAAATTTCCTCCCAGTTCAGGAAAATGTAGATAGCACATACAGAATTCGCACAGATAGCACATATCTAGATAGCACATACAGGCATAACATGAATTCCTATTTAAATTATTATTTTTAATTTATTTTACGACATGTTCTAACTCTGAAAATGTTCCCAGTTTGGCGAACGTAAAATCTTTATCATAAAATACATTAAACTTCTTTAATCTTAGGTACTCCGGTTTATCGGAAGATGTGAAAGAAAATAACCTAGCACCTAGCATTCAACAAGAGACACTTTAAATTTTGTAAAAAAAAAACATAAATGGTAAAGTTATTAATAACTCAAAATGGCCCGTTAACATGAGCGCTATCGGCCTTGGAAAACTTCATCCCGCTTCGGGAAGCAGTAGTAAAGCGAGGGATGAGTAATATCTCATCTTACTCCTGCATAATACACACAACAACAGCGGATGAGTAATATCGCTCTTCCGCATAGCACTCATTTATAGCTTCCTAATCGTGTCGACTCTCTGCCCACCGTCGTGCTACTTGTGCTGGGTAGTAACCGACCAAACTTGAGCTCTACTGGTCCTTCTGCTCACGGCCCGAAACCCGATTCACCCGAACCCGAGTTAACCACAGCGCTTACCTGGACGATGCGCGGTAGAATTTTTGCACCAGATAGTAAATGCCGCAAATTGGTAATGTTAACAGGATGAAATATGGCGTTACGACACTATTTATGAGCACGGCGCACAGGCAGAGCAGTATGAACTGTAGCAGCTTTTGACTTGTTGCAGCGATTTTCTGTGGAAGTGAGAACGGAGTGAGTGTGAGAGTATGCGCCGAAGGTTGTATGTGGGTGTCGGGCGGGTTGAGTCCTTTGAAGTTGTCAAGGAGCCCGACGGTAACGTCCGGTGCCGGTGCACTGATTTATGGATCAATTTGCAATCCTCGTCCAGTGTGTGTGTGTGTGCGTGTGTTGGTGTTTGCATGCTTGCTTGCGTGTGAACTCCAATCGTTTGCAATCTATTGCCGCCGGCACAATCAGGACCTTATCTTGTTTCCTGTCCACCTTTCTTACCTTGTCCACCACGGCCACGTCGACGCTGAGGCGATTCATGATCCGCCCCAGCGGCACGGATTGGAAGAAATGGATGGAATTCTGCAGCACCGATGCAATCAGCTCCTGGTGCATCCGTCTGCGCGCGTTGCTGCCCGCACGCTGCCCGGCCGGTACGGTGATGGCCGCCAGCACGATACAGACGGCGGACAGCGCGACGTAGATGTGAAAATGGTGCTGAATCTGCGAACCGGTGAGAGAAAGAAACAATCAATTACCATCCACCGAATCGCCTGACGGACGAACGAACGTCCGTGGTGGCCGGTGGTGACCAATTCGTATGCAAATTGGCACGATCCCAAATTCACGATCGACCGGAAGACCTTTCCACGAAAATCTCACCTCCATTGGTTCCGGTGGGCTGGGTGGGTCCGTGAGATTAACTGGTAGCGGTGTAATCCGAGCGACCGGTGAGCCCGATGTTTGATCCGTCCACTCCTGCAGCCAGAAGTCGGTGTACACCTTCAGCGCCTGCTGGGCTAGCGCGCTCAGGAAGAAGATGGCAACCATCCGGGGACCGCAGGATAACAGATACAACCAGTACATGCGTGCCGGTATGCGGCCGTATTTGCGTTCATCGTCGTAGATCAACCGGTTGGACACTTCGGTCTCACCACAATCTGCAAGGCAGGGAGGGTGCAAGAAATCGTTAAACCTTATACCGGGAAAGCAATCATGATTGGAGTATTATGATCAATTTCGGAAGTTAATTGATATATTGACGAAAGTTGTGTATTACTATTGAGTAATAATGGGAGGAACTGTTACCTGCCCAGTTATGATCATACTGTTTTGAGATTGCTTTAAATATAATTTACATATTAAGCCCCACTTTTTGTTTCAACTTTTTATTTTCGACTTGATTATTCAAAGTCAAAAATAGTTACATGGAGGTAAAAATGTATGCTACAGGGAACCATCTAGCAACCATAACGGAGTAAGGATGAAAATGGTTTATGATAGAACAGCTGTCATACGTTTAGAACAACTATTTTAGTACTATATTTTAGTAGACATCAGAATAGTGTCGTATTGGAATTTCTAAGCAATGAAATTTTGCCTGCTTTTTGATACATTTTTTGTATTGAAATTCTTTTTTTTTTAATTCGTCTTTATAATATGAAATGCGAAAATGAAGCCAAAATGAGCGGAAAAATAATAGCACAAAGAATGCTTTTAACTGGACGTTTATTTTTAATTTCAACGCATTTCAAATTTCTTTACGTCAATGCTTCAAATGCTCGTACATTGTCCACCAGAATAGAATAGATCGTATTGTGGTAGGTATGAAGTCAGATATGAATAAAAAAAACCGGCCAGAAATCTATGGACTTTAGACTTCGGGGTGCGACTAAATAAGATCATATCAGTATGGAACAGGTTGGAACAGGTACATGTTTTGCAATCTAAAATGCTTTAAAATATACAAAAAAAATATAGTAGTGGTGCTCAAAAATACTCCAAGAACAAAATTTTAAATTTTAAAATAATCATAAAAAGTTCATGTAATGATGCCATTTTTGCATCTCACTTCATACGCTGAAACGTTATTCAAAGCGTACCGAACGAACTCATGATTCGCGCATTATATTTTGCTATTTCTCTCTTACTCTTGGCAGCCCCAAACTCATGGACTCTTCTTTAGCTGAACAATGAGATTCTTCCCGGCGAAACAGGCAGCTGCCACGCAGAGCAGCGTAAATGTGGAGCGATAATTTTCTGTCTTCGTACTTTATTCTGTTTGCGCTAAATTTCCGACACAGACTGGATAGTGAGGCAACAGCAACAGCAACAGCACCAACAAAACCATCAAGACTTCTCGTCTCACTCGGGTCTGACTACTGCGACACTTGGTGACGGTCCAATTTATGATGCAATCGCATACATACGCTCCTGCTCTGACCCGAAATAACCCCACAAACATACACACGCACAGTGGAAAGCACACTGCATCGGGCATTTTTCGGCAGCATAATGCACGATTATGCTAAAGCACTCTGTCGCTGATGGCAGTCGCGACACGCGGACCCAGATTGCGAACCGACATCTCCGGCTGAGTTTTATTTTCACTTCGACGACGATTTTTTTTTTTGTTTGCTTCTTCTGCCTGAGGAAAAACGAGGATTCGAGGCATGTCAAAATCGGATTATTGAACGTTACACTTTCTGCCGTCACCGCCGTCGCGCGTTGATGTTCGGTTGCATTCTTGGGGCTTTTTTTTCCTTCATTCGTTCGCTTCCGCCGACATAGCTAATCCCGCGGAAATCAACTGCACGATCGTCAAACTGCACTCGCCAGCATGCCAGCCAGCGGCACGGGACGAATCGGGTTAAACCACTTCACCGGAATGCATAATCGATAAAATCCCGCTGGCAAGTGCTTCCGCGATGGCGCGGGGCAATATGGGATCGGTTTGCGAGCCATAAGTGGTGCTGCACTTGTTGGCAGCTTCAAGAGCAGCGTTTCCTTCATGTGCTGCGCATGGATTCACGCAAATCCGTGCAAGGCGTGCCGGAACGCTGCTTCAAAAAAATAAAAACCAGCATTCGAGGACGATCGGCGTACGTCAAAAGAATAAATTGGTCGGAAAATAAAAATACTAGTGAACGGAGGAGTTCTTCCATTGCTGAAGTTTATTTTTTAGCTCGCAGGCGAACGGCTAATCTGCGCTCGTGCTAATTTGAGCTGCAATTAATTAACTACAACTTTGTTGGCAGTTTATACTCAGTGGGTATGTTCTGTAGCAGGTTTTTTCAACACTCCATTATATTTTATGACTATTTATTTTGGTTACCAAAAAACGCGTAAATCCAAGCGATGCTTGTCACACTGTCCACGTATCATAGTTCACTTATATATTGTGCTTATAAAATTTGCATATTAGCTTGAAGCAAAGTGCAGTTTTCCAGTGTTGCAATCCTTGGACAGATTCTTTTGCATGTCTCAAACTGAGCTAAAAATGACAAATCTTGTAAACATATTAATTTTTAATGGATGGGGTACGTAAACCATCTAAATACGATTAAACGATGGTGTTGCAGTATTGTATTGCTTTGCTTTTGTACTCTACAATGTTGAGAATTCTGATGTTCTGAACAAAATTGTCCCAAAATTGACTCTTGTCGATTGCACAGAAAAAAAATCACGAAATATATTAAGGCTGTGTTAAATTATTCTTAATTTAAACTCATGTAAAGCTTGTGCCGTTTGAATGGGAATTTTTTATCAATTCGTCTGAATATTTAAAGTTTGATAATGTTGAAAAAGGATTCTCAAGTTGAAAAATTTTCATATTGCTTTTAGATATGTTACTCGCCAACAAAGTTTTCCAATAACATTTTGTTGTGTTTCGGTATGATTCGTTAAGGTATTTTTTAATTTTTTTTTATTTAAAACTGATATCCAAATACCAAAAAGTATTCCAAATAGAGATTGAAATCCAGTTTCTTGGTAATTCAAAAATTCGCATTATTTTCGATTCAGCAAACCCCGCCCCGGTTCGATTCAGCAAACTCCGCTCGAAAAATTTCCAAATCCAAAAAAACTCCAAATGGTCATAAAAATCAACAATGTTTTTATCTGTTTCCTTCAAAATGAATTCTCAATTTATACACATGCGAACACTACCAGTTGTCATAGAGTTCAAAGCGTTTATAATACAAACAAATTTGTCAGATCATTTTGAAAATCTATCTGAACCGAAACTGAACCGATGATTCTTCGGTATTTGCTGAGCTGAGCAACAGCGTCATACCGTACAATCAGTCACGCTGTAAAAAGTCGCATCCAACTTACCAACGGACGACTCCTCCGTGTCCACGCTCTGGCGCGACATCGTCGAAAGCAGCCGCTTTATCGAGTGGTGTCTCTCCTTCGGCATGCTCCTACGCAAAATCACAAGAAAAAAAAAGAAAAGCAACCGTCCCAAAGGCACGCATTCGCATGAGGTTAGTCGGTACGGATAGCCATGCCCAAGCGCACACGCGAAAGCCCATACAAACTTTAGCGAGCTGGCCTTCCGTGATGACTTCCGCGAGCCGTCCCGTTCGCCGTACGGTCGACCGAACTCGGTCGGGTTGGAAAACCTCCGGCCCCGCAGTGACATCCGTCGCAGGAACTCTGGAATGCGGAATCCGATGGAGCTACGCTTCAAATCCTCGCAACTATTTCGACCCTCGGCTTCTCTTCGCCGGGGCACACCTGGCCGATCGTCCGGATCGGTTCGTCCATCGTCACCTACCACGTCCACGATGTCCAGCATTCTGCCGAAGAAGAAGGTCGAAAGAATGTGCTCTCGTTCGATGAGTGAACTAAAAAAGGCTCAAACCCCTCCCCGGTGGAAGCGTACCTTCGCTGGCTGGGAAGAGTGAGCGGCGTTTGGCCGGACGTGGCGGAAGCTAACTGACCCGGAAGAAACGCACAGCCGTCCGCGTTGGATCGCATCCGGTACAACCGATCATCCGTGCTGCTGGTGCTGCTGGTGGTGGTCAGTGTGGTTGGGAATGAAATGTGACGCACCACAACCGCAGGCTGCCGCCGCTCGTTCGACCCAACGTCCGTGGACGTGGCGGCGGTGTTCGTTCCCATCGTCGTCGTACCACCACGGGTAACGCCCAGCTGCAGTGACAACGCACGAAACACGCTCTGATGTCCGGTCGCCAGCGCCGGCTGATGGTGGCGCAAGATGACCGCTTGCGTCGAGGGTGGCGAATCCTTTCGCAGCCGATTGGAAAAGTGTCTTCGGAGGGCGACGTTTGGCTCGTGGCAGTCTTCGATCGGAAGCGGAAAATCGTGTGCCGAGAAGCGTGATCCGAACAGGGCCCGGTTTCCCATCGTCCGGGGGAGGTAGAATGAGCGCTGGAAGGTTGGAGAAGTGACACGAAACTCCGTATTTATTTATGGCGTAAAGGAGCGGGAGTTCTTCGTAGATCATTTGTTGAATTATGTGACATCCTGCGAAGAATTATTGACCGTCAGGTTCGCCACGGAATGTTGGGACGTCTTGGTTCATGCCACCGACACGGTGGAGAGAGTTTCGGAAGAATGCTTTATTTCGTAGCACATACTTTTAGGGAAGTTTGCATTAAGCCAAGAAAAATCAAATATTATTCATTTTTTTGTATCTCTCTAGCAATTTTCGTAAATTATTGACATATTGCTCCATTTATTTGATGGTATTTAACTTTTTTTAACTGTCTAATATGCACTGTCTATGTATTTTTAACTGTCTAACTATAACTGTCTATGCATTTTTAATAAATATTTGAATTAATGTTGTTCAAGAATTAACTTAAAACACACTTATTTTGACATAAAAAGGTCTGTTTACATATAACAAAGGTTATAATCCTATGAAGAATATCTTATTTATTTATTTTTTAAACTAAAAAAATCCTAATATTTTATGCGTATATATTTTAAACGTGAGATGTGATACATTTTTATGTTATGTTTTATAGTTCAATTTATAAAAAATCTAAAATCAGACCCAACAAAAATGTAAATATCATATTTCAAACCAAACATCAGCGTTCTGAAGAAGAGAATTAAGTTAATTTCATATGTTTATTTATTTCATTTTTAATACACACACTTTTTAGTAGGTAATGACTATTGTCTCCCGAGATTCCATTTGTTTCCTTGTATTCCTTCTTCAAAACAATATGTGCCTTCTCATATCTCAACATAGAATTGGGAATAAAAAAGTTCTCTCCACAAGCGGTCCTGTGAAATATTTCTTCCGCTAAAGTAAACAGAAACATTTCAAACAATCGTCCTCGCCTCACTATGGGACGCTTAAATCAACGCACAGTCGGTCGAGCTTGACGAACAATTATGCGCAGCTACCTGGCCATCCGGGTACCGGGATCGCTACCAGGATGTGATAGTATTCCGCAAAAACAGCAGCAGCAACAACAACAGCAACAAAAATCCACCACAACCACCGCAAACACCCACATCCCTGCCTCAAACACAACCGGTAGTCCCCGTTCCATCTCCCAGTGAGGCACCGGGGAACTCATTCTTGTGAAATTGTTTCCCGAAGGAAAAGCACACGATAAACTTTCCCCCCAAGAGCAGTCTTTCTTGGAAGAAGTTTACACGCCCGGGTTCCTAAAACCCGATTTAGGCTCCGGGAATTCCCGAGCCGAGGTCAATCGAGAGGCGTTGGGTTTAGAGTGGTGAACACACCCGGTCCAACGTCCGACAAACGCACCCGAACGAGGTAGGTGGTGGGGGGAGGGAAAGGAACTGGGAAGGCAACGGAAAACTTTACCGAAACGGCTCAAAAGTTTCCCATCGAAGTGCCACCGCCCGCACGGTGTTCAACTTATCTCTTTATTTCTTTTCGGTTGAGCATATTAATTTGCCAGATCTCCAATCGAAAACGTTTTTGTATCAGGTGGGGCAGGCAGGCATGGATCGGCGGGGTCCATCGGTTCACACGGTTGATGTTGTTTTATTTTTATCGTGCTGTATTGTTTGGAGCGAACCATTCAATCGGAACGATCGGTTCGTCCCCGAATGAAGTTAACTCCGGCCTGGGCTGTTAAATGAACATTCGGCGAAAGTTTTTGCCCACCAGGTTAGTGGCTGTGAATTTTGCTAACTTTTCCGTAATCACCAACCCGAGTCGGATCAGTTAACGTTGCGTAGCAAAACTAAAACAGAACGAAACTAAAACTTCGCTGCCCTTCTCGGGGTATAAGAACTATCGAGACAGTGAATATTAGAGGTTGATATAGATTTTGATGAGCATAGTTAAATTTTGTCTATTTTTGAAAATTTTTCCGCTAGCCGAAACACTCAGATTAGCAGAGGTTTCTTTGAATAACATACGATTTTTTCAAAAATTGAAATACATTTTACTTTTAAGAATGGTATAGTTTTTACTTAATCGAAGTTTATTCTAAACACTCTATACTCATTGCGTTCATTTTCATGAAACAAACCAGGTTCTATTTACAATTTTAAAATGAAAATATCTGTTCGATGCATTATATAAATAAATAGGTTCGGTAACACATTGCTTTTAGTGCAAGTGTATTTCGTCAAACTTCCGTCATGATCCTGACAATGATGTAAGTTATGATACGTTTTTTCGCCATGGAAAAAATTGCTCCTTAAAAAATAATCATCAAAGAGTGTTATGGGCAAAATACTAAAATGCAAAAAATATTAAAAAATATAGTGACGCAATATTACAAACAACATTTACTGTAGGAGAATGACAAGTAGTTTTGGCTGCTTTTTCGGTAATGTGTAAATGGAAATTCAATTATTAATTAATTCAATCAAATTTTCTTACTGATTTCTGATTTCTGACTGATTGTAAAAATTCTATTGTTTGTAGTATATTGAAACCACTATTAACCTTTTATGATTATTATTCCAGAAAATATTCACCCAACCGAATAAATTAAACACCTGGTGGATGTGGTACAAAAAAAAATCATGCACTAAAAAACTTTCTAACTTTCTAACTCACCTCCATGAAATCGTTTTCCTCGCTAGCGTGATTCCGCTGAAAGCTGATGCGCGAAATGTTTTTGAACAGCTTCCATCGTTCGCGAGCCGTTCGTCCGGGACTGCGGTGATGACAACGCACGGCAGTCCACCGCATCATGAAAGGGGTAGGGGTAGAAAAGATTGTAGAAAAAATAGCAACATCCACCACCGAACAAACCGAGGACATCATTAACCACAGCGCAGCACAGTAAACAGCTTTCCGCATCTAACCCCTCAAACGTTTCGATCGATATAATAGAGCAAAACACGCAGAACCGCTCGGAATCGTTCCGAATCGTCCGTGGAAAGCTGAGAACATCGACCGCCCTGAACGCTCCCCGACGGCGGTAACCGTTTCGCGGCAAATAGTTCCCCTAATTACCTCGATTGTGCTGCACTCGACTGTTGCTGCTCCTTCGCGATAATTGCATTCCACTCCCGCAGGATGTGCGGATAATTGTTCTCGATTTCCGTCAGCGAACCTGTTGCGCTCACCGTACCGCCTTGCACCACCACTATCTGCAATCCGTCCGGCGACCGGCCGACCCGGTGCGATCCATTTCGTCCGCCAGCAAGGGTTGTGAGATGATGGGGGAACAAAAAAAACCCCAAAAGCGACGGGAAGCGAAGTGCACGGGAAGCAAATCCGAGAAACGAAAAAGCCATTAAATGTCCTGCCACGGGGACCGGATGTGGTACGGATGAACGGTCCGGTCACCGAAAACGACGCCGCCCATCAGTCATTTGCGGGTCGAGCGTTCAGATTGACTTACATTGTCGGCTCGGTGCACCAGCTGCACCTTCTGGGTGACCAGAATGGTGGTCCGTTTCTGGCGTGCCAGCATCCGGTGGACGCCGTTCTCGAACACATCCATCGCGACCTCGTTGTCCAGTGCGGACAGTGGATCGTCCTGTGGAGGGTTTGCGAAGCATAATTGTTGAGCTTAAAGTATGTTGTGGTGATGTGGTGAAAAAATATAAATCATGCAGACAACAAACAAAGCAGATTTTGATTCTTAAAAACACAAATACTAGCACGAACGAAAAGCATCTAAAAATGTTCACCAAAACTGCAATGAAAGGGTTACACTGCCAGTGCACATGAAAAGCAACACATGCCATTAGATTGGCATGTTTCATCGGCAGCCGACCGAAACACGACCAAAAATAAACGAACTTACCAAAATTACCACATTGGCCGACGAGTACAGGGCTCGGGCGATGGCGATACGCTGCCGCTGACCGCCGGACAGTTTAAGGCCACGTTCGCCAATTTCCGTCCCATCGCCGGCAGGCATCAGGTGGAGGTCCGGCTTGAGTGCACAGGCCCGCAGCACCCGCTCGTACCGCTTCGGCCGAAAGCTCTCCCCGAACAGCACGTTCTCCCGGATGGTGGCGTTCTGGAGCCACGGTTTCTGCGGTACGTACGCAATCGACGAGTATCTGCAACAACAGAAGCCAAAGCAAAGCCGAGAAAGAAGTCACCGGTGACACAAAGCGGAACAAGGCCAAAGTCCCGGCCAGCTGCCGGGACCCGGTTTGGATGGATGGAGGATTGTGCGCTGGTTGCCATAAACGATACGATGCTTTTATTGGTCTCGCGCGACTTCCGAGACTTTGCTATCGACAGGTTGAGTATGGCTGATCGGTCCTTCGGCCGATGCGAATCGTACACAGCCAATTACGCCGCCATGGCACGCTGTGAATGAAGCTCTCAATCAAATTGACAGCATCGTTGCGTTTCGGATGCACATTAGGGTGCAAAAGCCCTAAATGGGTGTCCTATTACGATTGACTGGATCAGTCACGTACTGAAACTCGGTTTGGTCGGGAATATTTACGAAGCGTTAAACATTTTTTACCTTAGGTTTTTTTAAACTATTTTATACTCTTCCTACATTAGCACTTCTCCTTTTTCGTCGTCCGGTTTCCATGGCAACTCGGAAGAGCGCTCTCGCACACTACATCAAATCAATTCTTTTGCACAATCTGAATTCCCCTTCCGATGCCGGTTCATGGCCGGAATAATTGAACACAAACGCAAATGCACCCGTCCGAGCGCCACTGTTCGAAGGCTTTCTCGCTGCTAAACGGTGCTGCTGCAAAACGGAATCGAATTAAGTTCGACAAACAATTCGACTAGCCCGAGGCCACAGCACGAACTGCAACGATATGACACTCAATTTTGCCGGCACGCTTTGTCGATCTCCTGCTGCCTCCCTGCGCCACGGCGGAACGACAACATGGCAATCGGCGGGAGAAAAGCTACACTCGCCAACGTTCCGCGATTCGATTAGTGTCGATTCTTCGTTTTCATTTGTCCCTCGGGCCATCGACTAGTTCAATTGCGCTCCATCGTGCTTCCGCGTTGGCTGTTGCTGACTAAAACTCGCTGATTGTTTACACTTGATCGAATGTTTCTTTTGCTGCCCTATGGGAATGTTTGATAATTAAAAAAAGTTGTTGCTCGTTTTTTTTTGCTTTTATATACAAGGAGTTTTTTTTATTTTTAAAATAAAAGTATATCAAGTACGAAAAATCATAAATTCTAGCTAATGAGAATTTTCCAAAAAATCTGATTGAAATTGACCATTTTTGCTGAATTTGGTCCCAATTTCATAGTGTAAACGTTATAGAAATAATTTAAAGCAGTTTAGGTGCTCATCAAGAGATCCCAGAACACATTGAACGAGGCATTAAAACAAATTAGTTTGTTGTTGTCGAGTAGTATGGCATAAACATGTTTTATAAGGCATAAAAGAAGACCATAACATTTGCATCCGTTGCCTCGTTGCCTATATCTAAGCTAAATGAAAATTTTGCATACCAAAATTAATTCAATTTAGAAGCCCTTAAGTGGGACATGGATTTCTTGCAGCAATTTTGTGTTTGATATCAAATTAAAGAAAACAAACATGCTTGCTAAATTTAAAAGTAATTATTTTTATTTTCAGTTAGATTCATTCTTCATACTGAACCAAACATAAATGCCTCTTGTTTGCAAGTTGTGGAAAAATGGATTGAAAGATTGTTTTGATTATTTTATAAACAAGTTCTACAACATATGGATTGATTCATTGCACTGTTAAGAAAAAAGATTTAAATAATTTCAATAGAATTTGGCTTATAAGAAAGACGATATTAGGTATTCAATGGACTAAACTACACCCCAAACTTATAACAACTCTGTTACCGTATACGTACACAATAGAGAATATTCTAATAAACCTGCATAAGGGTATGGAAACAAATAAAAAATACATATTGCATATCAAGAGATCCACTAAAACAAATGTTATCAAAGCTTTTGATTGCAAAACTTTTTTTCGTGAAAGACAAAAACATGGCTTTATTTAAGAAAAATTAACATCCCATTGTTGAAATCGTACACACTGCATGCACCAAATATCAAAACGCATGCAACACCGATTCAACACTCATACACCATTCGTTAAGCGAGAAATTACATCGCTCAACGATGCATCAATGAATTGAAGACCGTACATCACCGTACATCGCCTATCGTGCAATGCGAATATCGAGAGCACATAATAATTTGCTCACCATCCATCACCATTTTGCCAAACCCCATCGAAACCCACCGAAGCGAACCGGCATGCTTTACAGCAACGGGCGGGCAACTCTTTTAAGCTCGTTAGTTTTGGCAATTCACCTCTGGCCGGCCGGTATTCTCGCGCACACTCACGGCCGGCGGCACTGGTCGTTCCAGTCGTTTTAATTTACAGAGCGAATCAATTCCCCCCAAAATCCTAGCCCACCGAAATCGTGCATTGCCGATGAATCCTCGTCCATTTGCGAGCGCGAATATATGCAATCGTCAAACTATTGCGATAAAATAGCATTACTGTCAGAGCGGGACGGCCCGCATTACGGAGCAAACCGCCCAGCCCACCCTCTTTTGCCCCCCCCCGCTCCCCCCAAAATCACAGCTACCTACACGAAAATGGCACAAAATAAACATTCCATAAAAACGCTTCACTCGCAAAGCGCAACAACACTGGAAATTCAAGGACCGGATCGGGCAGGAGCAGCGGGAGAACATACTAACGAAATCGAATCTCTACACCCCGTTGCAATAAATACCGTAAAACGATTCCACGTGAGCATGTGAGCGTGTGTGTTTGTATGTGTGTGGGTGTGTGTGTGTGTGAGGCTCTCGTACCAGCCAGCATCCCCATTATTTATGTTCACCGGACCTTCCCTTTCCGGGTCCGGGATTTCGATGAATTGATTTTCCGACGAATTTATTGGCTTAACTTTTATTTATACATCCGCTTTAGTTGTCTGGCGGAGGTGAAACATGCAAAAAAAATTCTTGCAGATATTGTTGTTTTTGTTGTTTGTGTTGTGCACCTTTTCCCATGAATCAGGTCGATCAACTGATACGTCCTTTCCTTTTGAGGTCAGCATAAAATGTTGAGCGGATGGGCAAAGCTGGGTCAAGCATTATTCCACTTCACGGTGATCTAGTTTTTGAATAAAAGCATACCGAATTCGGTCGGCTGTGTTTTCCATTCATATGGTTTTTGAACTTCATCGACCGTTGCATCATAAATTCCAGTTAGGAATTCTGCTAGGACATAGTGACTGGCGCACGTGATGTATTATTATATCATCTACTATTTATAATCACTTCATTACGGGGATTTCTCGCGAATAAGAGACAAAAAATACATTTGAAATCATTATTATATCCTCTAGTATCATAAACGATTCCGGATGAACTTAAACGTTCGCATATTTCATTATTCGGTTACAACACTTTTAGTAATATACGAAAAGTCGTTTTGCTTCAAGTGGATACGAAAAGGAAGCTACTTCGAGTAGTTAACCATTATCCAGTCAAAATCTGTTTCTATGTTACAACTGTTCCCGGCTTAACTGCTTTCCATTTCTTCGATGCCAAACGCAAGATTGCGTTCTGTTTTCTTTAGTTTTAGAAATCTCCTAGACTTTTTTCAACATTGCCAACTATTCTTATTCTCAATTGTTCCTGTAAAGCCATCCGACATATTCGATTCCAAGCATCTTCCTGTACGCTGTAAAGTCAAAATTCATTTCTTTTCGGCAGACTTCACTTGATGGAGATCTACTGCTTCATCAGTTTCAATTATACGGTAGCGCTACGTAATCGAAAAATGATTTCTTTTCATCCTTACATTATGGATTTGTAAGCGATTACTCTGACATGTCTGATTCATTCCCAAGTCTTCTCTGCACTGGTGTACAGAGGATACGTTTTTGTACAGACAAATATTCCACTCTAATAATTAAATAATCTAATATCAAATTTATAACATCGAATACAATCGTGTAGATTTCATACTCATATTAAAACAGTTTTGTTTATATTGCAATACATAAAGTCAAATATTAATATCTAAAATAATTTATATAAAAACCTCAAATCAGCGACAATTGAAATTTGAGACTTAAGCCAACGTTCGCAAAAAACTATAAATGTGCTGTGTTATACAGCCTTGTTAATTTTATAAAGACGGCTCAAAATAAATAACACTATCCAAATTATTTTTTGCATCCAATCCAATTAGGAATTTTGCATCTGCCTATGGTTACCGTATGTTTTCGAACAGAAAACGATGAGGGTTGGACGCTGTACCAATTGCTTAAGTGTATTTTTTTCAATCTTGTACGTCCCTGCCTTACGTTGACGTTGCTAGTGTTTCTTGACAACCCAACGTAACAAACCAACAACAACGCTAAGAACTTGGTCGTGAATCCTTGTAGTATTAAAGCATCCAATGTCTAGTATATCAAAGGCCTAACGGTTTCTAAGAATCAAGGAAGATTTGTTTCGATTATGTTTCAAAAACTTAGAAAACAACGATTATCTCCTAGACAACCCACAGTTTGTTTTAAGGAATGAAGTCCGCATATCCAGATAAAAAGGCTTAGACAATAATTCTTTGCCTCGTTAAACAATATAATACAATTATATGACACGTTCGTCGTTGTTGATTGGGTGATTGGATAAAATCAATAAATTTACAGTGAAAATGATTAATCAATTCATTTCACAATTTTTTTTATCAATTAAAACAAACGCCAAACGCTCCAACCCATTTGGCCAATTGGTATAATTGAATTTCCTTGCTATATTTGCCGATTTGTACCGGCGAAACACAAACCACCCGCAGCAATTCATCATCCAATACAACGCAAGAAAAAGGACTAATCGCACAGATTGGATATAATTTCTAAAAATATCTGCCCAAAACTTTACGGCACCCTTCGGCGGCCCAAACCAAAGGCGTTCTAAAGAAACGAAAAGCAAGAAATCGTCACATTCACCACCTTCGCGTACACCGAAAAGACTGTCAGCCCTTTTTGCAGCCCTTTTATCTAACCCTTTTGTCCAAAAAACGCTGGAAAAGCTCTGCCGAGTGCTGCTGTCGAGAATCCGATACCGTTGCTAACCGGATAATCCATGTTTACTTCCGAACGAACGAGTTTAGGAAGCCCACCCACTGGGTACGCTAATCCGGAATCGCAATCCGCTCCTAATAATCAGGCCGATTGTCACACGGATGAATGCGTATTCATCGTGGTTGTGTGTGCATTTTTTTTTATTTGGCGATTAGCCCTAACCTTAGAACCTTCGCCGGCGCTAGAGAAGAAAAAAAGTGAAACTTACTTATTCCAGATCAGTTCGCCGGAAAGATGATTTATCTCCTTGAGCAGCGCTGCCAGCAGGGACGATTTACCGCTACCACTGCGACCGACGATGACGGTAAGCTTAGCTGGAAAGGGTGCGGAAAAAGAGCGCGGAAAGCGTGAAAACACGATAAAATACCCGATGGCTTAATTTTACATTCACAAACCCCGCCAACCGTTCGACGGCTGCTCACCTTTCGGGATGGTCAGCTGCTCGATGTACAGCGCGTAGCCAGCCTCCGTTCCGGTCCACCGGAAGCGTGCCTCCTTCAGATGGGCGGCCGCATGGTCCGGCAGTCCGAAGCAAATTTCCCGCGCCAGATGCTTCTGCTTCTGGCGACACTTCTCCAACCGTGCGCTCACCGACAGCTGGCTGCTCTTCTTCAGCTTCACCCGCGGGCTTGGGCCCGTCTTTTGATACTTGGCCGGTGGGCGCTGCCTTCCGAGTGGCACCCGTTCCACCCCTGCGGCCGCATCCACCTGGGCGGACCTAATCGAGCGGCCCGAGCTCATGGACGAATGCTGGCTGCAGCTTTTCCCACCCGCTTCCACTGCCGGCCCATTGTCAGCAGCTTTACGCTCGGCTTGCGGCGAACCGGTGACATTATCGGTCGATTGAACGCTTTCTCCTCCGTTGGGTGGGACAGCAGGAGGGGTGGATTCTGGGCTCTGCTGTAGATCCGCACCTTCCGCCCCGTCCGTCGTATCGTCCGCCTCGTCCATGTCCAGCGAGGCGTCACTTTTGCTCAGAATTCGGGCCATCGTACGTATGCCCTCGAGCGAGCCACGTTCCACTTCCGGCTGGCCCAGGAACGCTTCAAGACGCGCCGTACTAACGATGGCCGAGAGCGTGACCGGGATCGTGATCGGGAAGATGAACAGTGGCACCGTCAGTTGATTGAACAGGGCGAGGGAAGCGAATAGTCGGCCAGCCGTTAGCTCGATCGGGTTGTTTTCGAGCGCGAGAAATACGGCGATCGTCACGATGGTTATCAACACCGAGGATATGTGCGTTAGTAACACTGGAAGGAAAGTAAAAATATTTAATAAATCGATCTTTTTGTTTATTCAAATCGAAAAACAATGATTTCGAGCAGTTTTCGAGCTGCATTCGAGCAGCATTAGTTTAAGAGATCTTAGCCTTGCTTAGTATTTACTAACAGGTGTATGTGAGTTTATTATTCACTAACAAGTACATGTCAAATGCTTTAGGATAATGAATTCATGATGATTAACAAGTGGTTTAATTTCCAAGAATAACTAAGAGTTCAGGGATAGGTTGAAAATTTAAAAAATCGTTGAAATTATATGGTATTTGAATATTCATTCGTTGAAAATTGAGTTTAATTGTAAACGAGTTTTAAAGCAACTATTGTCTTCAAGAATCACGCAAGTAAGTCCTCGTTTAGTTATGACTGATACAGTTTTCTCTGAATATTTCTCGAGCACTATCTTAAATGCTGAAACACTACACAAGCAATCTTTTAAAAAACGGCTATTTTGAACATAAAATGTATTTATTCTTTGTTTTTATTTTCACTCATATGAAATAAATTTAACGAATTTTACATGTGTCCCTATGTTTATATAATAAACATTTAAATTATGTTAAGGTTTTTCTTTTCATTCAAACATGTTTCTGTCAGAATTTTATGAAATAAATAACATTAATATGAACAAAATAAAAATCAATTCAATAAAAATCAAGTTTATGTTCAACGAACCATTTGTAAATCATTTTCTGATTTTTAATGCGATTCGCACACCTTCAAATGAATGTTTCATCTGCTTTCAATTGGCTAAAACAAATAAACTACATTGTACCTACAGCTGCAACGAGCTCAAACCACATTCTACGTATCATCTATAACACACACAGGACCGCTGGATACTGGACACTTCCAGCTGTACAAAGCTTTCAATCAAATTGACACGATACAGCTTGCACGCTCACGCTCATTCAAGGAAAACCATTTCTCCATTTCAACCACCAACCATCCGAATCGGAGAAAAACGCAACCATCTAGTTAGTATTTGTTACATTGTAACGAGCAGAGAATAATATTTAGAAAAAAAAAACGCCTGCAATATTCCACAGAACCTAGCTGCTCTT
The DNA here is from genome assembly GCA_000473445.2 of Anopheles farauti. Classification (NCBI taxonomy): domain Eukaryota; kingdom Metazoa; phylum Arthropoda; class Insecta; order Diptera; family Culicidae; genus Anopheles; species Anopheles farauti. The sequence continues at coordinate 10,611,381 of KI915042.1, forward strand.
GTGCAAGCGCTTAGTACTTCCCAATGCTTTCCATTTTTATTTATTTGCGCTGAATGTTAAAACCCTTGCGAAAGGAAGCACCGTAATCTGCGGCACAAAAACACCAGCAGCTTGTCAAAGGCAACGTCCATTCGGCGTCTCGTGTGTGTCGTTGATGGCAGTGTGCGTTCTTTCCCATCGGTTCTCCACGTGGCAAGTTATGTCAATCAGAGCGGCAGCGTTGTGCAATTTTTCAGCCCACGCGTCTCATTATTTCTGCCCGCAAGGAAATTCTAAAACATTTCATTCTTTATTTTGTTACTCAAACAAATCCTGGTGGCAAATCCTAGGTAAATTATCAGAATACAGAACAAGAGACACCTTCCTATTTGGGAGCTGCAGAAAAAAATATCAGTAAAAAGCAGGCCTTTTACGCCGGTTTCCTATAAAAAGATGTGTCTCAGCTCCGTTTTGGAAAAGTGTTTTTCTTCCACTATGAGCGAAAACATCCATCGAAACATTCTTCGGATCCAAACGTAAAATCCCTTTTTATCGCACATACACAAACACTCACACTGATCGCACACAGATAAAACACACCCGTTACGCCCGTTCGTTGCCCGTTCCCTTTCGTCCCACTACTTACTCATTAATGTCCAGTAGATTGAGTCCAGGTCGAGATGCCGCAGCTCCTGCTGGCGGGCTTGCGAAATTTTATCTTTGAATACGCTCTCCCATGCGTTGAGTTTAATTAATTTTATCCCGAGCAGTACCTCGTTGATGCGCCGCAACCGTTCGTCAGTGCATTCCTGCGTATTGGGTAGGAGGGAAGGGAGGATGGAAGAGGGCGAATGTGAAGGGAGAAAAATCAGAGATCAGTTCACAGTGCACAGGGACCGTCGTCTCGCAGTCAGACGCAGCACCAGCCGCTAATATCGATTTCAGCTGATGCACCTGATGATAGTGGAGGCAAGACATAAAGGGGATGTTTTTCTTTTCTTCTCTCCGCTGCAAGTGATATTTGTATGAACCCGAATGTGTGAGAGTGCTCGCATACAAAAGCACACGCCAGTACGAGTGCAAGGGTACAAACGGGAGCAAAGGATTTGTCTAGGCAGCGTACGCTTTTGCGGAGTTCACTGGAGGGATGCAAAATATCGTTCAATCCAGATAAAGAAATTCGTGAAATAGCTTGCCACTTGCGAAGTGGTGTGCCTGCCACTGAGCATGCGATGCTTTTCGAGCTCGAAAAGAATTCACCAAAAATGCCATCCATTGACATTGAGCCGGTACGAAAAGCATTTAAAAGCGTTAAATCTGGGAATTCGGTGGCAGTTTTAACACTAGCGGAGTCAAATATCAACTAGCCCGATTTTTTCAACATGCTTTTTGGTGAAAGGGATGATTTTTTATACTGGTTATTCTTAACATAGAATAAATCAAAGTAAAATTAATTAGACACGCTAAAAGCAGGGTTTTGTAGAAGAAGTATTTTCATGTATCATTACAATAAAGATAAAGGGACATCCAAATCAAAATCTTAGCATTTTGTATACCATTACTTTGCTGTTTATTCCATAATTAATTAATGTAAAGTATTTTCGTAGATATATTAAAAATAAACATTACTTAATTATCGATTTCGCCTTGAAAACGTATACGACCGTTAGTCAATCTAGGTCTTCACAATCTTTCGATAAAACACTGTGAGCAATATGGATCTAATTAAAAGGAAAAAAATGCAGCGTTAAATTTGTTCAGCATCCATTTCATCGATTTTGGCAACACTAAATTAATTATTGTCCAAAATAATCATATTCTAAATTAGACAAACATTGTCTTAGCTAAAAAATTCACCACTCTAAAATGAAAAACAAATAAAAAGTAAAGCAAGAAGATGAAAATATTTTACAATACCCTGGAGAAATAGTATACCTCATAAATATCAGTGCATCATTTAGGATATATATACCCAAAAAAATAGTTTCCAAAAAAATGTGAACAATCTGCAGGACTTTTCTGTACTCATAATTTGCCACGTTAATTATTGCGGAAATTAATCATCGTTGTATGTTGAAATTTTCATGCAGAGAGTTGAAATACAACTTTGACATCAAATCTTGATGCGTGTCTAAATATTAAAACTCAATTCAATGAAAATCAATCAATCTAAAACCAACTATTAGAAACATTGCACGTTAGTGTTCAATATGGATTGCTGCTTTTTGAAGGGTCGTACAGTATTGTACGTTTTATAAAATTGTATCAATCCTTTCATCGTAACCGAACAAAAAAGGAATCTGTAAAGGAGTGCACTTTAAATCTATCCTATATTGATGAAAGACTTGAACCCAATGTGGCGCGAATCTTTCATTAGCATTAATGCTGCAGAAAAGCAGAACAAAACGGCGCTGGAACCAACAGCAAGGCAATTAATTAAACCCGGAGCAACCGTACGTACCGATGCCTTCTTCGAGTTGGCCGCCATCAGCTTGCCGATCAGCAGTTGCAGCGGTGTCATCGTGACGATGCAAACGACCGATCCAATTACCGTGCTAATCCCCAGCTGCCGATAGAGCAGGTACATCACGACCGCGATCTGCGAAGTGTAATTAGGTGGAAAAAGAACGAAACCGATAGAGAACGATGGAAGCGCAGAGGAAGAAAAAAAATCTGTAATAAAGATATAACGAAGCGAAGGTAGGGTAAAGTAAATCATCGGAAAGATATCGAATGGCGCGGTGGGAAATGATGTAAACTAACAACATACCGCCCGCGGAGAGGATAGAGAAACACCCTACCGTGGAAACGATCTCGTTATCGCCCCTGCCCCTGTGTGGTAATGAATTGAAAACTGTTTCTACTCATTACGGTGCTCGACGAAGGTGTCGCGCTTGAGAACTCTGCACCCAAGTAGCTTTCCCCTTGAGTGAGCTAAATAGTGCTTTATGTATTTCCTAGCAACAACACGCGTCATCGCCACCCTTGATGGCCCTTGTGAAATGAGGATTTTTAAAAATGTTTTCCACCAACAACCACCGTGTCAATTGCGAGGTCACAAGAGGCTCCAGATGAAAATCCAGTGGCACATTTCCTCAAAAAACCGCACAATAGTATTAGAAAGCGCCCGTAGCCCACAACCGTGCAGGGATGAAGCGGGCTTTAGCAAGTAGTTTCTTTAAAGGCTTCCCTTTGGCTGGGAATGGAAAAGAAATTAGTACGACAACGCGGCACCGGAGTTCGTCTTTTGCAAGTAAGATGACGATTCTTACTCGTTACCTCCGTGCGAAACCATTCGCGGCAAACCTTCGGAAGAGTCGGTGCCGGAAACGGTGAGAACTTCCAGGAACCTTAACCTCGCGGAAACTTTACCGGGGCGCTAATGTCAGCGAGTAATTTGTAATTTCAAATTATCTCACTCCCGGTGACCTACTTCTCGGCGGGCGGGGATTTTATTTGCTTTGCTTCATCGTCACCGGGCAGAGTAACATTGTCGCAAATGGACCTGAACGCGGCGGAAAAAGCTCCTAATTACTAAAATAAAGACACACAACGGTGTGCGTCATTTGCGATGGTGCGGGAGGCGCTTTGCAGTATTGAATATTCATTTCCAGCACCGGTGCTCACGACGCCTTCCCTTCTGGAATCGATTTTTGCATTTATTTTTTCGCCTCAGAGGAAAAAATTCTTTTTTAAAAATATGTTTCACCCACCAAGGGATCCTCAAGGTATCACGCGTTTCCTACGCAAACAAAACAATCAAAGCGATCTGCCCGGCGTGATCCTCAGGGCACAGGTCCACAGGTCGTACCTATGCCACATAATGGGAGCATAAAGGATGTTATGGCCTGTAACTGCTGCCGGCCAACCGACAACACGGTAGTAAAACATTCATTGGAAAACTTCCGAATCTTCCCGCACCAGCACAAGGAGCAGCAGCAGCAACAGCCTTTTCTAAGAAACAGAAGATATTCTTAGCTCGGTGAAACTCGTATGCCGAGGGTGGAATGGAAAAGTTTCTCCGCAATCCTAATTATCCTCCCACCGGTGGCTCTATGCGGTATTCCTCTCCCGCTCAGCTGCACGATGACAGCCATGCAGTGTGACAAATTGAATACAAACAGCCCTTTTTTTCTGGCGCGCTGGCCTACCAGCATCAGCTTTGGATGAATCGGTAAGGGATTCGATAAACAAAACATCTTGAGCGACTTGAGAAGCATCCGCCTACTACGAATGGATTATAAGCGATTGGAGCGGCGAGTTCTGTTCGCAAAACCCTCATAACAATTAGTGTTTGTTTTATTTACAGCGCTCAACGCTTCAAACAAATAAAAAATATCGCGTAGCACTGGACCGAGCGGCAAATGTGTTGAAACACATCAAACGATTTACTGGTGTTCAGAAAATATGTTTTAAAAGCGTAAGAATTAGTTTTTTTATAACTTACATTTAATAAATTATTGTTGAAAAATTAGAGTTAAATAATAACTTTATTTCAGTAACATCATAAATAGTTAACTTTAGTAAGTGGAAGTAGCAGATTTGTAGAACATTGAAAATGTAATAAGTCACTGTCTGGGTTTAAAAAATGTCCTTTAATTTTGCTCTCGAATAAATTCGCAATCTCTAATTTTGCGACTCATAAATACATATTAAATCCTAAATAATAATAGAATAAAGATGATCGAAACTCTTCTAGTACTTTATATAGCAGATATTTCGGAGTTTTCATAATTTTGCTGATGCTTGTAAAAATGGCTTTATAAAATTATAAGGCCAATGAGTCAAAACTTATTGAACATTTGATTCGCCACAAGCTCCTTCGTCCCTTTGTAAAACAATGGCACGGTTGGTTAACGCAATCAATTAAACATTCTCTCATCCCTCAAACGTGGAAAGTGTCACGTTTAACAACCACCTGCTACTTCGTTATTGTTTCCAATTAAGCCAATTATATCGCAGGCTTAACTTAAGCGCGAAAAGGTTTATTTTTCACAGACCCAATGTTTACCGGTGCACCATATATAGAGCACATCCCGGAAAGCTAACGCTGCCCACTTTTCTGCATTGAATGCAGGGACAAAAAACAAAAAAAACGCGAACACACAAAAACACACCAAATACAAAACGAATAAGCTGAAAAAAGAACTGCCTCATTTTTCCAAAAAGAAGCACACCGTCACGCAATCGGAATAATTGAATATAATCACCAGTGGCACTGGCACCGGCGGGAACGACACAACCGTCCCGGGAACCCATGACGTTCGGTTTGTTATCGCAAGCAAGCCAGCTGACGTCGGCAATTGCAACCGGCCAGGGATGCAGTGTTGCGTCGATTTTAATGAAATTTTATGACAAACTCTTTGGCCTCTTCCGGCGCCTGGACGCTTAAACGTTTATGCAACATCATAAAAAAGGTGTCATCCAAACTTTTGCGGAAAAACAATTCAACCTCCTTGGTTTGGGGAAAACAAACATGGCGAAGTGCGGAACCGATTGAATGTGAATTAAGTTAGGAAGTTTCACGGCCATGGCGATAGTGATTGTGATGGTTTTTATGCTTATTTTATTAAAGCTAGTTCTGTTGGTCTGGACAGGTATTTTATTGTATGTTCCGCACATTTTTTACGGATTGTTCTGTCGGCTTATTGTTTGGTTCACTTGGAACATGGATTATTTGGTTCTATTTTGGTTATTTTCTTTTGGGACAGTTTTTATATTTGTATGGTTGATTTATTTCAGTGAAGAAATCTATATTGCAGAGATCATTCGAATGATATATTTCCTAGAACTAATGAAGTATTGTCTTGAGATTTTACTTCAACGTGTCTCAACACTAGAGTTAAAAATAATGTAACAAAAATTATCATAAGCTATGGTCTGGCCAGCCGATCTTAATTTCAAATAAATTTTAAATTACTTAAAAAAAATTGTAACGATAAATTTATTTTGTAAATTGTACTATCTTGCATTTATTTCAAAAATCAAAAAAATATATTAAATTGCTTCCGTTTTCGCTAGAATGTAAGAAGAAAAGACAATATTTGGATTGAATAAATATAACATTTTTTTAAATTTATTTTAAGAAATAACGGCCTGGCCGTATTGTTGAATAAATATTACATGACAACTGGACAATTAAACTCTTACCATTCCTTCACAAATCGGGATTATAAACAGATCTAGAGCATTTCGGAAATAAAATCAATGGTTAAACAGTAACGGATATCGATGAACTGCAAGACAAATAAACATCTTGAAAAGGGGCTGCACCAGCTTCAAACATAACCACTTCCCAACAATCGTGAAACATTTTTCCCCGTTTCGCAAACTGAACCGTACGCTGTCAAACGTACGCAAAATCTGCAACGTACACACGAAACGAGAAATAGGCTTACCGTGCACTTGCTCCAATCCCGTGGCCCATTTCGTTGAGATCCTTGCAATATACCCAACGGCAGAACGCCATACACATATGCGTAATGCACACACTTACCTTCAGCGGAATGGCCCAAACGTAGTGCACCATCTTCACGAACGACATCACGTTGAACGCATCGTCCGATATTAGGTTCGTGATGGTACCGGCATCGTGTGCAAAGTTTGGAGTGCTTTGCCTTGCGTCCGCTGGAGCACCAGATGCTGCTGCTGCTGCTGCTTGTGATGACGATGGTGACGACACGTTTCCGCCGTGTTCTCCACTCTGCTCTTCCGGTCCATCATGGAGCAGTCGTTCGGCTACGTTTCCCTCTCCGGACAATCTGCGGTGGGTGAACTGTTGAACCCGATTGACATCCCCGGACGATGCGATTGGTGCTTCCCCTTCCAACTGTTCCGCTGTGTTTTGGACCGATGTTTTATGTTGTTGGATCGCTTCCGTCTCGAATTCGGTTGCATCTGCTGCACTCTGCGACTGCTGCTGCCTGTTGACATTGTTCTCGACCCGTTGATGGTTCCGCTGTCCGGGTTCGTCGATGCTTTTCGTTCGCGGTTTGGCTGGCTGCGACCGGTCAACCGTGCGCGTTGGTTCCACCCGCAGTGGAGCCTTTTCCGCCGCGTGAAAACAGCTCGAACTGAGCAGGAGCGTTTTCCGGTACACCAACCCCTGGAGAGCGTTTTTCAGCCGGATGCCCTCCCCGTCCATGAGATGGGTACTGGCCTGGGAGAGCGTACCCTGGGCGAGCGAAGCCATCAGCACCAACACGCACACGATCCATCCATTAGCGAACAGCGACGGCCAGGTAAGTGCCAGTGACGGGTCCGGGTACCGCTCCGATTCGCTTTCAGCGCCGGCTGTCGCCGCAGGTGATTGATTCGATTTCGGCACACCGGCCGACGGGTTGGCCCAGCGCGCTGTATCATTGCCCAAAATTAAGGACCCCACCGACGGCAACACCCCATTCGGTTCCGGCGACGTTGACTGCTGCGCGGCAATGTAATCGACAATATTGGAAATGCAAAGTGGGCCGACGAGGGCGCACAGATCACCGGCCAGCTTAAGGAGTCCCCCGAGCAGAAACATGCGCCAGCCGTTTCGCACGTAACACCACCACAGCGATGCCCGTGTGCTCTGCGGAAGAGGGTGACAAGAAACGGAAAGACAGCAGTAGAAAGGGTTTAGCAAACAGCGAACGGAACGGGGGAAAGATTAATTGCATTTATTTTTAGGGCTAACGCAAAGTCACATCTGCTCCAGTTTGAGCATCTGCAGGTGTTTATACGGCCAAACGATTAAACCGGTTGATGGATGGAAGCGGCTGGGTTCGGAACAAAGAAACGACAGTACAATTGAACATTGTCGAAAGCAATATGGGTATCCAAATGGGACATTAATTCAAGTCTAATTCTTCTCATATCAATTTTGTTAGGTAAAAATATAGTTTAGAGCTGTAGAGTTTTCTTGATGCTTTTTTGTTGCTATAATCGAAACATTATATTTATTACGTGTATTTTGATACATACTCAGCACGGCTTCATTCGCGTGTAAAAGACCATGCGCCTCCATTCTACTTGATAAAAATGTACAAATCACCATGCGTCTCCATTATGAAGAAAAAATATTTTAGTCAATTATTTTGCTTTCATTTTTTATTCGGCCAAATACCATAGTATTACACTCTGACTTTAATCCCTTATAACTGGTAAAAACACAATTGAGGTAAGTATAATATGTTTTATTACTGAAAACCTATACGAGCATCCCCACATACCTTGAATTGGAGCATAAGATATTGCATTTAGTTTAACGAAACCTACCACAAATAGTAATTTAAAATTGTAATGGATAGCATTCCTGTCTCCAGTCATAACACTAAAACCATCCTTCATATCAGATACATTATAAATGTTACATAAAAAGCACATAGCGAGGCCATCCAATGAAAAATTGTAGTATAGTATGAAACTATCTTAAAATTATTATCAATTAACTCTATTAACTAAAATGTTCCATTATTCACGTTGATCAACTGACACAACTTATCTTTTTTTTCACGGTCCTTTAACCAAAAATTATCATTTTATATATTTAAAGCCACTTTACACTTGTGCGTGCCAGTAAAATCATCCCATAATGCGTAATTTAAACCAGTGTCAAATTGATTTAATATGGCTACAAAATGTTCTCATTTAATCAAGATCAAAAATGGGTCACTACGGAACGGCTTCCGCCAAAGACCGAAACGCATTCGCCACTGGTCAGCTTAAATATCTTGAGCACACGCCATCGCAAAAACAAATGATTTACGGCGTAGGAAGGCGGCAAAAGATCATGCGATAGCGCCGCCTGAATCAGTGCTCGCTCGGGTTTGGATACCGAATCAGCAACAACAAAAAATTACTCAAACCCTTTACACTCTTACCTCTCTGCACCATCCAACAACCCGCTGACAAGCCGGGCCCGTCGGAGAGCCCATGCCCTTTCCTGCTACATAAAGAGATACCGGCGAACCCTTCTGCCTCCATCGTAACGAATGGTAAAAACCACCGAGCGAATGCGAAAAAATAATTGGACCTCAAGGCGGATGAGCGAAGTCGGTTCCGGCACCGGCAAATGAGCCGCTTACCCTGCTTACATACGTTGGCGGTCCATCCAACACCTCCTACATCCGCTGCCCGAGCCGCCGTGGTTAGATAAGAAAGGATTGAACGTACCAGCACATCATGACCGGTGAGATGAAGGGGAGCGCAAAAGAGAGGAAAAGAAGAAGGTCTGAAAAATACCCCTGAGTTGATTTGCATGACCGAGGAAAAGCTTATCGCGCTCCACCCACGGAGCGCACCCATTCACGGGACCCGAAATTTGGGGCTCACGCTGAAAGGAGCTTCATCCTTTTTGCTTTTTGTTTTCCTTTTCTGGTTTTGTCTGACCGTCTATTCGGCACTCAAAAATAGGTAGGCAGTGAAAAATTTAGCTTTCCCTTTTCTGTGCACATATTTTTGCAGTTCTTTTTTTCTTGTTTTGACATACCACTCTCACCCACTGGCTTAGTTTCACTCATTGTTGACGAGAACTACAAATCCTGCCCGCGGTACAGACATCCTAAAGCGGCCTAAAACAGGATCTCGAAATTTTTACCACCAGCCAAAGTGGTGAAGTGAATTAATTATCAGCTCGTGTAATCCTATTCCTCCCGGTTGCCGAGAGGAGCACGTCACTTCGTCCGCTTTAGTTTAGCCGGCTCACACTAAATGACTGTCGCGCTGGCGGAACAACCGTCCCCGTTTTCTGGTTCGGGGAGTACCGAAAAAATAGAAAAAGAAGGCCCACCATCCCGGAATGCTAAAACGCTTCATACGGTAAATTGTCACCCGCAAGTGAAAAGGGTCAAAGCATGTCCAACATTCACGCACAATTAGCAACGCGAGCAGGCGAAACCCGAGCGTGTCGATGCAAATGGCCGCCGGCTGGCGAAATGACCGACCGCACTCAAAAGCGACCGAGCGATGGATGGGATAGATAAATAACTGAAATCAGGTTTACAAAGCTTTTAAATGCAGTTCAGTGGGACTTATTTTACGTTGATTCTATTTTCGTTCACAATCCGGTATGGGTGTGCAATGAACACCTATCGTTCTCCACAATATCTTGCAAAATCTTGCTTATTATTATGCTTTAACTCCGCGTGAAAACATTAAATCATGTTAATTGTGATAATTCTAAAGCGTATAAAGCTCAGCAGCACAAAATTCGGGCCTAAAAATATATCATAATACGATTGCTTGCTAAACAAATTAGATCTATGACAGTGACGTTAGCTGTCATACTATTAATTTTTTTTAACCGTTATATTTCTCCTCGATAGATAACGCAAAACATATTTTAAACAATTTACTATTCATATTTTTCCAAATAATCCCACATAATTTTGTTTGTGAAAAAAATCAGTTGGAATTGGATCTTAAAACAAGCATAATCGTTGGTCGAACTGTTTTACAAATATATATCATGTATGCATACCCAAAATTTATCATACTGAAATCATACTAAACACATAATTGTTTATTTCAAAGTAATATAAACTAGGACATAAAAAATTTAAACAAAATTAATAGATTAAGCCTTGGGTGTAATTGGAACCGTTAAAATTGTTAACGACATTTAAATATTCATTGCTAGGAAAAGTTTTATTCTAGAATAATAATTATTCATCTAAACAGAGTTTGATTTTATAATATTTCGCTTGTGACAAGCTTCTACACATGATCTTATTTTATGCCGTGGATATCAATTTCTTAATTTTATTTAGTCATAAAATAAGTGAATTTATGACTAAATTTAATTCAAAACATTCAATTCAAATTTTATTTAAAAATTTAATTCAAAACTATTTATGAAACATTATAATTTGTATGTTTATATGTTGTAAATAAACATTGATCTCTTTTTGAAATTAATACCCTAACACTTTATTGAATCATTAATATTCATTAGAGTAAACTACATTTCAATATGATCAATCTAGACTGAATAATAGACATGATGATGCTGTTCGTAGGACGCTACAAAGTGTACTTTGCATACTTTCGTTTCGTTTTCGTTTCGTTTTGTTGCCTGGCTTACAACAATTATTCCTACGTAACACGTACAAACATAGGCATGGGTGGTAAACATGGAAAAACCGGTCTTATTATTACCGCTTCTTACACCATCGTCCCGAACCCGAACAGCATACCAACACAATCTTTTTTAGTCGATTTTGTTTTCGTCCGTTCATTTTCCCTATTTTACGCACTCTTTTTCTCTCTCCCACTCGAGCAACGAATACTGTATTTACCTAGAACAAGAGAGACCCAAAGGTAGGAAATAGTTACAAACTGCTCCAAAGGGTCGACAAAACGCCGCAGTAGACTTGTAGCGACACCAAACCCGTGGCAAAATAGTGAAATAGTTTCGCCCTGTTCCGCTGCAGTGCTTCCGTGCATCCGTATAATTAATCATGCCATTATTTCACACTTAAGCAGCCCTGCGCTCCTTTATGCTTTCTGAACCCTTTACCGACGAGTTTTTCCTTTCGAGGGTTATTCCTACTGTCCGTGAAGTACCGAAACGGTGGTCATAAACTAACAGACAAAGTGGCCACTTCGTACTGCAGGCTCCACCCGGGGAAGGATTATCTTAGAAGATGGTGGAATTTTCCTCACTTTTATGCTCGCGTTCCAAACACATCTTTCGATCCGTTTTTCGAACCACGGTCCACTGGTTCCGATGGTAGGAAAATGCGGTAGCCACGCACGCACAATACTTGATTTATGGCCACTCGCCGTCAAGGACCTCTTTCAATAGCTCTCTCTCATACACTCTCACACTCATCCCCTTACGGTCCTCATCCCATCCCACGACGGTCAAAGCTTTTAAGAAGTGTCAGTTCGTCGCTCTAGCTCGTCAATAAAATCTCGTGCTCCGAGCATCAAAGGAACGCGGCGATGCGAACATTCCACTTCGGAAATGATTGTAGCAGCAAACCCGGGGTAAAAACAAAAATGGCAGAGAAAGTTCTAAAACTATCCCCACCTCGCCCCCAGTGGGCGAGTCCGCTTGCAAAGCTCTGGTGGACCGGGCGACACGAAACTTACCTTGTAGCTTTGATAAATGAACAGGAACTGATCGTAGTGATAGCGGCTGGTGTCCTTCTCGTGCAGATTGCCCAGATCCTCCAGCTCGAGCGGTTCCCGGTAGCCGCGCCACAGCAGCGGCACGATCCAGTGGAAGGTGACTTTCGACAGGAACGGCGAGTGGGGTGTCTTGTAGCCGAGCTTGCGTTCGCTCGACATTATCGATGAAACGTGCCGGCGTCCAGTGTTTTGCTAGCGATGGTTTTTTTTTGTGTTAAAAAGAGAAAACAAATCAAAAGCAAAAGTGAGACAGGAGCAGCTCAAAACGAGCATGGTAAGAAAACATATCCATGTTGAAAGGAATTTCCCTTTTCCCTCACAGCACAGTGAAAAGAAAAACTCCACGTTTCGAAGAAAAATGACTCCAAAATGGGTTCACATCGGATCGGGACGAAAGGACGAAATGAAGTTATTAAAGTCGAAATCGATAGCATGATTAATAGGATGGCCGGTTCCGTTTGCACGGAGAATCGATGGATCGATGTCGTTGTGGGTCTGCCCGTGTTTGTCATCTTTCTCTCGACATCCGCGTCAGAGGTCCCGGACAAGCTTTTTATCCGTCACGACCAGTACCTGCGTGTATGATGAAAGCTACAGTTTGATTGATCCCAGTGTGATTTATGGTACAGTTTGACCAACGCTTAGAAGTGCAATTTTATTTGCTACTACTTACGATGGGACGGGGGATTGGAAAAAGTTTTTTTAAGGTTAGATTTCTAACCGATACATGGCGTAGCCACGCTTTAAACGATCCGTGTTCGCTTCGAACATTTTAACAAAGGCTAGAATTCGACCACAACTCCCTTTTTGTTGACCTTCGCCACAGCCGAAAGGTTAGAATGGCATTTTTTCATCATAATCGAAAACGATTCGCTGGGTTTTCGTCGCATTTTTTTTTCTCTCTCTCTTTCTCTCTCTCTCTCTCTCTCTCCACTATTGTTACGGTACGGGGTGCTTCTTTTTTTTGCCCGTCGATATATACTCGATCAAATCAGCATCGATAATTTATTCATGACGTTTCACCTCGTTAGCACCGGGGACCCGAAGGCGGCTGTCGCTTTCGTATGCGTGCACGGTTGCGTCGGGCACCAGAGAACGGAAATCCACAGCCCTTCTCTTCATGCGGGCGGGCCCGAGAGCGCGCGCTTTCCCAGAAAATAGCAGATTTCAATGATTAATAAATACGGCATTAATTTTTCCTCGAACGTGAGGAAACTTGGTTACGCTCGGGTGCGTTTTGCGCTTAGCGCACGCCATGGAATGATGGTCCCGCAGGAATGATGGAACCGGGCGTGCCAACGTGAAAGGATTGGCGTCCGCTTGTCTGCTTGGTTGATTGGATATCGTACAAAGGAGGTCATGAAGTTTAAACATTAATCTTTGTTTCATATTCGAAAATAAGGTATAAAACATGTATAAAACAAACATGTATAAAATTATAAGCAATTTCTGGGCGTAACAAGAGCTGAGGTGAATTGTATCAGGAATATGAAATTTAATTTTTTAAATAGTAAAAAAATTGAGAATCGCTTGGACTAGGGCTTATAAGTACCCTATAGGATGTAAAAATTAAAGTTGTAAAACAAGTCTCAGTGAAATATATGAACATAAAAAAATTGGTAAAATAAATGGAAACAATAAATTTTTAGTAAAAAATACACTTAAATTTCAGTTATGAAAAAAACCTTATAAGAAACAATGAAGATTTTGTTCGAAAATGGAAGAAAATTGCCAAAAAATAGTTTTAGTTTTAGTACTGACCAAAAGATGGCGCTAGTCATAGAGTTGAATATTTTTTTTAGTTTCGTTGTTTGATGCTGTGATTTGTAGCAGACCTCCCTATCATAATCTTTATCTAGAAATAGACTCCTTTTAACTATTCATTTCAATGTAGTTATTATTGATCAATAATAATACAATATGTTTACAAACAAATTTAAGTAATTTTATAAACTTTTGCCAAACGTTCAAATGGCTACGAGAACAACTAATTTACATTAAAAATACAAACGAAATCAAATATCTTTTTTTTAAACATCAGATAAAGTACACCATAGTCCTGCTCATCAGCCTACCAGCACCAAGTAAAACCAAATCCCGAAAATTATGTTGACATCGTGTCAGCACCGCCATCACGTAAACATGCAAACTCACACAACCGGAACGGGCTAACCAGATTACCGACGTCACAAAACCAGCCGCTCCACCGTGTCGTCCACCCTGCACACATCCAGCACTCGTTCAGCTTCACCTCAATTACAACGCTTACGGATGAAAAATTTCATCACGCATTGCCAACGCATTTGTCAACAGTTCAAACGTTTGCGGCTGATGTAGGGGCAAAATCGTAACGCTATTTTGTGTTTTTTTTGCGATACATTTCTTTTATCGCTCACTACCCGAGGAGCCGAGCTCGATAAAAACGGCATTGATTTATGTTGTTAATATTTCGATATTTCATCTAGCATAGATGGCTGTAACTTTTTTCTTTACCACACACACACACACACCCGTGTGATTTTTTTTTGTTCACCCACTTGTAACAAAAGCTCACGTATGCTCAGGTGCCCCAAGAGTTTTTTTGTCATTTTATTTTTATAAATTTCAAAACGTACCCTCCCAATATGTGGGATGCGCTGAAAGGCCCTTTTGCTTCGGTTGCTGCTGCTACTGCTGCTGCTGCCATAATCTCGCACAGCATCATACTCACATTTGCATACCATGACCAGAGCGTCCCGCGACTCACCCGTGACCATGAAATGTGCGACCGGTTTTTGAGCCGTGCGAAGAATCGATTTTGCCGACCGAACCGCAAGGTTTGTGCTGACGAGGGCCACCGTTTATCGGTTGTGTTTGTTTATGTGTTTTGCCACAAAATGCTCTACGCAGCCCGCGCTCGCACACCGAAGGGCCTGCGGGTGATGGGCCGCTGCTGTTGTTACACCTGTCGGTCAAAATTTCAACGAATTTCACGCCAACAAGCACATACGCACACCCACATTCTCCATTCTCCTGCCTCTCAGCCAAGGGCCGATGCAGATTATTCTGCAGGAATTATTTATGCGTGCTTGTGCTTGTGAAGGTCGGTTGCTACTTCGATGCTACGACACGGCGGTGAAACGTATTCGCGCTGCTAAAACCGATGGAATTACTATGCAACCCCGTCCCCAGTCCCATGGCGATCGGTAGTAATTCTCCTAATGGAGATGCAACAATGCGAGCTAAAAAAATCTGTATCACAAAATATTATCTTTTATTATTAATTAACAATTGTATTTGCAAAACGTGCCGCACGTACCGGCGAGCGCAAGGGTGGAACCGAGGTACCAAAGAGGTGGCAAAAGATAACCGGTTATCTTACCGGTGCAGAGACCGGGAACACACCGGTACCCCCTCCAAAACGTGCACGGACCGTAAACAAACTTCCTAACGAACGTAAACTTTCCTCTTCCACTTGGCAGGCACGATAAGTTTTGGTTTTCTTCGAATTTTCCAGCACGCTCCAGAGTCGCTCGAGAAGTTTTCCTACGCTGGGCTGGACGTTACTGGTTGCCATAAAGCGGGCGGATGCGTTTCTGGTGCAAATTTGGCCAAGAAATTAGATATAAAGAAAGCACAACTTTTGCTAAGCTGTGCAAGGAATCCGTGAGATACTTTTAACTTAAGAAATTTAAATTACTATATTTCTTACAGCACGGTAGTAGAAGATTACTACGTGAAAAATTAAAACGTTAAGTTGTTTTGATTCAAGTAATTTTGAATTGGTTTACTTTTTTCAGCGCGGTTGTTAATACAATTGTTAATCAAATTAACGGTATTAAAATACTGCCCAAGGTTGAATTAAGCTCAACATTATCAAAAATAATACTCGTAAATAAAGCAAACATTGATTTGAATCTAACCTTTATCAAAAGAAATCAGTGTAAAAAGAAGAACAAGGGAATCTTTTAAATAAACATGATTTAAATCATTTTAATCCACTAGAAATTTGGTTTGATGCTAAATGATTTTATGTGAAAAAATTAAAAGGCTCGAAAAGCGTTAGTTTTTTCAACAAATTTGATCAAAACAAGTTTTTTCTCGAAATTCCAAACGCAGAGTATCTATTTGAGACATCAAAAAATGAAAACTAATTTTAAAGTGCAGTGAACACAAATGGAAGCATAAAAGAAATATATTTTGATTTGCTAGGACTTTATGTGCTAATGTTACTAAGCCTCTTACGAATTTACTATGAAAATATTTTATAGAATTTGCCAAATTTGTGTTCTGTGCGAGCCAAGTAATGCCAAAGAGTGTTCTGTGTAAACTATACAAAACAAAAACAGTTTTTTTTCTCAATCGCATATGTTAGCATTCGACTCTATATTCTCTCCGTGAAATGATTCACGAACAAATTATGAAAATTTCCAAAGTATTTTGGAACGGACGATACTCGAAACAAAATCTTCAAACTTTAATCAAATAATATAAACTACATCGTGCATCTTTCGGATCTAACCGGATCCCAACAATAAGCGTCTTGGCGAAACGATTGCCAGCGTAAGGAACAAGACAAACACATTACATCATTTTGGTTTCTAATCCACGTCTGTGGTTCGATTCACCGTGCCCCTTCCCAGACAATGACCACAATCACCACTTAAATGCTCGTGTGCTCCGTCATACCCCCATCCCTTACCTTCACCGATCCACCTCGCTCCCCCACCCACCCAATACGAATTCAGTAATTCAGTTAATCCTTGCCAAAATTACTACACCAACTAATTGTGCGCCATTATACGAAACTATTCGCCTCGCCGGCGATACGGTCGCTTTTCCCAGGAAACTTTTCCACCAACACACACACCACGTTTGTCGCACGCGTGTGTGTGTGTGTGAGTACAGTGTGTCCCACAGCAACCCGAGTGAAAGCGGACGGACCGGGTGGAAGGAAAGCGCCACTGAATGGTGCAACTTTTTCATGTACGCCAATCTAATTATAATTATGAACTAAATTTCCCTACCTTCGAACCTGGAGGAGGTCATGAAATTTAAACTGTCCACCGGGAACCGGGTCCAGACTTTGCAGTAATGTCGCACCGTTTGCGGCAAAACCCGGTCGGTACTGCTGCAGCCCCGGCTGCTTACGGTCGCGTAGACTGCGGTGGATTGTTTTTTAGAGTGGACCCCGTTTGTTGGGTAGTTGCGAACCAAAACTTTTCTTCCAGCACCTCAAGCAAGAGTTGTACTCTCACTCGTCTGTGTGTGTGTGCTTTTCTCACCTACACTAATGACTACTGCGACTTTTGCGAAAATCGCATCAACCGATGTTTTAGCGCCCGTCTCTGAGCGCTGGATGCGAATCGAACGAGAAAGACTAACACTAGCTGTCAAATTTATTTCAACCTCCTTGGAGCCAAAGTTGGGTGTTAATAGACACCTCGAATATTATTTTCAGCATTTTTCGATCGATTTCGATGAAAATTTCATAAAAATTCAAAATTGGTACACTATTGCTGTCTGTTTGATTTCCATTCAATTACATTCGGATATTTCATTCTTCAACGCTAAAGAAGTTTAAGAAGTTAAATTTAAAAAAAATTAAAAAATTTTAAATTTGGTTTCCTTTAAAATGTGAAAATGATCTGCGATGAAAACTACGAGAAAAGTCTTCTACAAAATAGTTGATAATAGCACCCAAACTATAACTTGGATTGTAGAACACTTTTTAATTTTTTTATTATTTAGTAACATTTTCTCACGTAAATTTTAAGCTTTTATTGTAAAACGATAAAAGTACAACATTTTGTGAAAATCCCGTACAAATCAGTCTTTTAATGAAAAAACCATAGAGTCGGTTGACGCCTAAGACCAATAAAAAGGTGCAACAAATTAGTTTTTGGTAAATTTACATACTTCAAATGTTGAAAAAGTCTTTGCAGAAATACAAGGCATTAATATAAAATCGCATGTTGATAGACTGAATCGTTTGTTTAACTCAATCATAGGAAAAAAGAAGAGAAAAATTAACTCCACTCCATGCACGCTAGTGTTTAAAGAGAATTCATGTTTGTGTGAGCCACAAAAGCGGGTCTTTATCGTACCCGCTCGGAACGCGTGCCCGGAATTTCAGAATATTGTGCTGGGTTGCATTTCGAGCTCCAGCATGCGGGAGACCACGTGCATCGGTCTGTCACCCGGGCATTCGGCATGTCAACTGGATCGCGTCAAAAAAAACTTAAAAAAAATACATATATCGCCCACCCACTTTCATTCGCGTTTATGACGGCGGAGTAGAACGCTACCGCAAATGGAGTGCCCTTCTTTTATGTTTATTTTCAAACATTTTTTTTGCACTTTTACGACCAAACAACATGCGATCGAAACAAATGCACACAGCCCGTTGTTACTCCGAAGGTGGGAGAGAAATTAAAAAAAAAAACGCCGGCCCTTCTCCGCACTCGCTGCGGGTGCTTTTTTGTGAGGAATAAGCGGTACACGCTGATTTCATCTCAGTGTCTAGACCCACCGTGAGGGCTGTCAGAACGATATAAATTCCATGAAATTTATTACTTTTTCTATACAAGAGTAGGTTTTTTTCTGTTGTTTACTTTATTTCGCACGTGCCCTTCACTTGAATCAAAGCGCAAAAAGGATAAATACTGACGCGGTGGGTGACCCATCGCGAACAAGCGTCTCTCACTGCCGCTTGCTAGTGTGTGTAAACACAAATTATGCAAAATGTATGCTAATTGTCCGGCACAGCACCGGGGACGATCGTAACCAGCGTGACGAGATAAACAGGCGAGCACGTTTGATTTTTATTTTCTTCAGCTTCTACTCGCTTTCCCTCCCGCTACCGAACGAGCGGGAGCTGTTATGCGTGACCCACACCTCGATCACGTTGCATTTTCGGGTAAATATTATCCTTAAGGGGGTCTTGCATGAGGGGCCGTTTGTTTTGCCGCGATGTAACTGCATTAGGATCGTCAGTAAATTAAATGCTAACAACACCACGCACCTGTAGTTAATT
This sequence comes from Anopheles farauti, assembly GCA_000473445.2. Lineage (NCBI taxonomy): Eukaryota > Metazoa > Arthropoda > Insecta > Diptera > Culicidae > Anopheles > Anopheles farauti. The sequence goes on from KI915042.1 coordinate 10,630,489, forward strand.
ATTGCCATTAATTGCACTGCCGTGCATCCGATGTGGGGAGCGGGAGGGGGAGGGGGAGGGTTTCAGCTTCAGCCTCCTGCCTCACGCCCTCACGCTCAGGTGGATTTATTTCTATTGTTCTAATCAGCGCCCACCAGCGAACGCTACCGATGTTCGTGCCGAAATGCATTTCGAGACGGTGTCGATTTGTTTTATCGACCAACAGCTCAATATTTACCACACGAAAAACAAAACCCGTACAATTTAGCTAAAACCATGCTAAGTGGCATCATTGTAGCCATACAGCGGCAAATCCGATTACTGTTAACTTTGCAAACTAAGCGGCTTAACTCTTTTACACACCCACGTGCTTTAGGAGGGAACAAAAAGTTGCCCACTGTCACTGTAATTTTATACCTTTGTTTGGGTGCTTTAAAACCCGGCTTTGTTGTTTTGCGGTTGATAAAGTTCACGATAAACATCCGATCGGATCGGATAAATTTCATTGACTTCGCTAACAAAGCAAAGGATATGGGTAGTGGACAATGTGCCACATTGTTATACTAATGCTAGTATCAGAGCATTGTGTTTAAAGCGAAAATACTTTCGAGAGACCAAAACGATTTTTTTATCATGGAAAGCGAAATTTACGGGCGTATGAGACATAGTCGTAACATGGTCGATTGTATTTTGTAAGTGTTGATCTTATAAAAAGTTTTTTCATAACACAATTTTATTATTTCAACTTTCTAGAATAAAAAAAAATTGAAGAGCATCACTGGCGATGCATCACTGCTTTTTCTTTTGCAAGAATATGAGCGTATAAATTACTCATTTTGTGGAATTAAATTGTGTTCCCATAATGTTTGATACAAAATTTAATACAAAATTATAGAAGAAAGGCGGTTTAGACACGCCATTATCCCATACACTTCCAGGATAAGTATAAATGCTTCTGAATGTTATCTTTTTTTTGCTATTTTTACCTTGACAGATAGCAGCTACACAAATAATCAGTGTTTTTTTTTATCAAACTGCTGTGATGTTATGTGATATGATCTACTCATAATAGTAATAAAATCCTGCTAGTATGATATTGTATGTTCTGTTTTATGTAGAACAGGATAAAGCATGAATAATGGGTTTAAAAATGATTTGAACCACAAGTAACGAACATTGAGTTTAGTAAACCCAGTTCCAAACATTTTGATTGAAAGCGACTTTATCAGCTAAAATATATCCATCGTTTGCAAATAAAATAGCCTTATTATTACATTATTAATTGTCTTTACTAAACCGTTGCTTCAGTTCATTGTACAGTTTTTACTATTTATATTAAAAATAACATTTTCAAAGCATATACAATTTAAAAAATGTTGTTCCCGTTTTTAATGCTAAAGTGTTTCTATAGACACATTCAAACCATACAATAACAACAATAACACCATCAGTAAAATTCATTTAAAAAACGAGAATTAAGCTATTGGTTCGCTGCTGGTACCATTATGCAAAGACGGTCAAGCCAAAAAACTGATAAACTACCACTTTTGTCAACAGTTTTTATAAAACTTTTATGGGACGGTCAACACACATAAAAGCTTCCGATGGGAACTGTCCATTCAACCGCCACCCGATCAAACATGTTGCCCATACCGACGCGGACACGGTTCTCGAAGACAAAAGCCGCATGAAAATTAATAGTTTTCCACCCGAAACCACCAAACAAAAAAGCCACATAAACCATAAACCCGCCGATAGGCGAAACCGAAAACCACAAACGTTCCACCAACCACACACACACACACAGACACATGCACGCACAGGCGACAGATTTGTGCGACTCATCGCGCGAAACCTCGACGACAGACGTTCCTTCCCCACTTGCCTCCCTTACCTCGACGTAGAGCGTGAATCCATCGACGGCGGTGAGCACGGTGACGGTGAGTGCAGCGGCCAGCGTGAGAAAGATTTCCGGCGTGCGAAGGATGCCGATTCCCGCCGGGGGTTCCTCGCGGCGGTTGCCAGTGCCGGTGACATCGTTGATATATTTAAATTTGCACCAGCGCACGATCGACTGGGCGCCTTCTGCCGCCAGCACAGCGTATAATAGTCCTGCAGGGATAATAAATAAAAAGCGAGCTAAAGCCGTGAGTTCGGGGCCTTCATACTTTTTGAGAGAGAGAGAGAGAGAGAGAGAGAGAGAGAGAAAGAGAGAGAAAGCGCCGATCCGCGCTGGGGTATTGGCGGAATGTCAGCGTCCCTCAGAGTGGTCATCTGTCCCGGCGGGGAAACCATTTGTTTCGTCCCAAGAGATAGATAAAGAGCGAGACAGAGAGGGTATGAGACGCGGAGAAAGCGAGAGCACAATCGAAGAAAATTCAACGATTCCAAAAAGCCTAAACGAAGCACAAGCAGCAAACACTCGAGAGTCCAGACCCTTCCGAGGGTTCCGGATGTTCCCGGGAGCGATGACAATGAGCAACAGGAACGGATAAGGTGGAATGAGGGTAAAAGGGTGCCAAAAAAAAATCTCACCCGTATCCGGATAATGCGTACACGGTGCCGCTCGCACACTCGCGCCATAAATGGCAGAAAGCTCCGAAGCCCCGCACTCTCCCGGGAGAAAAGGGATGGGTCGTCCCGCGCCAGGACGCGTAATATCATGCGACATGACGCATCGCAAACGGAGCCGTCGCACCCGAACACGTCGGTTGACCCACTAAAACCCGCCGACCGGCAGGCAAAGGAAGGGGACGCCGGGAACAACGCCCTTTTTGGGGTGCATAATTTATGGACATGCTTCAGATTGAAAATTTATTTGGCGATGTAAATAACTTATTACTGTAGTCAAGCCCGGTACGGGCCGTTGGTTCAACGTGCCTATTCCTCACCTGCGAGCGCATTGAGCGAGCGCTTCCCGGTGCTTCCCGGAGGGAGCTATCGTGGTGTCACACTTGTGGGAATTTCCTCTATTCACCACCCCCACCACAATCCCGCGAACCCGGTGCGAGTGGCTCCAGACCCACAATAAAGCTATCAGAAGCCACCTCGACCACCACCACCACCACCACCAGCAACCGAAGATGAGGGTCGGTATCGGAGCATGTTTATAGCGCGCCAATTTATGAGCTTTCCCTATTGTTTTCGAGCACAGTGCCGTACGCATCGACGTGGGGCTTTTGTGCGAAAACATGCGTAAATCTGGTTGGCTGAGGTCAGGAATGGGTCGATCGCGATGTCCTTATCAACAGCGCGGTAGTGGGTTAGCGTACGTTCGGTACGTTCCATAGCTAATTTAGTCAACAGATGGGCTTTAAGAACAGATGACGGGAAGGAGAAGGAGGAGTTTCGGTAGTTGTATGCTGGTGAAAGAATAGAGTAGTTTTCGGTAAGCGCGAACTAAAGGTTTTATTTACATACACTCGCTGGGTTAAATGCAAATTTATTGATACAAGTTTTTCAATACTCTAGGAATAACAGACGTTAACGTTTAGAATTCAGTGCGTTAGTACATAATGCGGAATTAAACTAGGGCTATATTTAATATTATTTTTCTATTTCTACAAAATCTAGCCAAATTGTATGCTAACTAAACCCATCGTAAATCGTGTAGATTCAAAAAAGAGATAAAAAAATGCAAATTAAGTGTATAACGTTTGGAATTAATGGAAATGTCGATTTACTCGTTTTTATTTATTGTTATTATTATGGACAAAATCTGGAAACCTGGATTCAAATATTTTATTTAAAAAAAACATAATAAATAAAATTAAAAAAGTTATCTTTTTAATTAAGATCGTCTACAAAAAACTCTTAGACTAAAACTTCTTAAAGATTTTGCTCGAAGCATATCCAATTATGTTTACATATCAGACTATGTATTATGAATTGAATATTTTTCCTATGATTAATATTTGTGCGTTACCAACACCTGTTTTTTTAGTGAATGAAACGCATACTGAAAAAATGTTGGTTTAATTATTTTTAAACCATCAGATAAAGCATTGTGCTTAGGTTTCAAATTCAAATTTTGATTTGATTTTTACTATTTGTTCGGTAAGTAATTAATAATTAATAGGTTTATTATTTTTGTTTTGCAACGCTTATTGTTGACAAAAGGCACCTAAATGTATACAATAAGGGTTACAACAATTTGAGAAACTGGCGAGCTTCAAACACTGAATATTTTTTCACCAAAAATTTGCCTATCCTAGCCCAACTAATAAGGTGTAAATAAATAGCGCACCGTTTGCCTTAAACATTGCATGCTTGACCAATGACGCAAAGCAGGAGTAAAGCGAAGCAAAAATCATTTTGTACTTTCAAACTATTATCCCTTTATTCCTTTCATAATTTGCTGAGAAAAAATGAAAACCAATAATATACTATTAAGACTATCAAATTGCTAATATAGCTACATACAAACATCAGTCAAAATATAAGCCTTATAAGCAATCGCCACTAAGAAGCTAGCAATAGAAAAGCGTCTTGAAAGCAATATCCTAACACCGTCTCAACCACCGCTGACGAAAGGCGACCCATTTGCAATCCCATATTACTGCAGCCCATTTTCCCCGCCCTGTTCCCCGCCCGGCTAATGTAACACCCCGCACGCACCCACGCACTTACCGCACTTATCCCGTCGCTCGATGGTCCGCACGAACCACGCCAGTCCGAGGTGTACACACAGTCCCAACCAGGCCGCCCCGAGCCCAACCGTAACCGTCGCCCAGACCGCCGTATCCTCGGTCTCGGCAAGGAAGGGCCGGTTCGTCGTAAACGCTTCCGATTGAGTGGAGTGCATTTCCGGTCGCTCGGTTCCGGCGCACTCGGCCCGAACTCGCCCCAACCGATCGACGGCCAGCCACTGGTGCCCAATTTCGCCGATACAGACGAGCAGCGTCGCCAGCAGCACGATCGACCGCAAATTATGCAAAGCCAGCAGATTATGGCGCCTGCAAGTGGAAATCCAACGGCAACGGAAGCGTCAGAGGAAGGTTGAGGGGAAATATTTGCACATTCACACGCGGCCAGGGGCAGGGTGAAGTCAACTTCACGGACCGGATGCCGGAACGGCTCGACTTCAAGATTGCTTTCGGTTCGACGCCCGTATAATAAGCGTAAACGAAACACGCAAGACGATGCATTCTGACCGGCGGTAATGCAACACGGTTTTCCATGGCTCCGATCCGATTGGGTAGGTTGGTTTCGTTGTGTGTTTAGTGTGTGGCATCTAAGGAGCTGTTAGTGTCCACGGTAATTTATGGCTGTGCAATCGTGGCGAGCTTGTGAAGTGAACGAAAAGGAAGGTCATAGCAGCGTTGAAGTTTTAGTTGTTGAAACCAAGAGCGCGCTAATAAACAGCATCTGCATTTGAACCCTAGCCTCAGTTTACGTAAATGTATGATTAAATCGTCTCTAGGGGGGTAATTTAACGTTCATCTTTAGATTCTTCATGTATTATTATTGTTTCATTCATGTTAATGTAATATTTCTTAGGGGAACCTTCATGCTCTTGAGCAGGTTTTTCAGTAGATCCTTATGTGTGTTTAGTAGTTTAAATATCTAGAATGGTTTTTCATACATTTTGAACACTAACCTAATAAAATTTACAAAACACTATGCTTAAATTTTTGTAATAAGTTGATCAGCATCCATAATAAAAAAAAATAAACATGTGTGTGAGTTTTTTTATTGTTTAAAGCACTGGTTGGCTTCTAACTTCAGACTTCAGAAAGAAATCATTCACATGCAAAGTATATTGAAAAGCATAAAAAAATTCCTTTGGAATGTATTCTCAAATTTATTGCTTTTGCAATCGAAGTGAACAAAAAACAATGAGTTACTTGTTTATTTTACATTCTTTAATAATACGATCCATTGCGATGAAGGATGAAACACACGTTCTTTTTTTGCTAGTAAAAATGAGAAATTCTAACTTTAGTTTGAACAATTTTTGTACAACAAAAACTCAATAAAATTTTGCTGTAACAAGATAAGCGTGCCGCATGGCATGTGGTTGAAATTCATATCTAATTCATACCTAAAAACAGAACATATGCTACGCAGTTTTCATTGGAACAAAGTTTGTTCAAGTTTTCGAAAATATAAAATTCACAAAAATCGTTCATTTATTCCGTTCAAAGGAAAAACATCCCTAGACTTTTTGTAGCCGTTCAGTCTAACTTTAAATTAATTTAATGTATACTTTTACGTATAATCAAGAACGAATTCCTATCAATGTCTGCCTCCTTATGTTTTGCTAGCATCGTTGAACAACAGTTTGCTGATTTTGACAGATTTGTTTGTGTTTGCGCAAAGTCATAAAATAATTCACTATAAATGACACACAATTGATACAAAATGAAACCACTAGACCTTGCAATGGGTTAAATGTGTTAAATGTTTAATACATTTACAATGCATTTTACTGTTAATATTTGTCACTTGCATTTGTATTGTTTCAGTTTAAAAAATTTTAAATGGGTGAATTGAAAATAAAACTCAATTTGATAAAATTTAAAATATTTTTTCAAATTAGTGCTGAAAATATTGCATAATACATGTTTCGACAACAAATTCTCCATGCTTATCAATTGAAATATACATCAGAATTAATATAATTCCCATGGCTTTCTCATGCAAATTAGCAATAAAAGAAAAATAATTAATCATCGACCGGATACTTTACCATCTCGTGCATCAATCCCAAGCACTTTGATTGCAACCGCTAAAACTTCAAACGCCCTTATGCTACTAAGCATTCCCTCTAGCATAATGAAACCAACCGCCCAATGAATCCACCAAACGTGTGTATTGCGCGGTACATACAGGTTTTTGGAACAATAATAAATCATACCAAACCACAAGACCATTCGAAAAGGGTACCCTATTCCGGGAAGAAACTCCGGCACTCGGACGAACGGCGGTGCCGCAAAAACCAGACCTTGCGATTGTTTACTGCTGCCCCTGCTGCACCACCGCACCTTCACCATCCCTACCTTTTCTCGTACTTCCACACGACGTAGCCGAGGGCCGAGAGGCAAGCGAGGAGCGTCAAACCGGCCACCACTGCGCACGCCAGGTTCACGTGGTAGAGCGATCGAACAGCTGCCGGCTGTAACCGATCGTGTGACGATCCGACCATGGTCCGGAACGCGGCCATAATGGGCGAGAAGTTCCCTTCGCCGCGGTGGATGCTCCATTTGCAAACCATTTTCTTTTTGTTTTTTTTTTTACTTTTGCTCTCGGTTTTACTCCGCACGTTTGTTGTTTCCACTCGTTTGTAGCGCCTCCTTGGACAAACCAGTGCTTGCTAGTGTGCAAACAACTTCATGACACGATCTTGCAACACCAGCTTCACGCTGTCCGAACGCTGGACGAACTTCTGATTGACTGTATAACATTACGGCTAAACGATCGCCATTCTCTGTTGTTCGGGTGTTGTTTTTTTTTCACTCTCTTTATTTCACACTAAGGCGGTCACTTTTCTTGTTGCTTTCTGCTGCTGTAAACACCTTCACGGGTACACGACTAGCACGTTAAGGTAAACCGGCACCGAGGGATTTATTATGATCTCTGTTAGCTGACATGCGGACTATCAACACTTCCCATGGAGCAAGCGATCGATATTTCCTGCCACTCCTGAAAACACCGCGATGATCTCATTCCTATCACACTCTATCTCCCAGCATAGGGTACGGGATGAACCACTTGAGATCGTGCTGACTTCGACTGCAACTGCTGCTGCTCACTTGTAGCACAGATTCCTATCCCTTCGTTCCTTCAACGATCAACCTCCGCACGAGCGGATGCTACACCGCACACAGCACGATCACGACTGCGATCATTCGTCGAAAAACAGCTGGATCGAAACCGCGGTGGCGGTCCCCAACGATTCGCTACACGCATGCTCATCGCAGACCGGAATCTGCGTTCGGGAAAAATTAATCTGCGAAATACCTCACGCGGGTTACGCGCACGCCGCGCGACGTTAAGAATCGTGCGTGCGTTCCATGTTGCACGAAGAAAGGTGCGGGATCGCGCGCGCTCGTGTGTGTGTGTGTGTGTGTGTGTGTGTGTGTGTATGTGTTTTGCTGCTCCGCACGAAATCAAAAGCTACGACCGAGGGTGGGTAATTCAAACAGGGCGCGTCGGGTGTGGTGCGAGTGCTTTCGTCGTTCGTGTCATAGTTCATTGCAATCGTGAGATGGAGGTTACATAAAAATAAAGAGTAAACACAACGGACGCTAATGGCCTAGCTACTTGGACATGGCTGAAATAATTTACTTGCTAGGCCTTCAGACATATTCCGTGCTGGTCCAAACGTTGTTTATTCGATAAGAAATTATTACAAATTTACCTGAGCTCTAATCTATCGCGATCATAGTGGAATATAACAATCCGTTTGCTTAACACAACGATAAAAAACTATTATTTTTGTGGATAAATAAAAAAAAGAGATATTCAAACGTTATGTTGGCCAGAGTTATAGCAAATACTGTTCATTTATATTCAAATTTTGAATATTTTATTTCGTATCAACAAATTTGCTTCCTGTATCATAGACATATAAATATTTCCGTACGTTTTTTCCCTTTTAAGCAAACAACAGTCTATAACAAGTCTAATATTTAATGTTTATGCGACTAAGATAAGCTTAATCAATTTGAAAATTATACTACAGCAAGAGTACTATTCACAATACTTATAGAACTTTTTAAGATATATGAAAAAATAGGTACATAAACTAAATTTTTTGTAATAATACAAAGATATTTTGTGAATTTTAGCTGAATCCTTTAATAAACCTGTTATTAATTTGAGAAAAGAAATCATTTTGAAAGAAGATATTTTTCAAAGCACACATAATGAATTATGTAATGTCTGAATCATGTTTAATACATCAAATCATTCTTTTCGTTAATTTATTTTCATCATTCTTGTAAAATTCATGTAGATCTCTGATTAATCAAACCAATTATTAATGAGCAAGTTATTCACGCTATATTCACTCCTGATTAGTAATTTGATCGACATGAATCATAATCATGAACCTTGAGTGATTCTTACTCCTTATAAACGGTTTTTTTAATTTGAAATTCTAATATTCTTGAATGTATGTAAACCTAATGAATCCGAATCGCAATTTGAGTCCTGATTATCTTCCTCGACAAAAAAGTCATACAGCACTATGAATGGTTTATCATTACTAAAAAATATGATTAATTTCATTTTATGTTACGTTTATTTCAACAAAATTAAACATAAATAATCACAAAAATGTAGAATTTTAGGTGATTTTGGTAGCGCAAAAAAACGAAAATCTACTACCTATAATGAGACCAGCTTAGTACAAACTTACGCTAAAGAGCACGCAATGGCATTTGTTTGTTTATGCAGCAGTTAATGCAAATGGGCAGTGATTTTCTGTTCGCTCACATTGACAACCCACCGCCAGCCGATGTTCTGTTTTTCCCCGAGTTAACTCGGCACAGGCGCGGCCAGCGTACGAGCGAAAAGTCGTGAAAAAATCGCTCCACAGTCACGGTTCAATTCACTTTAAAGACGCATTAATCATAACCGTCGAGATTCGTATTGGTTTTTGGCTTATTTACAGACCCATCGCGGCAGGTGGTGCTTCCCTGCAATCTTCCTGCCCATATGGGACAGAGAGAGAAAGAGAAAGAGAGAGCGTGCGCGTGTGAAAAAGAAGAGACAGCGAGTGAAGTGTGCTGTCCAAAATATGTACGCACGAGATGGACCAATGGACCACACGATCGGGTGGTCCCCCTGCTCGGCCCCATTTGGAGAACCGAGATGGACATCTTCACCGAAACCCGAGAAGCATTTCCGTGTTGGCCACGCGCAAACGGTGCGGGCTTGTTTACGCATTAACATGAAACGAAATCCAAATATGTGTACTATTTGCTTCGGCCCTTCCCCACTAGCCGCGCGGGGAAGCTCGAACGCGGCGGCTAATCCTAAGCGCATGACTCAGTGCGAGACGAGATTCTGCTTTTACTCCGCAGCCGCGTCCATCACCGTTGCTTCTGAGCGCGGCCGGGTTGCTCGGGGGTTGCTAGTCTCCACCCTGTGTCAAGGTCTGCTGATCGGCTTCGAATCAACCGACCACTGGGGCTCAAACTCACACCCACACACCCACACCACGGGACCTGACGTGCTGGCAGGAAGTATCCAATTGTTTGCTTCGGCCACATTTAGCACGCAGTTAACTGGAAGTAATCGCTTTGAAGTGTTAGACACATTTTTATATTTGATTTTTACTGGCGGCTTTTTGATGAGTAAATTTAGAACTCCGCGGGGTGACGGTTACTTTAGGGTGGTGATGCTTTGATCGATCGACCACGTCTGTGGGAACATTTCAATGATGCGGAAATTAGTAACCATTAGTGGCTTCGATTCGATTTCGACTCAAAAGCTTGCGCTTGGGCACGTTGATGATGTGGATGGTTATATGACGTCGAGTTTATGTAAATGTTTCTTTTCATTTCCTCAGTGAATCCCAATGTAACGGTTGACATACGATGGTGAAGGATGAAGCTTAGTTGAAGCTTAATTCCGTTGAATATTTAACATATTCTTCTGAGAAAACTTATGCTAAATTTTTCCAATGAATATGTTAATTGTTGTTTGCATTAGTCTAGCAATTTTCTTTAGCATGTTTTATTTTATTATAAAAAATCGCTCTGTTTATTATGATTGTAGTAATTTGCGATTGAAAATTCAATGTAATTTTTCAATTTGATCTCTATTTTGTGTTTCAAAAGCGTTTTTAAAAAGTTTAAAAAACAGGCTCAAATATATTATCCCTTTTTATCCCAGACACGTAAGATAATCAAGTAGGCAGGAATTACTACTGAAGTAGGCAGGAATTACATGAAATTATAGATTTCATGAACTAAATCACAACTCATAGTGCAACTTATGGACACGATATAACGTTACCACAATTTAATTTGGAATATAAATACTTTGTGCTTAAAATCATCACTAACAAATTAATTTGATCAATTCAAACTGACTGTCATCTTCTATAATATTTAACGATTGTAAAAATTGGGAAAATATTTGAACAGGTAGTATAAATTACGGGAAGCTATGTTATTTAAGAGAAACAACATAATTGCTCCAAAACGGTAGAATCAATTCTCCCAGTTTTACGGGAGAATAAACACTCAGTTTCTTTACATTACGGACAGCCTACGAATAAATAAGATACATTGATGAACAACAGAGTAGTTGATGTATTATACGCACTAGTTTTAGTGATTCTAGTGTAATCTGGTATTCAATTATGAATACTAATACATCGTATGACGTAATTATTACTAAAATATTTTTTATATTTATATAAATAATTTAATCTTAAATACTTTTATCAGAATCTTCAGGATCACCAGCAACAAATAACTTCATATAGATGTGAATCTTTGGTTAAAATGTTTGAACTTAGAATTTATTTTTCAACATGATTTCTGTAAACATTTCCATTTAATATTAAGAGGAAATATTGCTATACATTTAATGCTTACAAATTGCAAGTGAAAGGTTAATTTCGTTTAGATCAGCTCCACTGTTGTTGAATTGCTTTAGCTCTGTGCTCTAATTTTAAATCAAATCACGAACCTTTTCGAGCACCGCTGCAAAATGGGTTGTTAATGGACTTCAGGTCTGCATCTGATCGAACGAGCCCAAGGTCGGGGAAGAGTCACCTAATCTCCTGCCCAGCTTGTCGCTGCTAAAATCACGCACAAAACAGGCGAGACGGGTTGGCCAAAATTCGATCGCTTACGGAGCGTAAAATTCCCAACAGCACCATTCATTTCCACGCACCGGGCACGAGCACAACACGAAATCTATTCGATAAGCTCCCAGATCGGCGTGTGTTTGTTGTGTGACCTTTCCTACCAACCACCTCGCAGCGTAGCAACGCTGTACGTAAGTCGGTGTATCGATAAAAGACCACCGGAACATCCGACACCGAGCCGAACACGGTAAATCGGTTCCGCTGCCCATTGCCACATTGCCCGATGAGTACGGGCGGAGGGGCATCAGATTAACATAAATTTAACCACCCTCCGGGTCCTACTTGACGCACCACCAACAGCGAGTAGGCCGCGCTTTCCCGACCAATCGTGTGCCGATTGCAGCGCAGAGAAAAGCAATAAAGCTTTCCGCCTAATGGATCACATGTGCATCGTTTTCCGGCAAATGGTGCGGGTGAAAAGGGGAAGGGGAAGACGCGAAGTGTTAAGTGACCTTCCCCTCCTTCTCCCCTCCCACCGTGGCTCAAATAAAGACTTGCTGTGTTGTTTTTCACACCTTGCACCAAACAACATCTCACGGGAGAGGTTTGCAACGTTAGACACGCGTTGATTGGAAATAAAAACAAATGCAAAGGGAGTTGTTGTCGTGCCTGTGTGCTTGTGTGCCCGCGGGCAACTCGTAAATCCCCGACTACGTGCAAGCGCTTCATGCAATATACCCAGCGTTGATTAAGTATTTAGTAAGAGCGTCCGGTGCGGTAGGGTCCCTGGAAAAAAGTGCTCGAATACTGCTCTCTAACGTTCAATAGTGTCTCGCATCGAAAGGCTTGCGTATAACAAACGGCCGTTCCGACAACTGTCACAGGTTTTTTTTTTTGTGTAAAGAGGTGGCATTTTTTCAATCACACCTTTCAATAGTCGACAAAAGCAGTGTTGTCGTAACAACTTTTCAATCTCAACTCTCTCTATAAAAAAAAATCAAGATAAGTTGCGTGTAAAAACTAGTTTCATTTTCCAGCTTTTCACGCAGCAGAAAATCCTCGTAACTACACCACACAACCACCATCGTACGGCTTTCCCGGTGATGGGTTTTGCTATTTTTAGGTTGCATTTCACCATGCACGCTGGACACAACGGCACAACAAACGCCAACCCCCGGTCTGTTTGTATGCGGGAGCGCGTATCGTCTGTTTGCTCGCGACGAAATATGGCGCACCGGAATGCGCACCCGGGAGTGCAAGTGCTAAAGAATGCATCCCAGCGCCAGTGAGGACGAACAGTCACGTGGCTGAGAACGAGGTTTCAGGAGGTGGTTCCACCATCGCGTCTGGTGCTGGTGCCGCTGCTGACCTTGCCACTGGTGGATTGTGTGTCAAATGGTAAAGTTCAGTCGAAGTTTTGGAAGATCCAGTAGCCCGTGGGTAAAACCGGGTCAATAGGGTTGGCGGCGCGTATGGATAAAAATAAATACACCACGGATGTCGGACCAACATCGGTTGCATTGGTAACGATTTTCACCTGTTTCAATAGCGCATTTAACGTTTAAACAAAGCGTCCGACAGGATTGGCGAAGCTCGCTATTTTTTGCATCCGATTATTTTTTCTGTTTCCACGTAGTCGAATGGTAAAGCGGTAAATCCGTGTTTACGTGAAAAGCTTGACAGATGGGCAACAGACGCTAATTAAAACAATTATTCGAATTACAATCTTCTTATAGGATTCTGAAATGCATCCTTGTGGCACGATAGTGTATTGAAACTTATTGAATAACTTGTACTGTGACGAACGACTCGCAGCTACCACCACGTCCAAGCGCGACGTATCTCTTTTACCGCTTAAACAGCACACCGCAGGTCAAATCCCGATCGCATCATCACCAAATTGAATCACGCACAAACAATTAGCTCTAGCTAACCAACCACCATGCACCGCACACAGGTATCAGCCGCAACCGCAAACTGTAACAATTCGTGGTCAAACTATCGGCACGACGGGCAAACGTTCCGAGGCACCACCGGCGTTGAACCTGGCTTAACAAAACCGATCGGTTCCGCGGACAGCACGGCCTGACTGGACGGACTGTTTCCAGCAATCGCTAACCGACAATGCCGGAAACAACCAACCCCACCCGGACCATATGTTCGGATGGGACTTCCCGGGGTGCGCGTTATGGCGTGAAAATGTAATTTACCGAGCTGACGAAACGCCAATCGGGTTGTAATTAGATTAGCTGCAGGTTTGCACCTCACCAGTTGTTGGTTGACTGTTGTCTCAACCTGTGGGCATGTTTGTTGCAGACCGTCTGGTGTAAATAGAGCGGTAAGTTGCAACAATCAGAATAGAAGAAATCAGAATTTCTAGAAATGACGTTGCTGTGAGAAATGGTGGTTTGAAAACAATTTTAAGCTCCACATACCAAGCACGATAATTTCAATAGCTGTACCAATATACTTGCGCAAAAGAAACATTTTAACGAATGTATTTGAATGCGGATCACCAGTTTTGCGCGTTTGGTTTTGGTTTTTTTTTCTGAACAAATTTAACTATGTATTTTATTTGTTTCCGGCAAACCACGTTTCCGCGTTATTCAAAACACAAACGTACAAAAACTGCTCGATATGCGCCACCATTATTCGAGCAGTAGATGGGGCGAAAACATTTACGCTTTTGAAAACAGAGCGAACATCAATGCGAAAAAATCATACAAAACAAAAACCGTTCAGGAATTCAACGCTTTCTACTTGCTCAATGTTTTTCTTACTATAAGAATTATTCTATTTATTTCACGATTTCTATCAATCAAACCGGGTAATTTGATGAAGTATTATTTGTTAAATCACACAATGCCAATCTTTCCACGTTTCTTAATCAGATCGAATCGATTCCTCTTGGTTTGGAATGATGAAATCGTTTTTTTTTAATCGGTGAAATCTCTCCTATAATTTCTGTATCCCTTTTCACATTTTGTAGCACAAAGATTCCTGTAACCGTTAGTTTGTAAAACCATTTCGCCTCGCTCGAACCGGTTAACCGGTAATGGCCATCTCTCTGCGACTGTCGAGGCTGGGCAGTCTGCTCGTGTCGAATGACAGCTGTATGACACCAGCTGAGTAAAACTATCAAAAAATAACAACAAACAAACGAACATTTTAGAGCCAATTTTGTGTTTTTACCAGTTTAAATTCGTATAATTCACAATGGAGATAATAAATCCCGGCACGTCAACGCTGCAGACAAGTGTGGCCGATAAAATACGTTCGCGTGATGCTGCACGACGCTTCAAATATGGCTCGCCCAAACTGGTTGATATGATGCGTGAGGTGCGCGCCAAATGTTGTGCAAAACAACAGCTGTTAAAATGGTGTCCTTTGTAAAACTTTTCCGAGTGTACTTTCCTCCATTATCGCTTTCAGAAATGCCGAATTCGTATCAAAGAAGCTCGCAGCGACCAGTTTCTGCGCAAACGAAACATCTTCAAGGAAGAAAAATCGTTCCTGGAGTCTATCGTGCGGGAAGAGCTGTCCGAGCTGGAACATGATATTGCACTGCAAGACCTAATTTACAAGGAGCTGATGCAGGACACAGAACAGTGGCTGTTCTATGAGCAATCAGAAAACTATCTAATCGATGCTTACGAATCAGACACGGTGGTATGTCCTATTTGTGAACATAGCGTACTGCAGCTGGATGAAATGGCCCAGATGCTAAGTTGCTCCTGTGGCGTACGTCTGCGGTACCAAGGGTCGATGGAAGCGTTTAGTAAGCTGATGGCGGAAACAATTGCACAACACGGTGTACGTTGCACGAGCGATTTGCAGTTCTTTACCGAGCCTATTGTGGATGTTGAGTACGTGCAACTGAACGCATTTTGTCTGTATTGTGACTATTATTGTGGGCTTACCAGTTAGATGAGCTTGAGAAAGGGCATTTGTTATATTTTTTCGTATGTGTGTCCTTTTTTAAAAATTGTACTGTCTGTTAGCCCCTTTTTGTTCGATAAGCACTTTGTATCATAACCAAATTTCCTGATGAGTAGTATCAAGGACTTGAAAAATAATCACGTTTGCGATAATAAACGGTTAACTATTACACCTCTTGCCCTTGTTTACTAACCGAATATTGAGCGAGAGAAAAAATCAAATTGTTTGCTTAGCCATTACACAGGAACAGAATATTTCTCGTCTTGCCAAACACGAATTTTAATTTCTTTGTTTCTGAATGTTCCACAACCCAGCAGTATAAACACTAGGTCTGAGGTGTCACGCACGTCAGCTGTTTCAACTTTGCAGCTAAATAATTTTATGACGAAAAACAGCTTTACCTTAGTATTGCAATGTGCTGAACAGTTAAATTTTTGCTATCAAATAAGTGAATTATATAAAAATCTATGCAATAAACTGTCACCCGAACGACCGATAGCCTCTAAATAGCAACAACAATCAAACACACACGCTTGCACAAACCTACACAAACGAATCAGCAGGAGCAAAATGAAAATTAATCGACAAATCTTGTTGCTCAAGAACCTAGCTCAACTCCGCATCAACTACTGAGCAGTAGCAGCAGCATTTGTCCTTGTGCTACTGCTGATGGTTCCTTCCGGTGTGTGATATTGGTGAATCCCTTTCCGGTCGGTCGGGCCTGTGTTCTGTCGGTGCTCCAGTTCGATGTGTTACGTTAGTTTTATGTTCGAGGGTTACCAACGATCGAGATCGAGTCCCGCGATCTTCCCGATGTGTTAGGGGCTTATCAATGTCGTCGCGGTCAACATCATCGGCGTGGTAAGAGCCTTGCTGTTCGGGCCCGAAAAGGTTTACGTCGCGTGTTGTGTTCCCTTCTAAAAACAGTGGCGAGTAACCCTCTCCCGGACAGCAGCGCGCCTTGCAACGAAAGTAGCGTGCAAAGAAGGGAAAAGAAAGAAAAGGAGAACAAGTGATAAAGAATGTAGTCGAATGTTCCACGACAAACCCGAATGTTTGGTATCGCTAGTCGCCCAATTTATTGGGCCTTCGTCGCCGGACGTGTGAATTCCCTCATTAAATAGCGCTTATTAGACGGTGCAACCCATTCCGGGGTCGGGATAACAACACAACCCAAAAGGTGTTCCCTACCTTCTTGTTGAAACCAACGTCACAACTTGCTACTGTGTGCGCGGCACAGCCCTCTAACATACGCAGGAACAAGTGTATCCGCTGGGAAAAGAGATAGTGACGACGCAGCAAGCGACCGCGAGAAAAGCGCGTCGTTGTAAGATTAGTTATTTGCCTTCAACTTCCCGACCGTGTCGGTCGTGCCCGTCGTGGTTCTGCTGCTGTTCCACGCGTACCGCTGGTTACCTGGTGACGTAGGAGGAGTCAGGCTACAAGGCTGCATATTCACAGCGATGGCCGAATGGAGAAAGTCCTTTGGCTACATAACGTGCATTTTAGCGTGCATGTGTACGCGCTAAAGGCTGGCACCGAACCCCTGACGAACCCAAGTAGGCGATCTCATCATCATCAGCTCAAGACGTGAAAGTGTATGTGTGTGTGTGTGTGTGCGTGTTTGAGTGCGCCCGTGCGAGATTGAATCCGAATTTCGTCGTCCAAGAGCGAATGCAATTTATCTGTGATAATCAGGACATCGTCTCGATCCTATCGTCCTGATCGTTTCGTTGTGTTAGTGTACGTGTGTTGCCGCGCGTGTTTTTATGTGATTTTTCGTCGTTTCCCTTGGAGTGCTGTTGTTTGTTTTGCTTTTGCGTGGCTTTTCCCCAATGCCGTCATCGAACCTGTCATTAGTGCAGGTGTGTACGAGTGTGCGTGTGCGTGTTCGAAACGCTTATATGCGCGCGTACTTTAATGTGTGTGAGTGAGACGCGCATGCTTTGCGGAGGGAATTGTTTTGATTTTTTTCTGCAAGCACGATCGTTCACGTTGCTAAGGGCTCCGATTTCGGCGTGTGTGTGAATTGCGTGTGCGCGTGTTTTTTTCAAATCTGGCAAGTGATCAAACGGTGTCAGACAAAAAGATCCGGAATCCAAAATGACACCAGGTCCAACAACTAAAATGGATCGTTCTACGATGTCCGGTGGAACGGTGGATGGCGGAGGTGGTCGTGGCACCACGGAGGAGCGCAAGCGATGCGGCGAAACGATCCACTCCGGCCAGTTTATGGTGTCCCATTTCGAAACCGAGGGTGCCGAAGATGATGAAGACGATCTTGGGATGCAGATGGAGGAGGTGAAACCGGCGGATCTCATCGCGGGAGACGGTGCCGGCGTAATCCTGCCCGTCTCGGTAACGAGCGCCACGAATGACGCGTCGTCCGCCGTGTCCGGTGCGCTGGTTCCACTGGCTTCCAGTTCCACCGAACACAACCAGCTTGCCCGGTACGTGCCGCGGCAGTTACACCTCGGTGGCAACCGATCGACAGTATCGCAGGTCGAGATCGATACGGACCTTTCGACCGTGTTCAATACGCTCAACGTTACGTACACGTAAGTTTCGGCCCCTCGCGCAAGGCATTCACTTCTCGCTGTTTTCTTTTTTGTAG
Source organism: Anopheles farauti (assembly GCA_000473445.2). Taxonomy (NCBI): domain Eukaryota; kingdom Metazoa; phylum Arthropoda; class Insecta; order Diptera; family Culicidae; genus Anopheles; species Anopheles farauti. The sequence goes on from KI915042.1 coordinate 10,648,791, forward strand.
CCCACACCGGAAGCACAATCGCACAAACCGAATGTTCTCAAGGGCATACGTTGGCTTTAGAAGCCAGCTTTGATAAGAACAAAAAAGGGCGCTAGACAAAGTTAACCCAAACATGCATAAAGCCCGGCCCTCCGTCGTTGGCCCAGATAAACCATGAGCTTGAAAGAGAGAGCAAGGGAGAGAGAGACTGATAGACAGACAGAAACGGTTGATGCTGCTTATCAGCAGCAGTACGAATACAATCCGCAAAGGGCCTTTCGAACACAGCCCGTTTGACCCATGGTGAGGTTTAGTGCTGTGCCGGGGACAGAACACATCGATTGGCTCCGATTGGGAATAATGATTAGCGTCTACCGACTGGGGAAGATGCAGCTCTGCGTATCAGATAGATCGCGCGCGCGCACCGATTAATACCTTGGAATCGTCTGGTAATCGCACGCGCGTACATTATTGTTTTCTAAATGTATTGCGAGCCTCACTGGATGACCAATCCCTAGACATTAGAGGTCGTACTGTAGGGCATAACGTGAAGTGCGTTGCAAAAATGCGCGTTGTCGGTTCGTCTTTTAAAACGACTTAGCAAAGAGATTAGTTACTGTCTAGTTTCGGTACTTTGGATGGAAGACATTTTTATTCTTGAGAAAACGATGACGAATCATAAGAAATTCAAGATCTTTTAAATGTTTCTATATTGCAATGAAATCTCATATTGTTTTGGGGATATTTGAATGTATCTATCCATGCACAACGATGTACACATTATGGATTAGTTTATGGATTATGGATGGAAACATTTTCTGCAAAACATACGTGTTTGTTTTTTTAAGCATACCTATATCTGTTGATACTTGATACTTCTATATTTTGCTGTATTTTTATCGTTATGCATTCATTTTACATTGTAAGACATTAAATGGCTATGATATCATGTAAAATAACATGATAATATTGCACCATTGCACCATAATTTGCAATTATGTTTTCAACTAATTTTCAACTGATACATTTACTCTTGCATCTAGTAAAAGTGTAAGAAAGTTTCAGAAATGAATATTTATTCTATATTTCTCATTTAAAAATAGTTTTTTTTATCGAGACGAAAACAAAGATTTTCGTGAATAAGCTTTTTAATTTACACAAATCTTTGTTTTCGTCTCGATAAAAAGCACGTTGAAAATATTAAGATGAACATTTTAAAATGTGCTTAAAAATATTTCAAAACAATAGTGTTTTGAAATATTTTGTTTGTATATTTGTATAACAATGTTTAAAGTCGGTAAAAAGATTGCTCATTTATACGCATAGCAACAACAACAATTATGCTTTCATTTCTAATTATATGACTCCTTAAAATTGATCGCGTGATGTCGTCCTTAGCTAAGTATTCCTTAGCCATGACATCCGTTTAGGCTACATTGGCAGCCAGCGAATACGAATTGAAAAAGCACAACATTAGGCCTGCCCGGGACTCATTTCAATTCGAGTTCAAATTAATTAAAACCGTTGGGCTGTTGCTGCCACTGCCACCGAGTGCTACATAATTTTCGTATCAAACCAAACGAATAGCGGTCCAACGGGATGATAAGCCTTTCCCACCTTTCATCCTTGCCGCCAGTCGCTTCTTCCTTTTGCTGCGGCCCAGTTTCCTAGCCGCAGCCGTAGCGGTAATAATTACTGCCTTACCGCTGCAGCAGCGGAAAGGGAGAATATTGTTGCGTGTTGTTGTGTGGACAACGGCCGCAACCAGCTGTGATAACCTTTCACTAGCAAAAGGTGCAGTGGGTTGTTCGACGCCTGTGTGTGTGTGTGTGTCTGTGTGTGTCTGTGGTTTCGTCTCTTCTGAACAGTTGTACTTGAATATTATTACCATGGCATGGTAAGGCATCCAGCAAACGCCCTCTATCATCCAATACCCTCGTTTGCCCGATGGGCCCGTCTTGGATGTCTCGGATCACTTATATTTATAACGCCTGGTCAGATCAACATACGCACACGGACACACATGGGGTCGTTTACAGGCGGATCCTTCCACCACATCGATCCATCACACAGCTGACGGTGATGATGATGATGTTGATGTTGCTGATGTTGGTAGCAGAATTCGGATCTTCGGAGCGCCACATAATCAGCCAGCTGGTGCGTGTCATTGCATCATCGGCGTGCGAGAGTCATGAATGCCGGCGTGGGGAGTGAGAAAAAAAGGACGCTTATCATGGACTTTCAACCTTCGGTGCAAATCGAATGTATCAGTCAGGTCGTTTGTTTTCTTCGCTCCATCAGTGGGCAGCAGTGGGTAGTTAAATTGTTTTTTTCTTTTAGTAAAATATGTTTATTTTATGTTGTTTCTTTCTACAATTTTAGGGATTTCACAACCCCGAATAAACTACCGGTCGCGAAGGTGTGGCGCCCACCGTCTGTTGCGCAACAACAATAACAGCTCAACATGTCTTTTAAAAATAAGATACTACTCGCTCTCCAACCGGATTGAGCTGGACGAGTGACGGTTACGAGTGCACACAAACACACACACTTGAGCGTATACACGAACCGTGATCACTTTGCTAGCCACACCTCCAGTGGCATTTGGCGCGCAATCTTTAGCCGCTGTGATCTCTCCGCTGCTCTGGCGTTTGTGAAGCAAAAAAAAAAGAAGCATCCGTTTTTGCAACGTATTTTTAGTCGCGTAGTGGTACAAGTGTAACTGCTGCGCTGGGTGTTTTTGTGGCATGTGGGCACGGGTTTTCTGCCGCGGGAGAACGCACGGGAATGCGTGGCCGGCACCGCGTCCGAATGTTCTACACAATATGCTCCCACTCCCGCTTCCCTGGCGAACGGCTGATTAGAGTTGCACGAGGTGTTGCGCGTTTATTTGCGCAAACAACCTTGTGGGGATGGTGGTGTGTGTGTGTTAGTGTGGGACCATTTTTGCTTCCTCATAAACTGGCGAGACAAGTTTTATTTACGCCGGTGGGGAAAACAACAGCAAAATACACACCTGGCGCAGCGAGATAGCTCGACAGCATGACGGAGAGCATTGGCGTTGCCGGCCGGAACCTATGTGCGACCGTAGGTGTCCTCAAGCACACACACACCCGATTGTGTTCGAGAAGCAATTGATGAACACATTACAACGGCCATCGTTGTAATTTTCCACTTTCACCACCGATCGTTATTGGCGGCAATGATGGAAAATGTATTTTTAGCCCATCTCTTCGCGCGTCCGTTTACGGATGCTTTCGGCATGAATATTTGCGTCCCGCCGGCCTAATCAAACTGACTGTGTTGTGTTAGCCTTCTTCTTTTCATAGCGGATGAGCTCGAATCCGTGCGCGAAACCGGTGCAAATCGGATTGATCCACGCTTTGAACTCTAGTAAGCGTTGGGTGCAAATGTGCTATGATGGCGAGGAATAAACAATTGGACCATTCGCTGCAATCAATCTTGATTCTAATTCGCCGACCGAATGAACTTAAAGCTTTGCACCAATCTCCTTGAGGCAATTTGTTTTTTTTTTTTTATTTTTAACAAATGTACAAAGTTTATAGTTGCGATTAGAAAATGAGGTGTTTTTTTTTAAACAAACAAAGAAGATTTAAAAATAATATTTGAAAAAATCATGTTGATCTCTCTACCTCGGATAATAGAGGAATTTTGAATCTCTCTTTATTTCTCTATCTCTCTTTCTCTCTCTCTCACACACACACACACACACACACACACACACATTAATGTTTTGCTAAGTTTTTGAATTGCAAAAATTTGCAAACAGTCAGCTCCAGCTCAAAAACAAGATTGAAAGGATACTTAAATAAATGAAATTCCTTTAATCTGTTTTAAATCGTATAAAGGCCAATCTAGACCAAATGCAACATTACGCCAACCCACAAAAGATCGCGCCTGGAAATAATATTTGTATAATTTTACGTTAATTAAATTTAAATAACATTAACTTGATTTGACAAGTGCCTTTGTTATGGAAAAGGAGACATTAGTCATAGTTAACTTCATAAATACCGGACAATCAAAGCAATCCGACCGTTACGAATTACTCAAACGAATTCCTGCATGGATGAAATAATCAGTTTTGTAATTCGTGTACGTTGGCCAATTGGGCGAAAAATTCGATAATGGGTAAAAAATATATCGAGCTATTTTTGACCTTTTTTTCGTAATTATAGTACCTGCCAATAGATGGCGCATGTTGCTTATTGCTTGTGGCTGCGAACGCAATGTTCTTGACAATGTATCATACTGAATAAACTACTTTAAGATTTATTTATCTCTTCACACAAGGGAGCTGCAAATTTGTGCATGTTTCTTTCTCCCCAACTTTTCCCCAAATCACACGAAATGTTGGTATTATTGTCTCATTCTCGCAATGGGCAATGTTGTTGCACAGTAAGCAGCTCGCTTAATAGCAATAATCACGTTGATGTTCAGGTGTTAAAAACGCACTCTCATGCCACCTCATCGAAACGGGAAGACAACACCTCCTGGGGGAGCACGTTGTGTCGCTAATCTTCTTCCCCGCTGCCACCCTGCGGCCGGTTGTCTGCTTGTGCAACGCTTTATAGACTCGATAACCTGCTCCGCATCATCAACAACAGAATACGGCCGGCGCGAGGGAAAAACGCATCTTATCGCACCCGGTTCCGAAATGAATGCGGTGATCCATAAAGTATCCGTTTTAACTTGACAGCCAGCTCATACTACGGGCCACAGCTCGGCACTATTTGCCGTCATCCACCGAATCGTGTGAGAACGAATCAATTTCCGGTCGATCTCAAGTCCAGCCAGCGGTTTGGTGGCATGGTATTTGCATTAGAAACGACACACGGTGTCGTCACACACGGCACTCTGGTCTGGTCGCAGTTCCACCAGAGCAGTATTACGCATTTAGCGAGCGCGGTGTCTTGTTTGTTGGCGAGGAGTGTCACGCTGCTGTTTAATTCAAAACACCCATCTAATCGAATCGAAGTCCACTGCACTTGCACGGCGCCTAGCGTCGTTCGTGCGTCGCATCGTTTGTTTGCATGTCTGTGTTGACGATGTTTTGGCATCCGTTAGTAGTATTTTAGTGTTCGGTAAAGAATGTTGAAAATGTGCAACCAACAGCCACTCGAACCCGCAGCGTAGGGTAGGGTGATATTGGCTAGGGAAGGAAGGAGTTAGCGTCATTCGTAGTGGTAATTGCAATTGCACTAACCCCCCTCCCCCTCCCCCCCCCCACCCCTTAGCTATGCAGCTCTTTCCTCTCCATGCCCCGTCACTTCTTCGAGTGCCAGAAAAGAAGCGCCGGAAGGTGACGGTGTGCCGTTTTGTTGTTGATAATGGTTCTGCCAGATAAAGAACACCCTCACACATGGGTGCATACGCGCACTGCTGCCCACAAATGCATACCAACACACTCACACGCCCGCAAACACACCCCACGTCGTTGGGGGCACGACTCGTGCACTTGATGATGGTGGGACACGTGATTGTTGCGGCTTGATTCTAACGGTTTCAACGTGCGCCGTAGCCGCACACTCCCCTTTTCTGCGCCAGAACGTGAGGGGTGTGTGTGTGTGTGGGCATTTTTCTTGTTTTTTTTCCACGGCACAGTATCTATGGAGATCCAAGCTGCATGCAACCGGAGTGGAGTTTGCCGTCGATTGAACGTCGACGCGTGGTTGTGTGGGGTGCTAAAGATCTGTGCGATCTGTGCGGAACACAATTTGTATGGTTGATTGTTTTGTTTTGAATGGAAGCTAAATTTTGCTAGCTAATTTAATGAGTTTGATCTTTATTACAGTTGGCATCTTATTCGATTGTCGTTTGACTGTAGCAAGCCGGTGAGATTGACCCAACTGTTTAGTTGGCAACGATGCTGATCTCTTTACGAATCGATCTTTACCCAAATCCCAACATGCAGGATGATTTTAGCCAAGAAGGTATAGCCAAGAAGGGATTAGCGAAGAGAAATTTTCAGCTTCCCCACATCGAAAGAAGAAGTTCGAGACACGCTTTTATATGTCTTTATTCCTGACGTAAGTTGAATTATTTTGATGTAAGACTTTCATGTCCTATTCTTATTGCGTCATAGGCCGATGTATTTGTTATCATTCTGCGTATGTCGCCTTTCCTAAGTAAAAATGCCTTCTAATAGAACCTCCAACTATAAGCATTTTTACAGTAATGTTCATAGGTTATTAAAAAAATTTTTTAACCTTTATCTTGCAAATCGTCATGATATTTTTTAAAGATACATTTTATGGTGGAGTATAAAGCCAATTAATTTTTTTTGCTAGGAATATTCCCGCAGTTAATGTTTTGTTTAACTTAAAGATGTACATTGTCACTAGTAGTAATAATAGAAATGAAGTTAAATAATTTATTTTAAAATTTTCGGCTGCAAGTCTTTATTGAAATATATTCATATTATTTTCGTCGTATCGAGGACGCTTTTCCCTTACTGGCCTTCGCTGATCCAAAGCTTCTATAACTCGGGAAGCTCAGCTATGAGCCTATCGTATGGCGAATTTATGATTTGAGATTTGCAAACATTTACCCCAATGCCACTACAAACCGACGGTGGAACACTTCCGCACCAACGGTGGTCTAACTCTAGGCGTTTGTTTTCCGGCCCAGCGAAACACGAGACCACATTCGCACGTTCGTCTCCTGTATCATCTTATCGGACGTTTGCTATTTGCCACAAGCGCGAAACAACCGTTTCCCGCGCTTGTTCCAGCGAACCGTTCGGGAGCTTTTGATGTGTTCGGCGATCGGTTTTTTTTTTGTTTTTGCTCACAATTTGCAACAAATCTCCAAACTACCGCTTTTCTATTCTTCGCCCGATTGTTTATCGCCACCATGGACAATGGAGTTTTGCTCGATGACGTTCTAACCAATCAATTCAACAAGGCTCCTCGCGCCCGTCGCTGGCTTCCGAATGGTCGCTAATTTCGTCGGCAATCCACGCTCGGTCGATTGAGTGCTAGTGAAACGTATCGGCAAAAGTTTCGCACCATCCCAATCTTTATCGTCATAGGGTTGGCTCTTTTTTTTTCTCTCTCTCTACCCCGAACACAAACGCACGCACAGTTGCTATCTTTCGTAAGGTGGTGAAATACCGTTGAAAGTGGGTTTTGCCTGGAAATGAACGCATTAACGCGTGTGGGAAAGATTGGTGAAAAAAAAATCGAAAAAAATAATAAGAGTGGTACAAATTTCATCAACTGAAAGGGCTTGTTGTATTGTAAGATTTTGGCTTCATTTAATTGTCACTAAACTGTATGGCCTCCGCGTGCATAGCGTCCAGTCCGACGTCCGACCGTATCTATTAATATCTTAACTGCTTTCCCACTCTCCCCCTCCCCCCTCCCCCCACCACCAACAGCAGGACAGAAGATCGCGTGTGCTAACCAAAGACAAACATTGTCCCTCCGGTTCTTCTTTGCAGGCAAAAGCTGACGTCGCCGAAATGGAACCCCTTCAAAGGCATCCGTCTGCGCTGGAAGGAGAAGATTCGCCTGAACAATGTTATCTGGCGCTGCTGGCACATGCAATGTAAGTTTTGTTGCCTCTCCCTCTTCCCCTTTTTCAGCTACCAGCACTGCCTGCGTGTTTGCGAACGACTTTAGCTCGCACCTCGGTCCATCGGTGTCCGTCCATCCGCACGATTATGCCACAGACTGCAAGACTACCAGCAGCAGCCCCAGCGCTATCTCTGAAGTGCTGCCCGTAACTACAATGCACCCAACCCCCGCTCGCGAGGTGCACGTTACAGAATCTATTCCGATTCCGAGCTACGTTAAACAAACCCAAACGGTGGTGGTGCAAAACGGCGGGACCGTGAAGAAGCACATCGCCCAAAGACAAACAACAATCGCTACACATCGCGTGACAGAAGAGGGCCGGCCATAATCCATCTCAATTGCTGCTGGTGGAACCCTGGGCGCGTGAATTCGATGATCCTTGTACCCTCTCGTGATATTTTGGGTTTTCAAAATTCGCACGATCGCGGTACGATATCGCACCCGACGATAAGGAGCCGGCGGTGGAAACAATGTAGCCTGAAACGCTTCGATCTAGAAGGAAGAACAAAACCCAACACCATCGAAAGCGTTATCGCTTTGGAGCATGCAATAACCGGTTCGAACCGGTTCAGTGCGCCACCCGGATATGGAGAATAGACTGCAATATGGATGCGGTTTTGATCTAATCGGCATGTAAATCCTGCTATATACATATCTGAGTATTGATGCAGGCTGTAGTGCAAGAAGAAAACTCCTTACCAGGAAGTGTTTTCACCTCCAAGAAGGAGCCCGTTTGGTTGCATACGTGTGCTACCTTTTCGCTTCTACCGCTGCTGCTGCTGCTGCTGCTGCTGCTGCTGCTACTCCAAGCCTTCCCTCCAAAGGCTGATAAGAATTGACCAAATATCAACGGCTTTTGGACGGAATGGGGGAAGTGGGAAGGGCAGTCGGCTACAATCTTCGCTCGTCAGACCCCGATTGCGCTCCCGTCCCCGCTCCAAACACACCCCACGTTCGCTCCCGATGGTTACACAGCAACCGCCAGCCAGCTCCCCGTCGGTGATAGGAACAGCAACAATCGCGCACCGTCCGGTACTGTACACCTTCTACAGCCGCTGGATCACCTTTGGGTGGAAGTCGGTGGAAATCCTCGCGGGGAGGATGAGCGAAAGAACGCGAGGAGCGGCCGCCCTGAGCGAGTAGGAGGTGGAGAGGGACACCGGCAATAGTCAAGCAATCTTCGTTATCAAAAGTCCGCTCCGCTCCGTGCGATGGATTTGAGGCTTGCGTCTGGCTTGCCCCGTTCGCGAAGCATATCGCTTGCCTCAGTTCGCGTTCAGCCGAAGAGCCGAGACCGTCTAGCGTCGCTTGCTAACCACCTCCACCGAGAGAGGCGGAAGCGTTTGTTTGTCTTTCCGTTGCTACTATTCTAATCAGTGGAAAAGTGTGGGCGAATAGCGATAGAGAGAGAGAGCGTGAGAGGGAAAGGTAGCGGAAATCTGGTGTGGTAATGTTTACACAGTGTCCTTACTGTGTAACACGGGAGGGTTGTGTTTCGGCAGTGCATCGGTACTAATCTCAATCGCAGCGAGGGAGGATCAAACCGGGTGCAGCTTGGTTCGCGATTGTGTGGGGAGCGGGTGGTTGCGTGCGTGGTGGTGAGAGACGTCCTGTCGTGTCTGATGCGTTAGAGAGGTTCCTTTTTTCGACCGCAAAAAACAAACGGTCCCTTCACCTCCTTTGCAGTGGCGTCGCACGTGATCGTGCAGGACCGTTAGCGTTAATAATCGCAAGTGCCGCAGACATTACGCGGCGAGGCACTTGTGTGTTTGTGTGTTCTGTTAGCGAGTGTACCGCGACGTAACGCTTGCGCCAACTCTACGTATCCGTTTTTCACTCACTCACCGGTACGCGAATCCTGCCGGAACGGAACCGGTTCGAGCCGCCTTTCAGAACACTTCCCACATGGTACCGAAGATGGGTAAAAGAATTCCTGAATTTTGCGTCCTCCGGCGCACCCGGTACAAGAAAAGCCAAAAGAGACGCTTCCGTTTGGTAAATATCCTGGGACGGCGCTGCTCCTGCTGCGCGTCTGCTCCAGCTGGCCCCATCATGCTTTCATGATTGTTTAAGGATTTTACTAATATTTGCTTTTTTCATTCTCCCTCTCTCTCTCTCTTCCGCAGTTATCATGAAACGGAAAACTCTAGTCTGTCAGTTTGCATCCCCTCTAGACGTAGACGTGCACAGTACACCACAGGTAAGTGACCTGCGCCGGTTCGGTCCGAATGATCCGTCAGCGCTTATGCACACTCACAACCGCTCGCTCTATTCCCGCACAGGCCATTTTACTTGAAGGGAAGTACTGGAAGAGAAAATGCAACGTAATCAGCGCGGAGTACAAAAAATGGCGACGGTTTAACGTAAATAGAGCATTAGGTGCGACCAACATTGTCGATACGGTAAGTAATGCTTTACCTCACTTCACTGAAACAATGTATTCAACAAGGGGAAATGATAGAGAGAGAAACAGAGAGAGGGAGTGATATTTTTATCGTTTTACAATGCGGCTCCATACCACAACTTCTTTTCTGTCCCTGGCGGGATCATTGGTATATTTAACGCACCATGAGTCGGCACTAGCAGCCTGCCGTACTCCGTTTATTGTTAGCTTTCCTTTTTTTTGTCGCAGAGACCGTTTGTGCAAAAATCGTGCTTTATATCACTCTAACTTGCCGGTGGGTACGCACGTTGCCAAAATACTAACGAAAAATAAAGACATTGGAAGATACCCTTATCTCTCCCGCTGTTTATCTCCCAATCATAGTCGCCTGTTCCATTCACACCGTTGTAGGTTGATGTGCCCGTGGTTTATGCTAGTATTTCCCTAACTTTTAACTACGGTGGCCTTGAATGTCTGCGTTCGCCTTACTATTCGGGAGTGACCGTTACCAAACGTTCCATCATGATGGTGTCGATAAGGTTTGGCCGATGGTAACTGTGACGCGTACCGAGGGCAGCAAGGTGCCAAGATACGGGCTCAAACAATCTCCCATTAAGCACTGGGTGGGATATTCCATTCCTGGAAGTATGATGTATGATTTAGGTCCCACGATTCATTCCAAACGATGACTCGGACGCTTCGAACCATGCTTCGCGAGACTTCAGTTCCCGGGTTAGTTCAGGTCTAACTCGTACTGCTTAAACTGTATCAGTATGGCCAAGTATGTGATCGTAGATGTTAGTACCTAAAGAAATGTGCAAGAACAGATATTATTTTCGCTAGCAATAATCATTTCCATCCAGCCCCGGACTCACCATGCAAACGTATCGATTGTCGAGAACGAACAATTTTGCCACGGAAAATCGCTGGCGAGACGCTTGGCACAATATGTTGAGCAGAAACTGATCGACACGTTTCCAAGCCTCCCTGTTCGATTGTTCAAATGCATTGTCACCTCGAAATAACTGCATGTTGTTCCGTATGGCAGCGTTAGTATCGTCTATCTGAAGGGAAATGGTTGTGTAATGTGTAAAAACGCTTCAGAAACGCTTCAATATTTATAGAATTAGAACACTAAGCGTTAGTGTGTTAAGACGTTGAAATGAACATTACATAAGCATTACATCAGAATGAATGCAATAAAATATAGATTAATTAAATTTCGTGTTAAACTTACTATTTGAGGATTTTATGCTTTATCTCTCATTATTTGTCATTCAACTGAAGTGTAATTCATTTGCATTCAATATGTCTAATAACGATGCTGTTTACGGTGCGTTTTGTTTGCATACTTTTGGGCGCAAAACACTCCATCGAGTTGGGCAAACACCTAACCAATGCCCCTAATTACCTGCTGATGGCAGCTTTCGCACGCATATCCAACGACGATAAGTACGGCCAGAAAAAGTCCTTCCCATAACTGCGTCAACAGCACCATCACTGCATCATCATGTGAATTTGTCCCAAATTCAACGCAGCAGAACAGTACGAAGAACTGATTCGAGAGCTGCAGCTGCACTTGCAGCAGCAGCATTAGCATAGAAGTAGCAAAGTAGCGATTAATGTCCTCCACCAGCCTAACACCGGTCTGGTATTGTTCGAGCAGGATGCTCCACTGTCGCACGTTGTTCACCGGGGCTCCAAACTGCTGGACCATAGTCTGTAAATGTTTAAACCGCATCCGCACCACTAGCACACACGTGACGTAAAGGATAATGGCGGTCCATACGACGTACACCCGGAACGCTTCGAGCATCGCATGCGCAAGCCGATACTCGGTAATGAATGCATTGGCACCGAGTGCGACGACGCACATATAGAGGCCACCTCCGATAGTGGCGATCGTGATGAGTTTGCCAAGCCTGCAACTTAACTCGGACCAGCTGTCGTCGTGAAGCTGCCAGCTCCGGTCGGCGAACAAATCGTTGAAGAACCCGGTGATGCGTGTGCGCCTTACGTAAACGAACGTTTCTATGTACATGATGATGACCGGAAACGTTAGGATGTGCTGAAGATACAACGCGTAGCTAGTATGCGACGTAAAGTAGCTTTCGCCGTGCCATGCCTGATACCATTGGATGCACGTGTAGGTACCGGTTACGAAGATATTAATGAGGAACGTCACCAAATCAAATCGCGTTTCGGTGTGGAACTGATTCGTGCCGCTGTCGTAGCGACAAGGAACGAGATAAAACACGTTGCCGATGAAGAACAGAGCGCGCAGCTGTGCACAAAGGTTAGCCATGCCTGTTCCAACTGTACTAATGTCTCACAAAAGGCACACCGAAACTAATTGCCCTTGGCGGCAGGTTAATAATAAACAATTCACTCCAACAGTACACGTAAATGAAAAGTTTAATTTTTAAAATTGTCGCTTACTTTAGAGCATTTATTACACTCCCACAATGACAGTGCACCCACCAGAGTACCTTCGCGGTCCAATTATGTGAATGTGGGTGTAGAATTTCCATACGAAATAACGGTGGTGTTAAAGTAGCTCGCGTACGAAATGCGCTCCGGTACCAGCTGATCAAACTGTATCAGTATGACCATGTAGGTGAAGATGGAGCTGAAGACCTGCGAAAGATAAGTTTGGTGTACAATTAGGCACATCCTTACCACGCACTCACATCACCTAACACCTTACCATATGCAGCATCGCGTAATCGATGGCAAAAAACCCGCTAGCCCAAAATTGCTTCTTGCGCTTCAAGTTGTGTAGCAAAAACCGGTGAATCTGTTTGGCCGCTCGCGATCTGCGGTTCTGATCGTCGTCGTAGTGATAGACAAGCCGAGCCGTATCTTCCAACTGTTCAAGGCAATAAAGTGAACCGTATAAGTACACCACCTGCCTGGTGGGATGCCCCACGGTTCTGAGTGGATTCATTTAGTGGAGAACCCCTTCGATTCGGTTCTTAGCGTCCACCTATCGCACTGCTTACCTGGTCGCTCGTATTTTGGCAGCCAGTGACTGTTAAGAGGACCACCGCAACATAGATAGCCTGCCACATCTGTCGCAGTATCCACTCCGCCTGATCCACCTGGTTGCTTTCCATAATGGTGGGACGCCCGAGGTGCAGAATGGTGTAGAAGTCAAACATCAGATACACCATCTCGATCAACACGAGCAGTATAATCAGTGTCAGCGGGAAGGAGAAGCATCGATCGATCTGACGCAGCTGGGCCGCGTACAGCTCGAACCGCTCGATAAAGCACTGTACCGTGCGTTCCAGCGCATGCCGCCGTACGCGGTTTAACTCCAGCAACACCTTCAGCTGCTCCATCCGCACACCGATCGCACCGACGCAGATCCGATGCACGAAGGTTAGATAGCAGACGCCGAAGATCTTCATCGCCACACTCACACTCAGCAGGCGGATGTTCGCATCGCGGTGGTACAGCAGGTTGGTGCAGACCATCCCGACCAGCACGCCCATGGTGATGACAAACTTGCGCCTATGGTCGTACTCCACCTCGACGCCTTCGTACTGATCCAACAGCCAATCCGATCGGAACAGCACATTCATCAGCCGGGTGTAGCGCTTCCGTTGGCCAAAAGTGTTCAGCAGCGTGCTGGACACGATCGACACGTACACGGCGATCTCGATGCACCCGACAATCATCATGATGTGGGATATGTTCTGCAGGTAGAACGCGACCATGAGCCGCTGATCCAGATACCAGAACGGAACCGTCAGCATGATGCCGACCGCGAACGCGAGCTTATTGTAGACCGTCTGCTCGAACTGGTCCGTTTTGCGGTTGTAACTGCACGGCACCAGATAGATGACGGACGCCACCTGGAACAGCCACGCATGCCGTCGATAGTACGTGAACATTGGAAGGCGACGACGAACGCGCCTAGACGACACCGCCTGACTATTGGTTACCTTTGCAGAATGTCGTCTCGCTGGTGACTGGACGCGTGGTAGTGTTGTTTCAAGCTGGCCAGCGGTGCCCCGGTGCCAATCGAGTTGATTAAAACCGAATGACGTCTGCCGAATGCGGGTGGAATCTTCAATGGCTGGATTCACTTATGACAAATATTAATTAGTTCCACGATCTTGTTAAATATGCATCCGCCAATGGTTTGCTCGCACGTGCCGTTTATCCGGCAGGAGCGATCGATACTACGCTTCTATTTATACCGCGATTTTGTGATATTGTTCTCTGGAACAGTTTCTAGTGTTGTTTCATTTATAACACACGATTTTGCTACGATTCTGCGACCATTGGGATCGTGTAGCAGCATTTTATTCTCTTAAAATGTATTATATGAATACAAGATAGCGTCATAGTTAGCCTAAGCTATCGTCTTATGGTATAATAATTTGTAAAATTACGTGGTAAATTTAAGATGGACCTGGTGTTGTGACGTTGTTCGTCACGTTGTAAGCACCCTCCGATTGCGTTAGGTCCGTCTCAAGCTGCTTGAACTGTATCAGAATGACCAGGTACGTCACGATAGAGCTAAACACCTACAGAAAAGAACAACATTACAACCTTGCTGCTGTCAATTTATACCTTGGATTTTCGACCGACCATGTAGATGACGGTGTTATCGATGTCGAAAAATCCGCACGCGGAAAACTTTTTCTTCTGGTGCAGATTTTTGAGCAGAAACTTTTGAATTTGCTTTGCCGCGCGGGTGTTCTGTAGTCGATAGTCGTCGAAATGCCGTGTACAGAGTGCGGTTTCCTCTACCTGTGGGTGAAAAAGAAACGAAAACCGTAGACGGTTAGCGATCCTATGGTAATGTCTCAAAAGTAATTTTCTTTCGCTGCAGTTTTTTTTTTTTTGTTAGATGTTATAATATATAAGTTTGGTTTCCCCAAAATACCTCCTTGGATGCCCCATTGCATGCGGCTATTGTGTAATACCCTAGGGCACCGTACAACATTTGCCACAGATCTTTAATGATTGTGTGCACAATGTCTGTATGATTTATGTAAGACATCGTCATGGAACTGTACCATTCTTCCACCAAATAGATAAGCTGTACAGCCACCAACAGAAACACCAGCGTTATCGGAAGCGAATAGCATCGATCGACTTCCGCAATCTGTCCAAAGTATAGATCGTAACGTTCGAAGAAGATGCGTAAGTTGTGCCCATCGTCTGTCTCCCGCGTGTACAGCAACCTCAGCTGCTCCATCCGCAGCGCAATCGCTCTTACGTGGAGTCGGTGTACAAAAATCAATATCCAACAGGCGAAAAAGCGAGTTGCGACCATCACCGTCAGGATCTTCGATTCGAGATCCTTGTGGTACATGAATTTGTACGACGAACACACCACAACTATTAACGTTATTGCGCCCAGCGTAAAGCTTTCGTCATAACGTGTTTCATCTACGGGCGAGGCGTTACAACTATCCAACAGCGAATCGGGACGGAACAGGACATTCATCAGCTTCGTAATGCGCTTGCGCTTGACAAATACGTTCAACATAGCGCACATGCTAACACTGACGTATATCATCAGCTCTAGCCCACCGATGGTGGCAAACACTTTGGTGTAGGTGCTGAGATAGTTGGTGGCCATCAGCTTAATGTCCATCACCCAGAATGGGACCGTAAGTGTCAACGCAGCACCGAACACGGCCAGGTTTCTGCAGGTGTTCACGAACAGACCCAACCGCTCGTTATAGCTGCAGGGTGTGAAGTACAGGAACGTCGAAATTTGAAATATCCGGACGTGCTGCTTGTACAGTGAGGACATGTTGTTCTCTCAACACACAAACCGTACTGATGGCAAGTGGCAGTGGCAGAACCGGGACTTTGTGATGCACAGCGTTAAGAATAATTTATTGCGTTGATGGGTAATAAATAGTTTATTATGGCGATGGAAAAATAACAGCGCAAGCCAACTCTACTGCACCTGGATGTTAATAGCTTCAGCTCATTATGTTTTCATTACCGGTAAGCAAGAATGCAGGGCGGAGGAATGCAATCTTACCTCGTCCTTTACTTTAGCACACGAGCATGCAATCAACAGCAACACGTTACCGTACATGGTTTGGTAGATCTGACTAACAATCCAAAGCTTTACGCTGGCGTAGTTCTCATCTACCACCTGTAGCGAACTTATCACACGATACCATTCGTAGACGAAGTACGACAATGCGATTACTGCCTGCAGCAACATGACTAGCAGCGGGATCGAAAAACAACGATTGATACGTTCGATTTGGCTCAGGTAGCGTTCAAACCTTTCCAAGAATAGGTGCAAGGTGACAGTAAAATCTTGTTCGTTTTGATTCTTCAAGAAGAGTTCCCTTATTTGCTTCATACGCACGCCTATCATGCCGACGCACAGATGGTATACGTACAGGAACTGAATCATAAGCAAGTATCGAGCAATCAGGGAAGCATCAAAAACCGCATAGATGATTCTGGTTCTGGTAGTCATATTATAAATGATCAGCAGTACAACGACCTTATTAACAATTTTAACGTAATGGTGGTAGGTAGTATCAAACAGTGGAATTCGATTATTCTCTATACATGATTCCACCGCAGTGTCGTCCTCAAAAAGTACATTTAGCAGCGCTAGAATCTCCTTCCGGTTGATGAAGTTGTTCAACACCGTTAGGAGCGGTATCAGGGCAAACAGTAGGAGCTCCAAATAAAACACCGCTATCATGATCGGTGAAGCAGAATAGAAAAAAACGTCTTGCAAAAAGAAATCCGGATAGATGATGCCCATGAACAGTAGCAGTCCAATGCAAAACGCTGCTGTATTCGATCGTTTTATGACGAAACGATTTAGAGTGTGATCGTAGCTTGCCGGCAGATAGTAGATTGCGGTAACAATCTGGAAGGTAACTCGATTTTTACGAACACTAGCAGACATTGCTCGAAGGCACAATCACTTGTACTGCACACGTTAGAAAAGCTAAACGACAGAACACAAGTTCCGATGGCGACAGTTGTTCCGATGGGTTGAAGTCACTAGCGAGAGCAGAGAGCTGTCCAAATATTAACTACCAACGACACATGTTGGGTCGGTTGGCAATAAGTGGGAATGTTTGGATAGCATACTACACGAATTATTTATCAATATTTCCTCGCAACTATCAGCAATGATGATTTCTGTTCCATTGCGACATGAAATACTTGTCCACTCGAGACAAGTTTAACTGATTCACACCCTATTGATGGTCTGTTGATTATTGCTATTGAATAATTTCATACAAATTGAATATTTAAACAACTCACAGGTGGTATCATTCATATCAATAGTACGGCGTATTAGTAGCGCGAAGAAATTCTTACCTTGTTGTGCACTTCCTCACAAGGGAACACCATAAGCAGCAACACGGTGCCGTACAGGATTTGATAGATCTGACTGACAATCCAATGCGGAACGTTCATGTAGCTCTCATCTACCACCTGTAACGAACTCATCACACGAAACCACTCGTATGCGAAGTAAGACAACGCGAGCATAGCCTGCAGCAACATTGCCAGCAGTGGAAAGGAAAAGCAACGATTGATGCATTCGATCTGGTGCACGTAGCGTTCAAACCTTTCCACGAAGAGGTTTATGGACAAATCAAAACCGTTGTCGTTTTGATGTTTCAAGAAAAATTCCTTTAATTGATTCATGCGCACACCTATCATACTGACGCACAGGTTGTATACGTACAGGAACTGAATCGTGAGCATGTATCGTAAAACCAGTGTAGCATCAAACAACGCATGGGCAATCCTGCCTCTGGTAGTGATATTGTAAATCGTAAGCAGTACAATGACTATGTTACAAATCTTCGCACAACAACGGCACGAATCGGCACTAATCACCCTGCACGATACCACCACAGTGTCGTCCACGAAAAGTGCATTTATCAGCGCTAAAATCTCCTTCCGGTTACTGAAGTTGTTCAACACTGTTAGGAACGGTATCATGGCAAACAGGACGAGCTGCAATACGAACACTGTCGTCACTAACGGTGTAGCAAAGCCAAAATATAGATCTTGCAGAACAAAATCGTGATAGATGTAGCCGATAGACAGCAGTAGTCCAATGCAAAATGTCGCTAAGTTCGATCGTTTTATGACGAAACGATTTAGAGTTTGATCGTAAATTGGGGGGATAGTAAATTGTGCTAGCAATGCGGAATGTGTGCGATTTTGATGAATGCGAGCGGTCATTGCGGTTCGAGCACATCAGACGGTAAAACACAATCTCCCATGCTAGACAGTTCTAGTTGGATTTAGTCAGTAGCAGAATGGGTTAATAACTCATCAGTTGTGGTAATATTGAAAGCGACGTATCGAAGTATCTATCCACTGTCGTCTAGACCGGTCGGTGCGCAACAGCTTAATTAGAATGTTTCATTAATAAATGAAATGAGTTACAGATCATTGATAGACACACTGCCGACAACGATGTACAATTAATTTCCGTTATTGAATAGATTCATTCTGGTTGAATATTTAAGCAACTCACAGGTGAATGTAGAAACTCCTACATACCAGCTCCTTTTATGGAAAATCTTACCTTTTTTTGCACTTTTTCACAAGAGAACACTATAAGCAGCAGCACGTTGACGTACACAACTTGATAAAACTGAATTATAATCCAGTGTGGCACGTTGAGATAGTTCGCATCAACTATTTGAAGCGTACTGATCACACGATACATTTCGTACGCGAAGTACGACAACTCGACCATCGCCATCAGCAACATACCGAGCAGTGGGATCGAAAAACAACGATTTATACGTGCGATCTGACCCACGTAGCGTTCGTACCTTTCTAAGAAAAGGCTTAAGAACACACCCAAATCATGTTCTTTTTGGTACCACAGAAAAAGTTCCCTTAATTGCTGCATTCGCAGGCCTATCATGCCGACGCACAGATGGTATACGTACAGGAACTGAATTATGAACAAAAATCGAGTAACCAGTGTAGCCTCAAACAACGAATAATCGGTTCTGTTAACGGAGAGTATGTTGCGAAACATAAGCAGCACAACGACAACATTGACAATTTTCACGTAATGATGGTAAGAATTCGGAAATCGAGCGATCGCACTACACGCTTCCAGTGCTGTGTCGTCCTCAAAAAGCACATTCAACAGTGCCAACATTTCCTTTCGAAAAATGAAGCCGTTCAACACCGTGGAGAGTGGTATGAAGTTCATGACTGCTAGCTCCACGAAGAAAACCGCCGTCAAGAACGGTGCAGCGGAATCGAAATAAGCGTTTTGGAAAAAGAAATCGTGATACATGTAGCCTATGGACAGTAGTATTCCAATGCAAAATGCTGCTAAATTCGATCGGTCTGTTACGAAACGATGAACTGATGGAACGTAGCTTGCCGGTAAAAAGTAGATCGCAGTAACAATCCGGAACGAAAAACGATTTTGTCGAATGCACTCTGACATTGCTGGTCGTCACAATCACTTGCTCTGGGCGCGTTAGAAGAACGAAACGATAAAGCACAATCTCCGACTCCGACGGTCCTTGTGGGTTGAGGCAAATAGCTGATTGGGTTAATAAATCATCAAATGAGAATATGACAAGAGCTTTCAACATAGTAACTATCAACGGCATTTGTTGACACGCAGTCTATAGTTGTGGAGTGTTTGGGTAGTGAATAAAATTAATTATTTACCAATATTTCTTCCTGCAAGGTGATTATATAAACTGTTCGATGGTATCGATAGTTATGCGCGTCTAACTAAATTCTTACCTTGGTATACACTTCTTCACAAGAGAACACCGCAAGCATCAGCACGTTGGTGAACATGGCTTGAAAAAACTGGAACATGATCCAATGATAAACGGTAGCGTAGTTCTTTTCAGCTATCCCAAGCGAACTTATCAACGTATACCACTCCCATGCAAAATAAGACAACTCGATCATTGCCTGCAGCACCATTCCCAGTAAGGGAACGGAAAAACAACGATTAATGCGCTCGATCTGGCTCACGTAGCGTTCGTACCTTGCCAAGAAGAGGTTGCAGAGCATGTCAAAATCGTGTTCGTTATGATTTAGCAAGAAGAGTTCCTTCAATTGCTGCATTCGCACGCCTACCATACTGACGCACAGATGGTACAATCCTAGGAACTGGATCGTGATAAAGTATCGCGCAAGAAGCGTAAACTCATACACTGCACGAACAATATTTCCCGTACCGAGCAGGTAGTAGACCATCGCCGGTATGATCAGCACATTGCCTATCTTCACGAACCGATGACAGGTAATAGAAAATAGTTTACTCACAGATGATCCACCGCCAAGCTCGATCATAGAATCATCCACCAAGAGCACATTCAACAGTGTCAATATTTGCTCACGATAAACGAAATTGTTCACCACCGTACTAAGCGGGACGATGCCAAACACGCCCTGCTCCACGACGAAAATGGACAGCTCGAACGATGAACTGTAGTCGAAGTGATGGATAAAGATGTCATGATAGATGAAGCCCACCGACATCAGCAGCCCGACGCAAAATGCTACCAAATTTAATCGATTACAAACGAACCGGTTCACCGTTTGATCGTAGCTGCAGGGCGACAGATAGATCGCAGCATTCAAGCGGAACGTAAACCAATTCTCTAGGATATATGCGGACATGCTGAATGTCACACTCACTGTGCTCAGAACGAACGAACGAGGCGACAAACCGAAATGGGGTTCGTTTGTACGAAGGCTAACGGTCAATGCGTGAAAACATTAATAAATGAGTAGTTTATCAGCATATTAGTCATTACCATCCATATGCGTGTTTGGAATGTTACCTGGGAATGTTACCTATAAGTTCAATTGAATTGTTGAGAATGTTTGTTTGTTTTGAATCGATGCTAGTAATAACGCATACAAAAAGAAAACACGCAATTACCTGTGCCGATGATAGGGTGGCGGTGTTCGCTACCATAACCATCGATACGAAGTATACGAGCTGCCAGGTCTGCCGAAATACGAACCCAACCATCTCCCACCGGGACAGGCTGCTGAGCAAATAAAACTGATCATACACATCGTACGTTGCCACCGTCCTTTCGAGCAGGATGAGCAGTAGCACGTGCGTGAGCGGTACGGAAAAGCATCGGTTCATAACGTCCATCAACTTGTGGTAGCGCTGGAAGCGTTCCAAGAAAATTTGCACAATCAAATCCACGTGTTCGGTACCACTGTTCGGTTGCACAGCCACTAGCAGGATCTGTAGCTGCTCCATGCGATCCTTGATGGCGTAGGCACAGGCTCGGTATAACTCCAGCATCACAAACAACTCACAGAAGCGAAGCAATAAGATCCAGTAAAGCTTTAAAATAGTCGGCTCCGCTATGTAAAGCACGTTGTAGATGCAGTTCAATACCACAAAAACGGAGAGAACTCGCAAATTTCCGGTATGATGCGGTGCGAGCGAACCGCGACTCCTTGCCGTCGGGAAGGACTCACACTGGAGTATCCACTCGGTTCTGGCAAACAGCAAATTAAACAGCCGTACATACCGTTCCCGATGGTACATGGTGTTCAACGCGAACGTTAGTGGCAGCAAGGCGTACGTAACCACGTACACCACTACAATACCTAGCATCACCATCGACAGATTGCCGATCGAAGCTTTAATAGCGATAACATCGATCCAGAGACACGAGCCTCCAACCGTGACCATCAGCACGAACGCGAACATATTGCGCCGGGATGTTTCGAACCTATTGGAGCGATAGTTGTAGCTGCACGGTATGAGATAGAATGCGGCGGCCAGATGGAAAAGCCACCGGTAGTGCTCTATCTTGGATGACATCGAGTCAACTGGTGAGGCGAGCCTGCATTAAATTCTGTTATCTCGGCTGGATGGCACTCAGTGGTCCTAATACCCGAAGGTCGCTTAATTAATTGATTTCTTGATGTATTTATAATTCACATTGTGTTGACTAACACATTATGTTGACGTACATCGCGTTGACGAACCATCGTCTTGTTACTACAAATCTCAACGCCATTTTTCCAATTCACATTGCGTACTTCGACTAACTTTGAGCCGGATAATATGTCAACCTAACCGAACAAAGGATGTGACTAAAGCAACGAAGATAGCAATGGTACCGGGAAAGGACATTAGTTTGACGTTAGTGTTTCTTCAAGGGAGCTAGCGCTATATTCTGACTTAATGCTTTCGAAGTCCGTATCACCTGCCGAGTTGATGGAATGTTAAGCATCGAAAACAGCTTGCTACAAACCCAAAACCAACAAAGCCTTGTTAAAAGCGCGAATCTGACGGTATAGTTTCAGCTTCATTTTCAATCAAAACCGAGGTTGAAATGATCAAATTGGTTGGAAAATTCGACGTACGCGTTGTAACTGTTGGAATAAACGTATTTCAGGAACGTTTTATATCCTGCCTTACCTTTTTATTCGCTGTCGTACATATAGGAACGGTGAGCAATAACATGTTGAGGTGCATCGCTTGCCAAAACTGACTTATCATCCAATCGATATAATCATTGTATAGATTTGAATCGGGTTGTCTTTCGTTTAACATGGAATAGCATTCGTACACAAAATAAATCAGTTCCACCATTACCAACATCAGTATAACCATGATCGGGAACGAAAAACAGCGATTGATGTCACCGATCAGCCGCACGTATCGTTTGAATCGCTCCACAAACAGCCTTAGAAACTGTTCGAAATCGTGCTCGTGCTGATGCTGATGGAAGAGAATCCTCAGTTGCTCCATCCGCAACCATATCATACCGACGGAGAGATGGTAGAGATAGATATACTGAACGATTAGCGCATATCGTATCGCATACGTCGTCGTAAGGATTATGTTGAGCATGTTGTCTTCGTACCACAATTTGAAAAGTAAAAATAAAACCAAAAACAGGAAGATCACATGCAAATAGTGATAGGATGTTCTACCCAGCGTAACACCCGCTACATCCAGCGCACTATCGTCGACAAAAACGATGTTCATTAGGTTAGCGATTCGTTTCCGGAACGTGAAGCTATTTAACACTATGCACAGCGGTATCGCAGCGATCAGAAAGAACTCGCATACCATAACCCCAAACGAAAACGGCGACAGTTCGGCGAAGAAGCAGGTTTGCATGAAGAAATCGTGATAGAAGTAAACCAGCGCCATTAACAATCCCAATCCGAACGATACGAACGAGGAGCGCTTTTCAACGAAACGCTTCACCGTCGGATCATAGCTGACGGGCAACCAGTAGATCGCTGTGACGATACTGAACGTGTTGCGATTTTGGTCGATGTAGCCGGACATAGTCGAACGCGGCGGGTCGTCGCTATTAAACTGCGTATCCACTACTGGGAGCGGGTTACGCGTTTCGACGATTCGAACTTTGCCGCGGGTTTTGCCGCGCGTGAATAAATGATGAACTAGAATGTACCTCCATTTTTGTTCGTATCATTCTATTCAATCAGCAGTAGATAGTAGGCAGATGTCTAGGGTCGATTGTAGCTTAGAGACCGAGCTAATGTAATAACGAAAAAAAAAAACGTTTAATAATACCACCACACCACATGCTGCCGTGAATTACCTGCCAAATGGTGGCTTGACTTGTGCGCGCCATCTGTACCATGATTACGAGATACACAGTTTCCCACACCTGCCTGTACAGTAAGGTGACGAGAGTCGATTGGTGCACACTGCTTTCGAAGTTCGAGTATGCATCGAACATGGCCACCGTCCTTTCGAGCACGATGATGAGCAAACTGTGTATTAGCGGAACGGCAA
This sequence comes from Anopheles farauti, assembly GCA_000473445.2. Taxonomy (NCBI): domain Eukaryota; kingdom Metazoa; phylum Arthropoda; class Insecta; order Diptera; family Culicidae; genus Anopheles; species Anopheles farauti. The sequence goes on from KI915042.1 coordinate 10,672,537, forward strand.
AACACTGGTTCACACCGTCGATCAGTCGCTGATATCGCTGGTAACGCTCCAGAAAGATGTGCATCCGTTGCTCCACCGAGCCAATCTCGTCCACGTGTGCGGTGGTGAAAAACGTGTGCAGTTGCTTCATACGATCCCGGATAACAATGGCGCACGCTCGGTATAGCTCTATGACCAGAAACATGAAACAAAATCTTGCCAAAATGATCGTGTCCATTAAGACCATACGAAGATCGTCCACGAACATAGCGTTGTACAAGCTGTACGATGCCACCAGCATCGCTAGACACAACAAGTTCCCACTGTGCGTAGACCGCGGATGGATTCCGCGGTTCGTCACTCTGTTCACAACCCACTCCAATGTCCAATCGATCTCCCCGAACAGGCTGTTCAACAGTTGCACGAAGCGTTTCCTATTGTACCACGCATTGAGAACGATGCAGTAGATGAGCAAATTGTACACGGTTATATCGATGGCTATTATACCAAGCATCACCATCGATATCGACCGATGGTTGTACATTCTTGACAGCATCATGGCATCGTACCAGACGAAGGCGCCGAAAAACAAACTGGTACACACCAGGGCGAATGTGTTCCGGTGCGTACATTCAAAGCACCCGGTGCGTGCGTTATATCCGCACGGTATTAGATACCCGGAGGACGCCACTGTCAACAGCAATCGGTAACGTTTCAGCAGCGAAGGCATCCTTTCGTATAACTTCGAAGCAACTAAGCGCAACGAGATACTTTCCCACTGACGGCAACTGTTTTCCTTTCTCATGCGAACAGGGAAGTTAATATAGCTAATTGGAAGAGGGTAGCTTTTAATATCGCTTCATTACTATTCATGCGATGTTTATTAACATTGGCCATTAGTGGCTCACATTTCAGATGTTATGGTTGGGCAGGGTTGTTTATGCAATGGTTTGGGTGTTAATCAGCGGATATTACATGGTTAATACATGCTTCAGTAAGAATATATATATATAGATGCATCAAGCACCATCTTGTTATTATACAAATCTCAACACCATCTTTCCAAGACCCATTGCACTGCATCCCAATTGTTGCGGGTGATATGATAACCCAAACGAATCGAGGATGTGACTTAAGTAACGAAGTCGCTAGTGTGATGGTGCTTCATTTAGTTTCCTAGTGGGTGCTCTGTTCTAATGGTGAATCGTTGGTAACACTAGTATAACCCTGGAGTACCTGAAAAAGTTATCATCACTGCTAATCTAGATGCTGCTAATCCAGACTTCTGAAGAGACATGAAGATTGCATACCTTCTAGGCGCTTTCCAATTTTGAAACACGTGTAATATGTTATTTATCAGAGCTTATTTACTGATTTTCTTCGGTAATGGCTACATCGTAAAGAAAAACATATTTTTTACATTGTTTTTAGTGCACAATACGCAGGTCGTCATACTTCTGTTAGATTACATAGAATTATAGAATATAAGTATTCACAACAGTAATACACATTTGATTGGATGGAAGAAATTAGAAAAGAATAATATAGAGCAATTTTTACATTTGTATGTGCTGAAGTAACAAATAATAATATTGTATAACACTGTGCAAAGTGCAAAGGCCAAACGGCCACATGATAACTGATGTGGACGATTATCGATAGTAAATCCCGTGACTGCAGATGTGGAGGGCCGGTGGTAAATAATGCTGATATTGCTCGTAAGGAAAGTCTAACATGTTGGTTGAGTCAACCAAAAACCATCTACCTACTTGTATAGTCAAAAGCAAAACATGCTGATCTTTTCCAGAGTTAAAAGGTTCAGTGTTCAGCACTAACTTTATCGGAGTTGATCAATTTAAACATTAATTTTTCTACCATCTAAAACTGTTCGTTAAACAAGGGTCGGAAAATCATGTAAAAGTGAGGACCTTACCTTGGTTTGCAACAGTGACGATGAAAAGGCCACCAGCATGAGATTTTTGGTATCATTTACAAGCCACATCAGATAAATGACTACCATCAAGGTGTTGTCCTGTTTCAATCCGTTGTCCAATGTCGTACCTTTGGTCCACACATCCAAACATGAAACCCACATGGAAGCACTATCAAACAGCACGTACGCACAGTGCAACACCACGAACGGTCCGTAAATGCGGCTCAGGTGGTAGTTTATCAACCCTGCTATACGATCGATTTGCTTCTCGTAGAAGAATAAACACGCGAATTCCGTACCTCTTGAACGCAGCACATGCATCAAACAATCGAGATAAACGCACAAACTCATCTGCACCGTACAACAAACGATGATTGTTAGATCGATATACAAGTTACCGAACAGCAGTATGACCGTTTCAATGTAGATTGCAATAAAAATATCGTAATCCCAAATATCAATCACATACAGTGCATGTACCACCACTACGTAGAAGAGAATCGACCAAACCGTGAAAGCTTTTATGTAACGGCCAACGGTACCGTATTCACACTGCGTTTTAAAGACCAACACCAGCTCTTGCTCGACATCTAGCACACCGTTTAACAGCTGTAACTGCTCGTTCCTGCTAAAAAACCCGTGCCAGATCGTCTGCAGAACCAGTAGCGTAAACGTCAGGTAGCTCACATAAAACGTTGCAAGCTCGTAATAGCTTTCCTTTTGGAAACGCTCTGTCAAACTCTCTTTGGTTTGAGCAAGCATATACATTCCGCCGGTCAGTACGAGCGCGATCCACAGGCAACACTTAAAAGTTACAGCTTCGATATGCACGAACCGACCATGTGCTCTTTGTACACGATATTCCACGTAGCAGAAACCCATCCTGTTGGCGCGGGATAGACTCGCTCCTATGAGTTCGCCAAACGAACTTGCCATGGTAAAACCCTGCTGGTTGTTCAGAAAGTAACGTAGTATGCTTTGCTAGTGATGGAATCGACTTTTATAGAGCGTAATTCATCAGCGCAATCCGATAACGCTAGCAAAGAAAGCATTATATATTCATGTTGTGTAATTGCTGCAGCATTTCCTGAGTGGTTTCTACCCTAGAACCGATCATGTTCGCACTAAATGTATACAGGCAGGATTGAACTGTTTAATGGACAACTTTTATCATTAAAAAATATTTCTTTTAATATTCGTAAATAAAAACAAAAATTTTCTATAGTACTATGGATTAAAATGTAGGTTGCTTTTTGTGTTTTAAAAATGGTAAGACTAAGAATTCATTTCCAAAAGTGATGTTGTTTTGAATAGTGAACGATCAACTCAGCTTAGTTCTTGTACTATTTGTAGATTGGATAGATGGATAGATGGATCTTACCTTACTATGCAACAATGAAGAGGATATGGCCATCAGTACGACGTTCTTAGCATCATTTACCAGCCACAGAAAATAGTTCGCCAGCATCCAATACGACTCCTGGCGCACAGATAGAAAATGGGAACTAAAAATCACCTCCAAAAACGAAACCCACATGGCAGCACAATCAAACAGCACGTACGAACAGTGCAACACCACGAACGGTCCGTAAATGCGGCTCAGGTTGCAGTTTATCAACCCCGCTATACGATCGATGTGCTTCTCGTAGAAGAATAAACACGCGAGTTCGTTACGGCGTGAACGCAGCACATTCATCATACAGTCGAGATAAACGCACAAACTCATCTGCACCGTACAGCAAACGATGATGGCTAGATCCATACAAAAGTTGCTGTACAGCAATACCAGCACCACGGAGTACATCGCAAAGAAGGCATCATATTTCCAGTAATCGATTGCAAATAAAAAATTTAACACTACCGCGTAGAAGAAAACGGACCATAGCGTGAACGCCTTCAGGATACGCTCAACACCGCCATAGGCACAGCGTCGCTGAAACACCACCACCAGCTCACGCTCAATATCCAGCACGCCGTTCAGCAGCTTCAGCTGCACCTCCCTACAAAAGTACCCATGCCAGGACATGTGCAAGAACAGCAGCACAATCGTCAGGTTGCTCACGAAGTAAGTGCCCATGTTGAAGAAGCTTTCCCTCTGGAAGCGCACGGTCATGTCTCCTTTGGTGCGGGAGAGCGTGTACACTCCGCTGGCAAGTATGAGCGCGATCCGTACCAAAAACTTTACCGTCACCGACTCGACATTGACGAAACGACCGGTTGCTTTTGGTCCACGGTACTCCACGTAACAGAAACCCATCCTATTGGCGCGCGATAGGTTCACTTGCATGAGTTCGGCAAAAGAACACGCCATGGTTGGTGCTGACAAGCTAATGAAATGGGTCTATCCTGTTTGCTGTAATTCATTAGCCCGACTCCTTCACAACCCTCCATCAGGCATGTGCGGTGCATTAATAAATAAACCAGCAACAAAGGGCGTGCTCCGTGCTACCAAACAACTCATCTCCACAGAATTGTATTGTGCACAAATGTTTCATTCCTACACTGTCGAGTGTATCGGACATGTACTACGATCATTTCTTACCTTCCGCTTCAAACTCTCGCTCAGCAGCATAAAAATCACCAGCTTCTTGCAGTCAGCTAATAACCACAACAACTCCAACGCTAGTACGATTAAATCTCGGAAGCTAGCAACGGTGTCACTCGCACTGAACGCGTTCCATATGTCGACCATCTTCACGGCGCACTGTAGCACGAGCATGGAAATGAACAGCACCACAATCAGACCGCAGTACACACTCAAACCCTTCCGGACGTCGATGGAAACGCGATTGTACACGCTGACAAAGCTCGGAACAGCCCGCTCCACCGGAGAAGCACGACTCGCGGGAGGATCTTTTGTGTTCCGGAGCAGTAGCTCAGTGGCGCTCGCGAGCTGGGCAATGCCAATAAGCATAACGACACAGCACAGCCCGAATATCCACTCGAGCCACATATCTAGCACCAAATAGATGGATATCGACAGCAGGATGTGCTTAATGTTGTCGCTCGGCCAGCACGCTATCGCGAAGCACCAGAAAAAGACACTAACACAAGCGATTTCATCCCACCGGACGAGACGGGCGAATAGTGTCGCCCCGCCGTAATGGGGAAGTTTTCCTGCCTTCTGCGGGATGCAGATCGTTGGTCAGTAAAGCGTTTAAGGTGGCGGCTAGTTCGGTGCGTTTGCAATACGTTTGCAGCGGGATGATGAGACAAAGCGCGCACGACACCGTGGTGATGATGACGAAGATGCTCAGATCGAACACCATGCTTTCCAGCTTGTACACGATGTAATCCATGGGACTGCGCCACAACAGGTAGCCGGAACCGATCAGTGCTGCGGTGAACAGGACGGCAAACTTCCACCGTGCGTGATGGACACTCTCGAAGGCACCTCCGCTCGTTGTACTTTACCATCGCTACGCCAACCGTCGCCATCAACTCGAGCTGTGTTCTTATGCATCTCATTGTCACATTCAGAGGCGCTCATGCTGTTTCGATTACAACGCAACTACTAACCCCTTAAATGGGCGAGTGCATTCAAAAGCCATTCATAAACTTTTGTTCCCGGAATTAATGTTTAATGCATCGCAAAATAACGATTACCTTCTGATGGACGTGCAGGCAACTCCAATCAATCAATCGATAGGAGCGAATGGGAATCGGAATGTTGCCACTATTTATTTACCCATTTTGCTTGGAATGCTACGCATGAAAACAAAACCAAAAAAAACGTGAGGCGTTTCCTCGCCATACCTTACCTGCCGGTGTAGAATATCGCTCACGTGCAGCAAGATGACCAGTTTCTTGCAGTCAAAGCACAGCCACAACCATTCCAAAACGTCCATCATTATTAAGAACCGGGTGGACCACTGCTTCAGGTCACCGATTTCGACGATTTCCTCCAGAAAGAACAGGCGGAGGGAAACTTGCACGATTATCATCGGACAGAAGGTGGCAAACAATGGTCCAGAGTAGTCATACAACGCATCCGTGACGGTGATACAAATGCGATCGTATACCGCACAGAACGACTCCACACGCTGCACCAACGAACGATCGTCGAGCATGTCGAGCGTTTCGAGCAGCTGGCCCGCATTTGCCAGCTGTTCCGCGCAAAGATGAAACAACGTGCCGATAAACCCGAAAAACAGCGATAGACACAAGTCCTCGTACAGATAAACGCCAATGGTTAGGAAGAGTTGGTGCGGTGTGCTGCCCTCGCTGCTGCCGTACCCTAGCATGTAGCCCACGCCCAGTAGAAGAAAACACAGCACCCCGTCCAGCTGGATCATCCTGCCGAAGGTTTCCGTTTTGGAGTAGGACACGCTGCCGCACACGCTGCCTGTTACGCGACGTAGATCGGCGTCGTTCTGCAGCAGACAGTTCAAGGCACTGGTCAGTTGAGCGCGCTTTCTGTACACTTGCGTTGGCACCACGGACCAAACGATGCAGAAAGCCACGGTGGTGATGATATTCGCCACCTGGTTAAGCATGTTCACATCCTTCACCAGGCTTTGGTAGTCCCGGGTGAGGCGAAACATGGTGTAAGTGATGCAGGCAACCGAGCAGACACATTGGATGGTGAACTGATACCAAGGCAGCTTCCCATAAACACCTCGCCTGCGATCGTACCGTATAGGTGTTATGCCAAGCTTACGCATGTGGCTAAGATAAGACTGGAGCAGGTCCATCGATGGGGGAAAAAAAAACTTTCGACACTTTGCCCACCGCTCCGCGGTGCGTGGGTTTGCTTCTAATAGAACACGGTAGTGAACAGTATAATTAAAGGTACCGAACGAACGAAGTACATCATCCATCATGTTGTGGTTACTGCTTGACGGCAATTTGATATAGTAGCTTAGATAAAGCAAACGGATTTCGGAAACCACTACTTACCATCGCACTCGTCCTTTCGCTAAGCAGAAACACGGCAACCAGCTTCTTCATATCGGTCAGTAGCCAAAGCACGTTCGCCAGAACGTAAAGCTCCGGGCGGCCCTTAAAACCACCGGTTGCGCCGACAATCGCCATAATGCAAATGGCTGCCTCGAGGGAGGCGTACGTGCAAAACACGGCTACGATTGGTCCAAAGTACGGGCTCAGGTTGTGCTCTAGCGCGCGAACGGTACGATCGTAGACGGTGACGTGCAGCTGTATCCGATGCTCGGGCGCAACAATATGATCGCGCGCCAGTTGCGCCACACGTTCCAGCTGAAGCTGGGCGATTAGAAGCAAGCAATCGCAGAACCCCAGCAAGTACTCGGTGGCCAGATCGAGGTACATAAACATCCAGCCCACGATGTACAATGATACGAACTCCGCCTTGTAGGTGATGAACTCGTAAACGTAGTAGAAGTGAAAGAAGGTATGAAAAACGATCCCGTTGCAGAGCGAGACGATCGACAGGAGGCGTACGGTGCGATAGTTTGTACCCCTGCCGGTGAGCTCCACCAGGTGCAGCTCGTTCTGGTTGAGGATGTTCATTAGCGAGACGAGCTGCCGTCGACGGCGAAACGTTTGCCACGGTAGTTGGCACAGAACGACACATTGCGTAATGGCATGAGCGATGTAAACGAACGGATAGAAGCTCATATTGCCGCTGAGAAACATCTGCGGAAGATCTACGACGCCATACAATATGGAATATCCACTGCCCAGCACGGCGGCGCCAAACATGATGATGAATTTTAACGCCGCATAGTGATCACTTTCGTACGAGCCCGTGCCGTTACTGGTGCCAGAGCTTCGTTGCAAAGCAAGCAGACCAAGAACCCGAAGGACACGGAGAATTGCTTGAATGTTGCCGAACACGTTCATGACTGCGTACTGTGAAGACGGGCGTGCAAGGTTCGACCGTTCGAATAAGCTGACCGAGTCATTAGCGAGAGTGTGTACTTTTTGTGCAAACACATCCACACGGATGATGTTTTTTTTCTTTTTGACGCTGTGCAATACATTAAATATTCAGTTGTGTTTCCACCGTATCCACTAAAATTAGTAGCTGTTAGGTACTAGCCACCCTCCACTGTACTTACCATCGCATTAACTCCTTCGCTCAGCACGAGCAGCGCAGATATCTTTTTAATATCACTCACCGGCCACATGATGTTTGCCAACAGAGCCATAATGGAGCGATCGTGGCTCCACATCATACTATTTGCGTCCAGCGAGCAGACAGCTACCTCCAGACACATGTACGCACCGAACGCTGAAACGATTGGCCCAAAGTACGGGCTCAGCTCGAACCGGATCGTGCGCACAATCTTGCCGTACAGGTCAACGTAAAGCTCAACAAAACGATCCGTTTCCGTGCTCGGATCCCTATGTTTCGTCATCTCCACTAAGCGTTCCAGCTGGAGCCGTGCTATCAGCAGTATACAATCGCAAACTCCCAGAATCAGTTCCATTCCCAGATCGAAGTACATGTAAAAGCATCTTGACGCGTAGATGGCGAAGAAATTGTCAAAAGAGTGATACCGCACGATGTAGTACGAATTGAAGAACACATGCAAAATCACACCATTCGCCACAATTACGGTGGCAAGTAGTCGCACGAGGCGATAGTCCGTGCGGTTGCCGGTGAGTCGGACCAGATCCAGCTCATTTTGGTGTAGAGTGTTCATGGCGGCGGCAAGTCGGTACCGGTGGCGGTACGTTTGCCACGGTAGCACGAAGAACACAACACAGAATATTACGTTATGCACGACGTACACCATTCCCGTGATAGAGCCTGTTTCCTTGATTGAATTCACAAAATTCTCCACAATGGCTTGAAACATCACAACCGCACATCCCAGCAAGGTAGCGAGAAAGAAGATGGTAAATTTCAGACCCACATGGGAGGTGGTACCGAACAGTGCCGCTGAGTCGGATCGTGCGATGGGCTGTTTTATCGCAAGCAATCCCATGATTTGCGAAAAGCTTAACAAAACGCGCAGGTTATCGAACACGTGCATGTTCTGCGGTACTGCCAATGCCGCGCCGGGAAACTGGCGTACCATTCGTGCCGTTTTGCCCTTCGTTGAGCTGCTCGATATGTCAAGCCCGAGGATGCATTAGAAATTTCATCAAATATTCACCTTTGTGATGGGCAGAATATGTACCTCATGCTTACCGTGCACGAACGCTATTTATTATCTTTACTACATTTGTTGCCGCTGATGATGGATTTATTGAGCTGATTTTAGTGTCTTTCTCTTGGTGGTCGAAAACGGAAGGTCTATCGTCTTTTTTAAGTGACCTTTTAGTGACTTCTAAGTTGAAACTAGCCAAATGATTTATTGCACTTGGATCAGGTTCCAGTGTACTGATGCGTGTCCTATGCTATGGATAAGAAAATGCTGCAACATCAACTAAATGTGAGCCAAAAGCGGATTCGTTTACAATACTAGTTTGAATCGAAGTCTCTCTCTCTCTCTCTCTATCTGGCCTGCTCAGGGGTGAGCACGTCGTGCAGACATGGCCTGGTCGCAAATCGTCCTCCAGGTCGCTCGGTCCATCGCATCTGCGTTCCTCCATCCACGGTAGCTCCCAATCTCCCTCAGGTCAAGCTCCACTTGATCCAGCCAACGAGATCGCTGCGCTCCTCTGCGCCTAGTGCCGAACGGGTCGCAAACGAGCACCTTCCGGGTGGGACATGAGTCCGGCATCCTCATGACATGTCCCAGCCATCGTATCCTTCCGGCCTTCGCCACCGTCAGGCGTATTAACTATCGAAGTATTAACTTCCAATTGCTTTGGAAAATATATATATAAGCTCCCGTACTAATCAGTTTAAATCGTATATTTATATTTTACACTTTTCTCTGAATACGTGTCTTTTTCGCTCTTTGACATACAGAAACACAACTATAAACTTCTTGAGTATCACTTATATGACCATGGAATGTTTGCTAGCATTAGTAATACACTGTTTTTTTTATTTTTTTTGATAACAAACATCGAAAGTATCGAATATGCAAATGACAGTTACAAAACCAAGTATATGTACAAAACGAGAGAATGATGGACCCTGGACTATAATTGTACAGATGCTGGTACACAACCATGGTGCTCTGTATTGAAAACCAAATTAATTTCTTCCTTAATTTCGTCCTATGGCCGAGTATAGATTTATCATTACCCGTACGGACATGAATTCATTCTAATTAGTCATTACTCGTTCCCGGAATATCGATTATGATTAGATATCTAATATTAATTTCGTCATGTTTGGGACACAACAAAAAATAGCGTCAACTACCTATCGCTTGGCTATACAGTGTTGATGTTTTCAATATTTAATGTTCTAGCAACGAGAACAGACTATTCACTTTTAATAGACTGACCCTAACGTAATTATTTTTTCTTTTTCTTACAGAATAGCGAATTAGACTTCTTTGAGTGGTCTCCGATCGGTAATGAAATCTTCATGATCACCGATAATATGCCCACGGATACGCTGATATCAACACTAACCCAGTATCCGTTTCCCGATTCTAGAGAGATCGGTAAGGAGAGAATGTGTGCTGCTTTTAGTTTAGCAAGCAACTCAAATCGATCGGTTTGTTTCGCATTTCAGCTCGTGGCGCGGGTCGGGCGGACTTTATTCAGCCCAGCTTGGGCCCACTGCAGCCAAATCTAGATGATTTAATGGATTTGGATCTGGACTTTCTGAACTTCTCGCGTCTTGCCCCAGTGCCGGAGGAAGCGTCAGACGATCTACTGAAAGCGATTGAGTATAACTACTCACTCGGTAAGTTGAAGCTCGTAAGTGCGACATTTTCGACCATTCTAATTTGCTTTCTTTGCCTACTCCGTTGCCCAGGTTCCAACCAGCTGACCGGACCCGGTGGCAGCATACAGGAAACGCCTGGATCGCTAGCAACCGGCAGCAGTCAGCAGACGAACCAGGTGCATCAGCCAACCAGCGGATGCATTCCACAATCGCAACCGCCCGCCATACAATATTCGGCAAAAATCTTCACCCAAACGTTGCAGCCGTCGGCCGGTTCGTCCTCTCCGGCCACCGCCGTACAGTCATCGATTGCTCAGCAGCTTAGCAACGCGTTTGATTCGTACATTTCCGACCAGCTTATTGCCGGTGGTGGCAGCGGTGTTGTTGTCAACAACACCCAACTCGGGTTGCCAGCAACGCAGCAACAATCTATAGCCCGCACGAACAGTTCCGAAGAGCTGGCGCGCAGTGCCAAGTCGAAATTTACCCGCTCGTACGCCAAACACAACTACGACCCGAAATACCCACCGACACCCCATCAGACGATGGCGTACAATATGGTTTCACAGCCGCACTTGGGTCAAACGGCAACCGGTAACGCTGCCCTAGCAGCGTACGGCACTAATGCCGGTGGCTTTCCGAGCGTGGTTTCTTCCACACCGGCGTCGTCCGCCACGTCCTCCTCCACTGGCGGCATGCTGCAGATGGGTGGGCCTGTCATCCCATCCGGCCTAACGCCCGGTAGTATGCAACTACACTACAACCATTCCGCGATGCAGAATACTACCACCAATCCGGTTAACTTATCAAACAGCTCCGGTGATGGTGGTGGCGGCAACGGCAACGCCCTACGAACCCAAATGGGAACGGCAAACGCGAACGCCATGCTGATGCAGGCAAACAACATCGGCTCGAAGCTGCTGACGCACAGTCAATCTCTGCCGGTACCGGCACTACCGCAGACAAAACAAGTCCCTACCCAGCCCCGATCGACGTCGATGCCGACGGGGCCAAACTATAGCCAGATGTTGGCAGCACAACACTCACCTCCGGGTAGTCTGCATGCCTCACAATCCGGTAGCAGCTACAAATCGTACCACGGCCATCAACCGCAACCCTACAAGATTCCTTCGCAAACGGTCGGTGCCGGTGGTTCGTATGCCAGTGGTGTGCGCGCAATGCGTCACTCGTCCCCACCGCACGGTACACTGCTGCAACCTACTACTGGTTCGTCCGGATCGACCGGATCGGGAGGGATGGGATTAACATCGAGCGGTGGAACGTTGGTCGGAATTTCGAACGCACTGGAACAATCCCAGCAGCAACTGCAGGATCTTCAGCTACAGCAGCAGCAGCAACAACAGCAGCAACAACAGCAGCAACAGTCGATCGCATCAACGACTTCCAACCTACAACAACAGCAGCAGCAGCAACAACAAGCGACCAAACGGCATCCGCCTCATCCCACCAAAGAGATGTTCCGCTCGAACAGTCTACCGATCAATGCGACCTTTCCGCTGCCCCCGAAGGAGGTGGAAAACTTCGCTATGCCCCGCTACCACCAGTCATCCCAGAAGGCGAACGCGAAGCTGCGCACCCGCAGCAACTCGATGATTATGAAGCAACAGACGGGTGGTGGAGGCATTAGTAATGCCGCCACGATGGGGATGGTTGGGTGCGGTAGTGGTGGCGGCGGTAGCAGCGGTGTGGCCACAATAACCGGTCATCAACAGCACATGACACCGACACTGCATGCCACCACGAGTGAACCGATGCTCAACGTTACCAACAGTGCGCTGCTTGCCCAGCTGCTGACGACTAACAGTAAGTACAGTATGATTCAATTGAAGCAACAGGTATTTTGTAAACATGAGTTATCCGTTAGGGTGGTTCAAAATGATTAGATAATCCATGTAGCACCATTTTAATTGTTGATTACACCTCATATAGTACTTGAAATATGTCCTTCGTGTATGTCTGTCAGTGCAAGTAGGCACTGACAATACGGCTACATGCAATCAAAATAAACAAAATGAGTATATAATGTAGTCAAATGGGTTGCTTGGTTGTGAGGAGAATTTGAATAAAATTTATGCACGAGCATTATCGCTTTTTCCATTTGTTTAATACAAAATTTCAGACAGGATATTCCTGATTCGTACTGTAATCTCATAAAGTAATGTTGTAACATTCAATGCATTAAAAAACTATATAATTTTCTACAATTTCTCTTTTAGATGCAAGTACCTTACTGAGTAAACAATCGCAAAGTACATCAACAAGTGCCATAAGTAGCTTAACGCAGTCCCAGTCGCAACAACAGCAGCAGCAACAACAACCACAACAACAACAGCCCAGTCTATTCCAAACGATGTCAATGGGTACCACCATCTCACCATCTTCCTCCCAGCTGCAGCTACAACAACTGCAACAACAACAACAGCAACAGCAACAACAACTGCACCAACAGCAGCATCACCATCAACTGTCAAACACGGTGGCTCCCGGGTCATCCGGTGGTACGATGCGCACCTCGCAACCGAACCACAGCTCCGTGCTGAGCTTTGCCTCCTCCAGCAACATGTCACTGTCGCAGCAGAGCTTGTCGCCCGAATCGGCCCACGACACCGATGGGCCACTGTCACCGACCGGACTGGGCGGTGGTAGCGGTGGAAGCGGCAGTGGTATGGGCGGTGTTGGAAGTAAATTCCCGCGCAGCGATAGCCAACGCCGTACCGGCCACATACACGCGGAACAGAAGCGTCGGTACAACATCAAGAATGGGTTCGATACGCTTCACTCGCTGATACCGCAGCTGCAACAGAACCCGAATGCGAAGGTAAGTGTAGAGGTTTTCCCAATGTGTGCCCGTATGAACTGGAAAGTAATGATCTGTTTTCGCGTCCTTCCCCAACAGCTCAGCAAAGCGGCCATGCTGCAGAAGGGAGCCGATTACATCAAACAACTGCGTACGGAGCGGACGTCGGCGAACGATCAGATGGATGCTCTGCGTCGGGAGATTGATCAACTGAATAATTCGCTGAAGTAAGTAGCGCATGTTCGCACACTTTTTGTAACCGAGTGCGTAACCGTATTTCTATTGCAGTAATCTTCACACCGCACTGCCAGCCAGTGGGGCGCCCGTATCACGCCAGCGAACTGGACGCGTGAAGGAACTGTATCAGCATTACGTCCGGCAGCGAACGTTAGACAATTGGAAATTTTGGATCGTAAGTACTGTTTTTTTTTTGTTAAATATTGGACCCATTATATTAAAAAATCGTATTAACGAGGAAAATTTCCTAGCAAAGCGGTTGAAAAAGAAGCGCTGAAATTTGTTTTTTTTTATTTGCGTGATTTGCAAGATGTAACGTTTAAATAGGCCTTGATTTATTTTTAAAAATAAAAAAAGAACCGAGTAGGCCCGGCATAAGGCCAAAGTACAGCGAGGAAATGTCCTGAGATCAAAAATGCCAGTCAGTGCAAATAGGCACTGACAATACGGCTACAAGTAGCCGTAAATACCGTTTAAATAACAAAAAAAAAGTCCAGTCGGCTACATAGTCTTAAAAAAGGCATTGAAATTTACACCATTATTCATTTCACAGTTCGGTCTGATCTTCGAACCACTGTTGAACTCCTACAACCAGACGGTATCCGTCGCCAATATGGACGAGATGTATCGCACCAGCCAGCTGTGGGTCGATCAGCACTGCTCGTTGGTGGAACTACGACCTGGTATGTAGCAATTTTAATCTGACTTCGATAAACCCCCTAACTCAACTTGTGTTCTTGTGCACAGCCGTCTCCAACCAGCTGCGCCAACTGTCGACGACGACGGACGTGCTGTCGGATCCACCGAGCTCGCTGCAGGAAGAGGTACTTAAGGCGATCTCCAGCTCGAGCAGCTCCAACTGTCTCGTGCCGCGCGGCAGCTCCAGCAAGGGTGGAGACAGCAGTCGCGGTGGAAGCAGCACCGAAACCAGCCCCCATCGGTCGTAGAGTGCAGTAGCGTGTGTTTGTGTGCTTGAACGTTTTTCCTTTTCTTTCCATAATGCGTCACATTTCTGCTCGTCTTCTTGGTTAACTTACAAACGTGACGCACCGGGTGGAAGCTTTCCTAGAGTGTGTTGTTGCATATGGCATCATTAACATTCGTGTGTGGTGTTGTGCAATCTGTTTTTCACTTCATTTCGTTACGGGGTGGGAACGGTGTAACACACGTCCACTTGCTGGCAAGCAGGCAGGTTGACTTTAGACGGTTTACTTGTTAAAATATCCTTACGCGTAGCAGGCAGGGATTCGTATTTCACGATTCAGAACAGGGCCCCAATCCACCATAATCTTCTACCAAGTGCCTTCTGCAGTGGTCGGTATCGGAAGCGTAATCCCCCCGTCGGTAGCGGGGGGCAAATCAGGTTTCTTTATTGTTGCATGTGGTGCACAGAGGCGAAAGAATGACGTTACCATAATCTCAGAACATACAGAACAGAACACAGGGTCGTTTGAATCGTCGTTGCTCGCGGGGCATCAAACGAGAGAAGTCTAGTAACAGCGCTATTCGTTAATTCGTTATTCATATTTACAGCGTTAATGTTTTTTTTCCTTCTTCTTTTTCTCTTCTTAAGGCGATTTGTACAAAAAAGAACACGTTACTTAACGTGTGTGTTGCTTCATTTCTATTAAGCTTCTTTTACTGTATTTACGTTAAGCTCGTCGTCAGCGTCGTCGTTATGTTGTGCTCCTTTTAAGAACATTAGTTTGTTTTTTTTTATTCCTCTTCTTCTATCAACCTATCCGTTATCTACTCTATTTTTTGTAGCACTTATCCATAATTTCTTACGTTAAGCGTACACATTTTATCGACTTTTTCATCCACACCAACGAACGATTTACTCTATACGTATTGTATATCGTACCGCTAAGGTATAGAATGTTAAGGTCTGTTTTGTAGTAGCTTTTAGGGACACTGTAGTGAAGTTAGTAGTTTGTTGGACGATATATCACGAGTGGACTGGTACCAGTTAGTAACTTACTTCAGTGGATAAGTAAGTCACGGGGCAAGAGTGTGCAAAATGCTGAATAGCGACGGACCGAGGAAAACAGACCACCGTGTCGGTCATTTGCATCACAATCCTTAGGAACCACGCAAACACAAATTTACAAAAAAAACGATATATGGTACAAGGAAAGGTAGTGGCGACGAAAAAAAAAGAGCAGCTCGAGTGAAAGTACAACAATGTTCGGAAAGTTGAGTTTTTTGGTTATCATCGTGTAAGCGCAAGAAGAAAACCGTGTTAGCTCATTAAACGTGGAGCGGCGCGGGGGACCTGTTTGTAACCGAACTGATCCGCCCGAGGCTCCCGCCAGAAAACAGTGCGTACGTGCGTGTGTGTGTGTTTTTTTTTTCTTCTCCGGGTCAAGAAATAGTGATTTATTAGCGCTTTGAACAAACCGAAATGCGGGAAAGCAGCCAACAGGAAGGATGTACCGCCGTTCTTCCTAGCTGTAGTCAAGTTCAAGCTGACGAAACTGCGTAAGGATCACGAGGTACGTTGCGATCGACCCAAGCACCTGTAGATATAAGTGTGTGTTAGTTTATTTTTTCAAGAGATTTGTATAGGGTTTTTATTTTCGTCAGATTTGTTTTTCCAATTAGGTACAACTCGGTAAACCCCCTTTACACATCTACATCCCCGTCAATATAATCACCATGTAGCTTAAGCTGTTATCGATGGGAATCACTCCGTATATGGTGAATCGGATGTCCTGAAACTGGCTCTTGAGTAGCAACTTATCGATCAGCTTTGTTAGCGGGCGATTTTGCAGCGTGTGATGTGTTTCGCCGTGTTGCGATATTCCCGTGATTGCCTTAATCTGTTAGGAGAATAGCGAATGGGTTGGATAAAAAATCGTTCCCCTCCTTCACCCTCGGTATTACCCGTTCAGCAACAGCACCCGTCACAGCCACCAGTCCACCGACTAGTGCGCTTTTCCGCAGCAACATTACCCCATGTTCGAACACGTACGGTTGGTTGATGTTAAGCTGCAATCCACTCAATATGAAATCAAAGTAAACGATACACGTGATCGACACGAGCCACGATGCACAAATGGCCATAAAAACGTGCCCATAGACACGACTGACCAACTCAACGCAGTGCAACAAATCATCCCTCAGCCGCATCACGACGCACAGTTCCGCCACGGCTTCGCACCGTATCGTGTCCTGCAACATCCTTCTCAAATGCTTCGCGCACCGGCCAATAGCGTACAGCAGCAGAATCACGTAGAAAAGGTACATATCCGTTATCCACTCTTCGAAGCGGATCTGCAGGATCACATGCACGCTGTAGTCAATGTAGTGCATCACTCGGTTCGTGTGGTAAGCGAGGCACACGATTAAAACTGCCATCGCATACCAGCGGTACGGTGGGTAGGAGCTGGGTCGTCCCGAACCCAACGTCCAACCGTCGATTGCTTGTTCCACATGCACCACCAACTCGACCAGCGTACCAAACTGAGCCGCGTTCAGTCCATTGACGATGAGCAGCGCCATTATGCCGACCGTATCGACCAGCGTGGCCAGCAACCACACGACGTACGACAAGGAGTACATGAACATGGAATAGCCATTTAGAACGGTTACTTTCAAATACGACACGGCGGTGAAAAGCAGCAAGGCCAAACAGAGACGGATCAGGTAGAGGCGTTGTGCTCGGCGCCGCAAAACCGCTTCCCTCGGTGCCGGTGGTACGTACGGAAGCAGACCACTCCACACAAACAATCGCAGCAGTCCGCGCAGTTCGCGAAAAAGACCCATTTCGGAATGGCAACCATGTCCGGCAGTCTGAGTAGTTAGCCCCGAAAGAATTGTTTGCTCGAAGTAATTATTTTTTAAAGGTTCATTCCTTATCGGACGGGAGAATATTAAAGATCCGTTCGTCCGATGGGACCTGCGGGATTTATTAATAATAGAGTCGAAATGGTGGTGTTTGCGACATCCGTCACAAAATGTAGATGAAAGCTAGCGGATAGGTAGCGAAACTCAATTCGAACGATAGTCTGTTGCAGTAGGCGTTGGCCATGTCTCTGTTGCAGTAGGCGCCCTATTACGTTTCCGTTGCGAAAGTCGCTTTAACGCATTGGACCATCAAATGAAACTCGATTGTTCGTTCGGTTGAAGTAGAGGATGCATCAACAACAGGGCGATACAAAGCACAAAACAAAGGCAACAAAACTTCAGTCCTGATGGTTGTTGTCGCATGAGACAAAGATCATTCACAGGTAAGGCTGGATGTGAAGATGAGATTATTGCCAATTTGTTCCAAAACCGCATATCTTTATTCACAAGGTCTTCAGAATGAGCCCGGACATTTGCAACATCGTACTCGAAGTATATTTATGTATATATGTGCGAAGTTTATATATGCTGGTCGATAAAATGCGACTTAATACGTTCATGTCTAGAACTATATGTGTCTTTTTACGAATGTTTTTTTATAGTTGTGTTCTTCACAAACGTCAGTCGAACGATCTTAGTAGACTGCGAAATATTGACATTTCCAACACCGTCGCTGGTGGACGCCAACCGATCGTGTTAGCAGAGACTGAGCTTTCCTTTTCATTCGTTAAAACCATCTCTTCCCAGGATCGTCAACGACCGAACTTAATAAGCAAGGCACTGCAGCGGATATGCAGAAGTAGAAAGTTACACAACTCACAACTCACACAAGAAACTCAGTGGGCCCTTCCAAACGTAACTCTATTACCTCACCCATCATAATGTTCGTTATAAAATGGTGGACCCATTCTTGATGTTTGGAATGCGTGGTGGAGGTACGGTTTGGTGAGTTGACCCTCATTGTTCAAAATGGGTAAATTAAATGCTGAGAGACGAAATTATTCAAGGGACAATGTCCTAGGTGGAAACCAGGAACGATTGCTTCTCATGTCACGAAATACTATTACCTTCGTTTTCGGTTTCTACGATTCCAAATTTGATACACTAATACACTGCGATCACTGTGTAAGAGGAGTCAGCTATAATTTATTTATCGAAAGTCGTTTGAACTAGCATAATGCGACGCGCATCACCGTTTACGTTAAAATACATAATAATTTCGCTAGTACGTCCGATCACGTACGTCTGGGGGGAACGTCACCGTAGTTGTCTTATGGTTGTCAACACTAAAGACGAAATAATCCGAAATATGAAACACAATATGAGTGGAAAATGTTACTTTTTTTTACAATATAACACTATGAAAAAGATCCCATTTCGCTTGCTGCTAGAGAAAGCATTGCATTTGTGCGAAACGAAACCACTGCGTCGTCAGTCTTGTCGACTTAAATCAGGGTGAGGGGGGACAGTCTGGTCGATTTAATTTTTACGCTACAAATAAACACGTACAAAAACATTCATCACACACGCCCGAACTTCGCTAGCCAGTGATCAATTGCGATTCTTTGGTGAATTCGCTGCTATCGAACGTACCACCCTGACCAAACAGATCGAAAACGCCCTCATGCGGTCCGAGCGAGAAGGTGAAAGTCCCATAACACCGTGGTTCAACCACCAGAAACGGTTTCACCAGTCCGCGTGTTTCCTTTCGCTTGTTTTTCCACCCGTTCGGCCGGTAGAGACTGTACTGGGAGAGATCCCGTTCGTCCAGGAGCATCTGTGCGAGTCGCTCCCTCTGCTCGGCTAATGTGCGTTCCTCCATGCTCGGTGAGGACGGCGACGATGGCGACGATGGCGACGATGGGTCCGATGCGGTCAATCGCTCAGCGGTTTCTATTGCACTAGTTGCTTCCACCCCTTCGTCGCTCTTATTACTACTGCTATAACTACTCCCACTGGGAACAGAAGGCTGCTCCTCCTCGATCGGTTCCGGCAGCGTCACGTATTGGTGTTTTGCGGAGGGACGTAACACCGCCGCTCGGCGGCTTGGTCGCGTGTAGCACGAACCGGCCGGTTCCTTCAGCACCATCAACTTCACCGGCGGCCGATGGGGTCGCGCTCGTACCCACAGCTGGCGCGTATTGCCACCGTACTGGATCGATGCCGGTGGCGCAGCGGCTCGGTCCATCAGCGGGAGGTTCTCCGGAAACTCGTCCTCACTCAGCACCAGCATTCGACGCTTATCGCCAAGGGCACTCGTGAGATCGTCGCTGGTAACGTACAGGTACGATCGCATCGCTTCGTCCTGCAACAGTATCTCGGTGCTTTTGCGCATTGCTTGGATTTTTGCGTCGTACCACGCCTCACGCAGTTCCAGATTTCGGCGCGTACGCATATTCACACCGATCTTTTTGGCCGTGCCAAGACATGATTCCGTCGTCAGCTCTTCACCGCTGCAATAGGTTTGTGTAGGTGGGAACAAGTAGCTTCGATTAGTATTTCGCAGTAACACATCCGATACGAATAGCTGGTCTTATTCAAAACCGTCTTATATTGCAAAAAAAACGCAAATGAAACGAACTGAGGTTTTTGAAATCGTATGAGAAATAACTTGAAACTTTTCGCTACTTCACCATATTAGTAATATCCGCAAACTTAAAAAAGCCATATTTCCGGTATGGCCATTGAAAACTATCACACTTGATTTTTCGTAAATATTAAAAACAGTGTGGGCTCAACAATATCCGTACTCGATATTTTCGAATTGGTTGCGCTGAGCTTGCTTTGATTCACGTGCGACAGCAATCGGGTGGAAACGACTGCGTGAGCTAACTCGCACGCGCGCGCCCCTTTTCAAATCATTTTGACAGATATGTCATTCAACCCGCGCACCAGCTGGCGGAGTATCAAGACAACAGCAAAAAAAAGAAAACAATAACATTACCCTCTGACACGGTTTCGCCTACTCAGACTCATGCCCGCCAACTAGAGTGTCCCTTCGTCCCTTCAGTTCTAGAATACTTACATCCACTTGATGTGATTTTTCACCTGCTTCTTCACCAGTCCGATACCTTCCAGCACGTTCGTAACGTCGTAGATACGCCGCTTTTGCCGGTTCGATAGGGTTTGTGATACCTGCGGTGAGGAAATAGAATCGCCGGTTTCAGAGAATGTGGATGGTAAGAACAAGCTACCCGCGACCAGAACCGACATACATCACGCAAATACAGCACACCGTCCGGCGTTTCGCGCAGCATCTTCACGACGCTGCGTGTCAACATGGTGAGCGATTTATCGAATCGCTTTCGGTTCGACGACGTTTCGCCACCATCGAAGTCATCGTCGTCATCAATGTTCCGGATCGTGCTACCGTCCTCCGTAAGCCCGTGGAGATTGAACACATTGGTCCTCCTCCTTTGTACGGCCAGCTTACCACCACCTCGCTTGGTCGGTAGTTTTTTCTTGCTCATCGGAAAATCGCGTTTCTAAACTCGCGGGCGGTAAACCACAACAAACACGAACGATGTGTTTCGAAGACAGGTGGGAAGAAGGTTTTCGCGCGCTCCACTCGTTTTCGCAGTGTTGCTTAGAAGTTATGTGTATGTGTGTGTGCGCGTGTGTTACCTTCTCAGCGCCACCACCACCCACAATACCTGTTCGCGTTCTAGCACCACTTTTACACTGCTCCAACTGCTCATAAACATTCTTTGTCCCCAGCGCGTCCGAGGTCCGGGAATTACGGATGAACGTTATATGATGATGTTTCACCGCCTAGCATGTTCGTTGACGCACTTTAGGGACTAAACCTGCTAGAGTAATTCGGCCCAGCTGCAATCTTTCCCGGTTGTTCCAATGCTCAAGTTTGGCTTGCTCTAGATCGCGCGCTCTTCTTCTTTGCCAACACTTTGAGGCTCCTCCTAATCGTGGGGAACCAACCAGTCTATGAGGGGGGAGGGGAACTAGAGGCGTAGATTGTGATAACAGAAAAGGTTTCTCCAAAACTTGTCCCGTTGGTAGACAAGGGGGCCACCCGTTAGGGCATGGGCAAAACGTACACGAACAAGGCTTGCTTTGAATTGAACCGATTATTTGGCCCCGAACAACGGAATGTCTGTCACACTATTGTTGTCCCGCCAAAGGCAACCAGAAAATCCGCCATTGGTTTTTTCTGTAATGTCAAAGCTTGCCCTGCTGTCAAACAGTGCCGTGATGTTTTGAAAATGTGTGTTTACAAAACGTTCCACAAACGGGTTAATACGTGAGCACGGAAAATGGAAGATTAGCTGGGATGCATTTGCCTTATGAAAACATCACTTAAATACACATATTCTGATCTTAATGGCTCGATTAAGCAAACATTAAAAAAATGTTAGCACAATTTACTTCACATTTGAAGCATGTTCGAGAAATTAGTTGTAACCCTATTAATGAGAATTAAATTGGATTAACGATGTGTTGCCTTTTTTTAACTCATGCCTTTTAATATATGAAACGTATAAACGTAACTCGTATTTACAGTGCATAACTACCAAATAAAATGTTTTGCTCAGATTCTGGTTCTGGTTCATAGTGAACTCGTCAATCGCAACTGAACTCGGATTCATAAACGTGCTACACGTTACTGCGATTGACAGTTCGTGAAATGTTTACCATCACAAACGTGCGCGCACGTTGTATTCCGTCGTCGCTACTGTTCCCGACGGTGTGATTTCACCTGTTGTTTTTCCGCAAAAGAAACTCCGTTTTCCACCATGTCCAGCTCGGAAAGCGAAGTAGACGATATGTCCGACGTGGAGGAGGCAGCAAGGGCCGCCGCGAATGGGGGTGATTCGTCTGAACAGCAAGATGACGATTCCGGCAGCGATAACAACGACACCGGCGAAGCTATGAACGGCACCGACAACAAGCAAACGTGGGAAGATTTGGTAAGTACGGCAGAACATTTTTTTCTTTCCTTCAAAGGAAACTTACACGAGATTTCTTCGCCGTTTCTCAGGGTCTCGTCGATACGCTATGCCAGGCGTGCCGTGGATTAAAATGGAAGGCGCCGTCGAAAATTCAGCGCGAAGCCATTCCGCTCGCCCTGCAGGGCAAGGATATCATCGGACTGGCAGAAACTGGATCCGGCAAGACGGGTGCGTTCGCTCTGCCCATCCTACACTCGCTGCTAGACAACCCGCAGCGCTATTTTGCCGTCGTTCTGACGCCGACGCGCGAGTTGGCGTTCCAGATTTCGGAACAGTTTGAAGCGCTCGGTGCTACGATCGGTGTCAAGTGCTGCGTTATCGTCGGCGGCATGGACCTGGTGACGCAGGCCATACAACTAGCCCGCAAACCGCACATCATCATCGCAACACCGGGCCGCTTGGTCGACCATCTCGAGAACACGAAAGGATTCAACCTGAAGGCAATCAAGTATCTCGTGATGGACGAAGCCGATCGCATTCTGAACATGGACTTCGAGGAGGAGGTGAACAAAATTTTGAAATTGTTGCCGCGCGATCGACGCACCTACCTGTTCAGTGCCACCATGACGAAGAAGGTGAAGAAGCTCGAGCGCGCCTCGTTGCGTGATCCGGTCAAGGTGGAGGTATCGAACAAGTATCAGACGGTAGAGAAGCTACTTCAGTACTACCTGTTCATTCCGGCGCGTTTCAAAAACGTTTACTTGGTACACGTGTTGAACGAGCTGGCCGGCAACAGTTTCATGATCTTCTGCAGCACCTGCAACGGTACGGTACGGACGGCGCTAATGCTACGTGCCCTCGGCCTCCCAGCCGTCCCGCTGCACGGTCAGATGTCGCAGAACAAACGGTTGGCCGCACTGAACAAGTTCAAAACGCAGTCCCGTTCAATTCTCATCTCGACCGATGTGGCATCGCGCGGATTGGATATACCACACGTGGACGTGGTATTAAATCTGGACATTCCGATGCACAGCAAGGACTACATTCACCGCGTGGGTCGTACGGCTCGAGCTGGTCGTGCCGGCCAGTCCATCACGTTCGTCACGCAGTACGACGTCGAGCTGTACCAGCGCATCGAACATCTGATCGGCAAGAAGCTACCCGAGTACAAATGCGAACAGGACGAAGTGATGGCGCTGCAGGAGCGAGTGGCCGAGGCGCTCCGAACCGCACGCATCGAGCAGCAGGACATCGACGAACGAAAGGCCACGAAGGGTGGCAAACGGGGTGCCGACTCGGACGAAGAGGACACGGAACAGTTCAACGGCGTGCGGAAACGGTTGAAACCCGGTGCTAAGGGGAATCCTGGTGGCAAGGGAGCTGGCGGCGGCAGGGGTGGCAAGGGTGGCAAAAAACCTAAAAGGAAATGATTCTTCCTTCCCTCGTCACGGTTAAATATATCTATATCGAAACAATATAAACACAAAAGTAAAACACCTCTTTTACGAAAACAAGTTTTCAATTAAATTAGTTTTATTCAATCGTTTTTTTTCGTCTTCTTCCCGACACTCGTCCGACGGGTTGAACGCTTCTTCGCGATTGAGCAGACCCACTCGTGACGTAGCCGAACCTTCCTGTCTCAATTCCTTAAAAATATCGTCAAGTTTGCCTTTCGCATGCGGGGTAATTCCAAAGTGATAATTCTACTTAAAAAGGAACTCGTGCAAGACGATCCGAGGATTTTTTTTCTAGCTTTCCCATTGTTAAACAACTGTAAGGAAGGGTCTCGAATCAACTTATAAATTTAAATGTACCTGTTTAAAATTTTAATATCGTTACGATTTTGTTTTGCTGTATGATTGTTTTCCATGTTCTTTCCCCCCTGAGTATAGCCAAGCCTTAGCAAATAAATAAATTACACGTTTACATCAGGGGTTTAAAACAAACTCAACGATTTCAATTTAACTCATACGCATTTCCACTTCCTGATTCGGAAAATAGCCCATCATGCGCATTCGTACTCCGGACTTTCGCTCTAGTGCTTGAATTTTTAGGAACAAAATCTACTGCTTTCGGTTAACGCGCCACTATATCATACACTACGTCAGCATCTATTTTGTTTCATTAAGTAGTCGGCGAACGCTGTGTTTTTCGCTGCGAACGAGCGAGACGGGTGAGAGTGTATGCGTGTGACATGTTAAGAGATGGATTGCTTTGATGAAGAGATACATTCCGACACCCAACCTCGGATCTTTCCTGGCAGCTTTCTAATACCATGGAAACCATGGAAACCATCGTTTTAGTATAATGTACCTTGCAAGCGACGCAAGGTACGAGATTCAGATACAAATCTGTAACAGTTACTCACAGTTGAATTGGAATTCAATTTCAAGCCGACTGATGCCAAAACTTCATATTCACGAAACCTTCGGAACATGAAGCACAGGCCGCCACAGAGTAAAAAATTAACCTGCTTAGCATTTGGGTGCCTACAAAGACACTCCCCAATCACAATGGTGTAGAGTCTTCCGCCAGTACGAACGGACCCTACGATTTAGCTTATTAATAAAGGCAGGGTAAGTTAATATAGTTTTCAAATCAAACAATACAGCTAATTTATTGTTATTTAGATAGAATCCGGTATTTCGTTTGTCAAAATGTATCTTTTCGAAAAAGAAAACCCGTCCTGAAAACATACACTGAAACTCCCTGACCCATACTCTCCTTCTATAGATTCTGTAGCTTGATATTAAAGTTTGAAGAATGTGTCCATCTTTCTCTCTCTTTCTCTCTCTCTCTCTCTCTCTCTCTCTCTCTCTCTCTCTCTCTCTCTCTCTC
>KI915042.1:10697916-10720416 GCA_000473445.2 Anopheles farauti
TCTCTCTCTCTCTCTCTCTCTCTCTCTCTCTCTCTCTCTCTCTCTCTCTCTCTCTCTCTCTCTCCCGCACTCACTTTCTGATCATAGGAACGGGAAGGTTCCGAGAGGATTGACAGGATTTGAAAAACTAGTTGATTGTGATTTAGCGTGTGCTCCTGTCGTGAGAGTCTATATGATTTTACTTAACTGTTCTAACGTTATTGTTTATAGTAGTGAAACAGCAAAAAAGGCACTCTAAGTGAACGGGAGCTGCTGCAACAGCACTGCTCAACAAACGACGACATCGCGGTGCGTTTCTGCCGCACCAACATACCCACACCCAAACGCACACTGATCATACTACGCAATTTGCTTATGTTTCGGTAAATTCTGCTCGACGCGCGCGCATCATCTCTAAGTGTATATATACGAGCGTAAATTTCTTAAGCGCGGCTTTACTTCCGCGTGAATGCGCGTTAATGAATGCCTAGAGTGCAATGAAGTGGATAAGAGAACGGTTGAAAGATGCTTGGCAAAAGCGTCCGTACGTTGTGGTAGTTAAATGCAAACAAACCAGAAAAAACACAAATGTTATTAACATCTAAATTCGTCCCTTTCGCCGTCAACCAAAAAGGTATATTAAAATGAGAGAACTGAATTGAACACTACATCGTTGCAACGAGACTACGCCTAGCGCAATATAGGAAACTAAAGATTGCTAACATAAATATCTAACACGTTGTCGCTTCCTTCCATCCCGTCTCGTGTTATTGCGTTCCTTCTCTAACGCATGTTAACTTAAACCCAAATTACTTATCAGAATAGCCGTGTCGGAGTGAAGCCGTTTACGATACTCCGCTAATGTGTTTGTGTGCCTGGTCTTACTCTCTCTCACACACTCTCACTCTCTCGCTCTCTCTCGCTCTCTCTCTCGCTCTCTCTCTCTCTCTCTCTCTGCTCCCTCATGTCGTTAGAGGGAGGACGATCTCGGATTATTATTTTTGTTAGTTAAATCACAGATGTTATATGTTTTCTTTTATGTTTTTGATTTCCATCACTACCCCAACCAGAAGGCGGCCTGCATTCTGCTCCACCAGTGAGTGTGATCCGGCGCATCTCGCTTTTGCACACCATCATCGCCGTCGGCAAATACTTTTGGACCCCCGCCTCAATCGACCTGCAGCAGGAATCGACGCAACTGATCGGGTTTGCCCATAGCAACCACTGGAGATCCGCTGCTCCATAGCAACAGTAGCAGCAGCATCAACCGTATCGCGTCTCACGAAACACTGTACGGCAGCAGTGGGTTAAAGTTGTCGAAAAGTTCTTGTTCGCTGGTCGCGTTCCGGTAGCCCCAGCTCCGCATTGCTGCCACGCAGCTGTCCTGAATGATTTTTACCTGCAAATGGAGACGGCGTGAGAAAAGGATTCGTAAAGAAAGGAACGGGGCACAAACGGTGTAAATGCCACCCATCCATACCTGGTCGAACGTTAGGTCCTTCGTCCAGTGAAACGGGGCCGATTTGGAGTCACGATATGTTGAGCTGACGCCACCGACGTCCTGCTTGGTGTGGGTGTCGAGGAACATCTTTACCTCCGGATGGAATGGAAGCCCATAGAAGTGCAGTATCTCTTTGGTCATCCTGTACGGGTTCAGTGAGAGATCTTCGTACCGTACAACGCTGGAATCGAAACAAAAGAACAAGAGCAAGAGTGTTATAATTAAGTCAGTATCCAAATATCGACGGAGTTTTAGTATATTAGCAGAATTCGTTCGTTGTGTGTTTAAAGCATTTCTTGTTTCCTAAATTAGACAGTTTTCTTCCCGCCCATGTCGGTGAACTTCCTTCCGCATTATATTAGCGAGACCCCGGGAGAGAAGGAAAATCAGAGAAGGGAGACGTATGACAAAAGCTTCGAAAATAGCGACAAAAAAGCCAGGAACAAACGGGGAACCGAAACCGAACCAAAGTCGGACGAAAATAATTAGAAAACATTATGATGAAATATTTCCGCCCCTTCATTCGCGGGCTTCCTCAGTCTTCACCCGTGCGACGATTGGTCGAGTTTTGTTCCTCTGCTCCTTTCACTATTGCCATCGATCTTCTCCGCCCGCGAGCTTCCTCACTAACTCGCCTGGTGGCGGTCATTGACGCGTTCTCCACACACCAGGTGGCTGTCGTGGCGGGGCGGCAGCGGGAGTGCTTTGATTACTGTCATCAGATTGAAAGAATTGGAAAGGTTTCTCGCTTATTGCTCTTGGTCTGGCACTTACACGCGCCGGGTCAGGTTGATCGACGTTTACCGACGGCTTGAAATACGGGTCCAACATTATAATTTACTCTTCTTGCATCAAGCCACGTGCGATAATGAACGTGCTGTCGAGAGAGCAAGCTTGACATACAATCACGTTCAGCGCGACGTCCGGCAACACGACTGGCATGCAAAAATCGTGCGAAACTGATCGATTATTCCCCGTGAGTTAAGCCAACCGCATGTGTTAGAGACACTAACATCCCACCATTTAATTCGAAAAGAAAAGCAGGCACAGATTTTCGGTAGAAAGCAGCAGTCTTCATCCTCTAGCGCCGTGTGGAGCTTACAACAAAAAGGGTGATTATAAAGCTACGTCAAACCTCTAATGCCCAAGGATCATCATTTATTTAAACGAAACTATACGTCGTGGTTTCTATCCAATATCCGCCCCGTGGAAGCACACAAACGGCACGTTGTTACTGCCGGCAACAGCGGCATTTCTCTCGCTTTCCCACAAATCATAAACACACCGCGAAAGCGCTTATCACAGCTATGTTTGCGGGTTTGGCCAGCGCAGGGACCCAGTGAGTGAAATCGTTACAATAAATTCGCCCTTCTAGAAGCGACAACTCATTGTTGACATGTTTGCTGCTGCTGCTTTTATCAGGGTCTTTATCAGGACAAAAACAAAAACACGCACTCCGAGCGACTTTCTCTCGGCGGAGACCAGCGTACAAAAGGGATGAATTGCTACCAGCTATCTCCAGGAAGTGACGAGGAAGTTGCAACTCAGGGTTCTTGACATTTGACGCAAATTTGAGTCGAATTTTGAAACCATTAACGATAAATCGATTTGTATCTTCTAACAGCGGATAAGTTAAGTTGAATTTGTAAGTGCTCGAAACAAAAAAAATCATTGTTTCTAGAGCTGCAGCTCCCGTTGGTTCTCAGGACACTTTTTGGACAGCACAAATCGGGAAACTTAATTGCACACCCAATATTTGACAGGCGCGTGTCAAACCTTCCCCAACCTAATCTCATTTATCGACGTATCGACCGGCGGACATTTAGCGCTTCTCTAGTCCCTAGACGTGACCCACAATCAACCGTTTAAATGGACTGAAAAGCAAATGGATCCGGTGACCGTAATCCACATTATGCGTCGTCCGTTGCTTGCACACCACCATTCGCTGCAAAAAGATTGAAGATGTGGAAAATGTTCCCCTCACATTCACGGGCCCCCAAACTTACCGAAATCGTCGCGGGAAGCGTTTGCTGAGCTCCACGGCCGCCTCGTAGTCGAGCTGCATATCACTGCAGACCGTGCTCGGATCGTCACAGTCCGGCCGACCCGGACACCATACACGATGCTTCCGCGACTGCAACGAGCCCCGCGGATCGCGTATCAGCAGCACGACGCGGACGTTCAGGCTGAAAGGAGCAGAAGAAAACGAAACGAGGAGAGTGAGAACAATGAACATTGCTACTTGCATTCGTCAGCGGGTAAGGGGAACACAACAGTGCTGCATATTTCATAAATCCGTAACGCATCCTCCATGCAGCCATGTACGTATACCCGTGGGGGAGGGCCATTAATTCATCACCTCTTCTCTCTTCTAACACTCCCACTGAAGGGAGGGGACCGGACCTGGAGGAATAGCGTTGGGTCACCACAGAACCTGACGTCAGGTGTCAAACGAAACAACATGCACGCCACCACATCAAACCATCATTGACATTGTGTTACGCGGTGGTACCCCATTAGTGTGGGGCTTTGTTGTTGTTGAACCGCGTGTGAGATTCATCCATCTACCTTGCTTCCGGTATCAGCGTTAGTGCAAGGTAAGGGCAGCACATTAAACCAACTCCCCGCTGGGAGTCGGATTGTCACTCAATTGTTACCACACATACACACACACACGGGCGCGCGCCCGAATGAAATGCGGCAACGTGATGTGATTTTAATGAGTACTTGCAAAGCAAGCCTTCTCTTCAACAATAAATATATTTTTTATCTTTCTTTCTCCCGGTATACGCGATAATCCTTAGATTGAGTTCGCAATTTGTGGCAAACGAAGTGACGAAAATTAACCAATAATCTCAGTATTGGTGTTGAATTCTAGTTGGTTAGAGCGACAAAAATGTGTAATGTGTTAGTTCAATGATGCAATTTATCGTCCAAATATCTAAATCCGAGGATTGCATTCAATTGCCTATTAAAACGAAGAAGCGGCGTCGTATTGTCGTTAATAAAACTCATGGCTTACTACAAACACTCATTTAAAAGTTTCAACCTCCAACCGTCTGGTTATTTTAAGTGATGAAATAATGCCTATACAAACGATTTACTGATTTATTTATTAAATAACCTGTTGAAAATCCAAGAACTTTGTCAAGAATATTTTTATAGTCTTATGTAGCAAATATTTGTAAAAATGCTGACACAACACCGAAGACAAACAAGGTACATTTGTATGAGCGTTTAAATATTTGTTAACAACCACAAACCCTATCAAAACATATTACATATTCGATATCAATTCGCATAACCGAAATCAAATCTGCTTAAAACAATGCTTCTCACAACCGCTTCCGAACAAGAGAATCATCGATCGGTCGGACCTGATTGACATTAATTGATTGCAATCGACCGCGCACCAAACGTCTTTATGCACCTTTCGGTTGGCTCTTCCTATCCGCTTGCTAAACCAATCGGCACGATGGGATGGTGCGATCTTCCGACGCTGGAACCGCTCGCTAAATGCCGACCCTCATGCACAGTCATTCGTTATGGATTGCACGACGTCGAACAGTCGCGATTGAGTAGCAGTTTCGAATAATGTCAAGGGCATCGTGTCTCACTCGCAAAAACCCTTACTTACTATCGGCCCAGAGCACCGTCGGGTGCTTAGACTCACTCGCCGTCCTCTCTTTCCCTCTCTAGAGTTAGTTATCTCCGGTACATAATTATGCACAGCAGGTACTAAACTACGCTGGGAGCGAATAGTCCGAAAAAGTTGGCTAAACAAAAAAAAAATCCATTACCATCTACCGAATGTCCGGAACCGGTGCGTGTTAGCGACGCATGGTCGATCCTCGACGGGAAGTCGTACCGGGGGGGGTTTGAAATTTTGATCCAATTATAGGTTCCAGCAAATAGTAAAGTGCTTCCAATATACCTGACATACATAACATTCTGACCTAATAGTACACCCTCTCCCCCCACCGGGTGGTTTGGGCAAGAAATGCTGACCACCGCTTCTTCTGTCGACCTGAAACCGGAACACGCGATTGTTTTCACCGTCAGCTTCAGCTCGCCCAGTGTCCGAAATCAAATATCTCTACCGAACCGCAATCAATAGTGCTACCACCCGCAGCCCCTAACCTCACCCGAGGGAAATGCTGACGAAAAACGGTAACGGCAAGGACCCGACCCGACATAAACACGGTGTTCGAATCTCAGGGCGCAATCACGCAATTCGTTCTCGATCGAAAAAAAAAAAAACAAACGGAAACTAGAACGGGCCGGCAAAGCATCCAAAAGCATTATCGAGCGCTCCTACAAGCGCATGATTTGATTTACGAACAACCGAACCTCAACGCCAAATGCAGTGAATCGTTATTGATTTGTGAAGCCAACGGAATGAACCGATTTCAGTGCTTTGGAAGCATTGTTTCTAATGCTGGGTGGTATGAGGGTTGATATTAACCTTCTTTACGGTTTGGAAACATTATTCTTTTCGTGGAACATTCATCTTTACCGCCGCAGTTATTTCGAATGAATTTTAGTATTTTCGATTTCATCTATAAATCTGTTTCTATTGTTTTGCGATCGGCAAACAACTGTTGCCAAAAAAAAGGCACCGATGCTCAAGGCAGGCTTCACAGTGGCAGACCAAGAAACAGCGCAACTTCTTTCTTTGTGCAAGGGCAAGGTATGTTTAATCAATACGAAGGTTCTTGTCCAAACAGTCCCAGCCGTTCAGCAAGTTCAAGGTCTTGTTGTACGCAAGCAAAGAAATAGGGCGAAATATCACCTATATTATCTGCAATGAAAGACATTATAGATAAAATGCTTTGATTGATTTCTAATCAGCATCAACCTGCCTGAAAGCTTGAGTTTGGATACAATGGCGTCCGTGTTACAGGCCAAGAAAAGGCTGTCTAGCCAATCATAATCCATTTTAAAATGTGCGATATATAGCAGCACTTCGAGAATGAGTAGCGCATTTTACAGAGAGGATGCTTATCGTTTTACACCAACCGAACGCTTTCCAGAAATGAAATAATACGTTAATACGTCTTCTTGATATCGTGTGGCGAAAGTACACTTTGTCAAACTTCCCACCTGGAGTTTCGCAACCGATGAGTTTGCGCTTCTTACTGCGCTAGTACCAACCGTAGAAGCAATCGAGAAAAAACACTCTGTTAAGTCCACATATCTGTCCATATACCATATACCTGTGTAAAATATTGAAAGCATAGAAGGTAGTGCATCAAAGGAGGCGTTGCTGTTAAAAGACAGTTGGCATCGCTAGTGCAACATATTCACAGCAAACCAGGATCACCAGCAAATTAAATAAATATGACTTTTCCAAACGACAACGTTTTGAGTAGAACTTGTTCGTATCATCGAAGGAGCTCAGCATTGAGATCTTTGTGCGATCCTTGACGGGTAGCCAATCAGAGACACCTTTTTGCGTTCTCCGGTTCCTTCGATAACGTTATCGTCGTTTTTTATGGATATTCCCACCTATCCCCCAAGGTTTGGTCTATTGGCAGGTCCATCGACTAAATCTTGGTCATTCCCTCCTCCCATTCCTTACAACAAAAAACACACTCAATTTCAGTTTTATTGAGGGCATGAAATCAAAGTGATTCACAGCAACAGATGCATTTCTCTTCCGATGCGAAGCGAAACTGCTTTCTATACAGCAACGCTAGTGGTGAAAGCTGAATCGACGGAGACAACAATCGGAAAAGGGGGAGAACGAATTTGAGCGAATTTTCGTTGGTAATACAAGCCCAAACTCTCAGAACGACGTTACACGTGCGTTTCATAAGTTGCTGCAGCAGAAACTCCAACTCGAGCATGAGCCGTGCAAGCCGTCGGTGAAGTTAATCATCAGCGCTGCTGATTCTTGTTTGAATTGCTTAACGCAACTCGGCCTGTGCGAAGCCAAACCCTACCCCGACCAGCGCCTAACTGTTGATCTTGAACCGCACAAAAGAAACCAACCGTTAGACCCCCTTTACGCCGTTCAATATCGAACGGATGATATCTGCTTTTGGAAAAACGGTTTTCGCTTTTTTTTGCACTATAAAGTAGTGTAAAAGTAGTTCGCAAGTATCCGCAAACGGATCGGTTTAGGTTGGCGATCGAGGTCTGGTGTTAAAACAGGCAACAAAATGGCTAGCTCCCGATCAAAATCATCACCGGCTGTTCGCCGGACCCGTGGAGGCAACTGGTATTAATCGGTCGTGTAGCTTAATTACTAGAATGCCGACAACCTCATCGTACGCTGTACGCTCGATTCTTGAAGCCGCCGTCCTTTAACGGTGCCCGGTGATCCCGGGTTGGTAAGAACAATTACGAGCGAAGAATGTGAACGGCACGCCATATGTTCGCCCTAGGGTGTAGGATACGGGTTAACTTCCCCAGGCCCCGGTTGTTCTACAGTCGAGATGTCGCTAGCGTGATGAAGTTTCCTGATGTCGCTGGGCGGTGGTGATCTCACTCGCAAGTGGAGCATACACAAGAATCAACGTTGTCTTTGCCTTTTGCTAGATTACTCGATGCGATCACCATGCGAACGCTGCCTCGTACAATCCTCGCTGAAAATCGCTTCAACCGGCGAGGTCGCGCCTACGTCAGTCCTCCGCTTACGGGAAGATGACTGATGAACTGAGACGACGGCCGGTGCGCACGTACAAACACATGCACACGACGCTCGCAGTTCTTCGCATCGCGGTCTTACGCATAACGTCCGTCGAGGCAGCAGCTCCAACATCTTCACTCGGTCGGTTGCAATTACGGTTGGGGTTTCGGTGAAGCATTAACCGGTTCTTGAACGAACGAATAATCGGCAACATCGAAGTCAATGCCATGCCCGTGTTCACGCTGGTGCACGCACAACAAGTGCAGACAAGCGGCTTGCACAACATTTGCTGTGAAATATATTTAAAGAAACAGTGTTATCAAACTGCGACGCAAGCATCTGAGGGATTATACCGATTACGATTACCTAGTACGCAGAACGCAGAGCGTCGAGGCACCGCGTTATCACCCACCAAAAGCCCATGTATGCCCGACAAGTTGATCCAACCAACTTGCCTACGACCTTACACAAACGAGTTCCCTGTGAACGACGCACGCAAGACATGAAAAAGGCCCATTGCAACACACCGACCGAACACACTTGACCTTCGGGTCATCTTCAAAACTTCAACTTGGAATGATTAATCTTCTCCATGTGCTTCACGATGCTTCCTCCAACACGCGACTGTCCCGTTGAATCCACTCATTACGATGAAAGCAAGCAAGAAAGTTGAGCCAGCTGGAACGTTTGCAAAATAAAAAATCCGAATACAGTTCAGAAAACGGTGCGAATTGAATAACTTAACAGGTTTTAAAAACTGTTTTTTTTACGTTCGCATGTGCTACCGATCGGAACGGCCACACCCGTCGGGGTGGAACGACCGCGCACAAACGACACGAGCGCGAGGAGCTGGCGGCAATGACACTGGAGGCGGGGGTTTTAAATTTCTCC
The DNA here is from genome assembly GCA_000473445.2 of Anopheles farauti. NCBI lineage: Eukaryota > Metazoa > Arthropoda > Insecta > Diptera > Culicidae > Anopheles > Anopheles farauti. Next base: position 10,706,922 of record KI915042.1, read on the forward strand.
AAACGGGTTACCGGCCAGAACCGTTACCGGCCGGCCACTATTCGTTCGCAATTGCAATATGGACACAGTTCAGGCGCGAATTTGAGCGCCCTAAGATAGGTAATATAACTGGCCGGAAAGCTGCTGTTACGGTGGCAAGTCATCTGGGGTTGCGCAGAAGCGTTCCCATGGCATTGGACGAAGCCGTTGCCGCTTTTGTCGAATATATTTCGATTTATAAGCAAGGTTCACCAAGTTGCTCGAGTGTCGGTATTCTAAAATTATATTAAAGGAATATCAATATCCCTACCGTTGTAAGCCATCGTAAACCCGTTTCATCGTTTAAAGTGGATTTTTTAAGGCTGGTTCGTTAATACATTTAAACGCACTAAACAATTCAATAAATATTAGATATTTTTTTCGATACAGATTTCGGCGAGATTGATGCAAATTTGACCTCAAATGAAATTTGGTAAGGTACTAAGTTTTCAGGCTCAACCCAAAGCCTAAAATTCATTTTATATAAATCATTTTTTGTAAATAACAACAAAAATACTAAAAGTATTCTTTGCTTTGAAAAACTTGAAAAAATAACCAAATTCTGATCTGGAATAATGACAATGTGGCCTCCTTCACCATATGCGCAAAAATGAGTAATCGAATAAACTGGCACAATTTGGAGTTAATTTGCAGCCAGTTCCAGCTTCAAGCACCTTGTTCTAATTCTAGCAGATTAGAGGAGAGGATCGAAGGTTTCCGTAAAAGATAGTTTCAAACCGGGGTCGATTAATTACCAACTCCAGGTCCAATCCTGAATGCCATTTCATCGTCAGTATAATAAATAATCTGTTAAACAACATTTTGCTACGCATGGTAGGAATATTATCGCTATTTCGAGCAGATTCCGGGAAGAAAATAAAAATTTGCACGACTTGTTCAAAGTTTGCGCTGTATCAGACATTAATAATGCAAACAATCAATAATCGAATATTAAAAATATATAATAAAGTCATCAAGCAATAACATTTACGACTCTCTCACAGGCAACAGGCAACGGTACACAACCGACGTTTCCTTTCACCACCCGAGGGCACTGACCATCGCGAACAAACATGTTATTCAAAACAAAACCCCCACAAACCGCGATCAATGCATCCGAAAGTGTCACATCATCGAGCGAGCGAAAGGGCAGCGGTGTTTTATTTATTTATTTTTTTTTTGCAAGACAACCAGATTGAACCAGGGCCGGTCTGGGAACTGGTTTTTGTGTATCACTTTCATCGTGAATGAACTTTTGCTTTCCGTTTTTTTTATGTAGCAAGAATTCATTTAGCACATTCGCACAAACTCCGAGCGTGCCGCAAACGAGTATGAAAAATTCTTTCCGTAACTGATTCCTCATTTAGTATGGCGGTGGTGAACGCTTGCGAACCGACCATACTTTTCACTACCTTCACGTCCGCCGGTTTTGGGAAACTTTTCCGGGTGCTTTATGGTAGGCACGTGTGAAACGTGAAAGCGCGAGCGCATTGTGGGCCGCGGGACTTCTTACCGGAGTTTTGCGCTAGTCCTCCGGAGCCCGCAGGAACCTCCGCGGAAAGCATTATAGTGCTGGTCCAGTCGTGATTTGAATATTTTTGCAATATGCGGCACTAAACTGAATGGCACCGAAAAAAGCGATTGAGAAATTTTCGTTTCCGGTCGTACCGGATCGTGGCTGCCACGTTTGCGATGATGCAGAATGCAGCAAAAAAACAGTAAGTGCTGCGGTAAAGCAAAATAAAATCATTTAGAAACAAAAACCCCACCGATAAAATGATGATGTGAGGGTGATAAAAAAAAATGAGGCCACCCTGAAAACGCCCCGGCTCACCTCTCGTCCTCGAGCAGCGGCGTTACGAGTGCGGCCCGCAACCGCACCACCTTCATGCTCTGGCGTGGAAACAACCGGCAGAACGGGCCGAGGAACCGCGGTTCGTAGCAGAACTGCGGAAAGCGCTCGCACTGCTGCCAGAGGCGCGTGTTGTGGCTGAACAGATATTTGTGCGTCCGGCCGAACTCGAGGTAGTTCTCCATCTCGCTGTAGTCGCAGTGCAGCAGATGGCGCAGGTTGTGGATCGCCACGCTGTCGTTCGGTGGGCCGCGTATCTGCACGATGTCGAAGTCGAGCAGTGGCTCGTAGTGGTAGTAGTTGCCTGGCAGGGCGTTCAGTATGTCACCGAGAAACGTCGACCCGGACCGCCAGGTGGTGATGATGAGGCTGCGCGACGGTTTCCCGCCCGTCTCGGGCGTCATCCCGTCCGGCAGCTTCCGACCGGTTTCACTGTCCGTGCATTCGGCCGCTATCAGCGCTCGCTGGTACGCCAACACATCCGCGATGGTGACGTTGTGTGCCGTAGGCATCGGTGGGTACGCGTTGCTATCGAAGGAGGTGCCCGCCGCTACACCGTACAATCGAGACGTCCTAGGAGGAAAGCGGAGGGAAAGAGAACGAAGAAAAAAAAACAGGGAAACATTAGTACAATGCGAAACAATGAATAATAATTTTTGCGCACAGCGTGTGCAGAGCGAGAGCGAACACGCGAGAAATCCAAATTAAACCGCACCAACTTCAACCGCCAGTGCAGGAACGCAGTAGTAGTGATGGACAAAAGCTTGAATGGTTTTAACGAGCCTACTATGTTTGAATATGCCGCACCTTTCCGACAGCTCTAATGACTCTTCGGATAAGCCTCTGGTAGTCTACTGTTGTAAATAAATATATATAATAAATTGTCGTTTAAAAATTATTCAACGCTCTCTAACGAAATATCGATCTAGACCGGTGTTTTCAATAACATAATTCAATAACAGAATAGATCTGCAAATTTACGAAAAGTACATACAGCAGCAAGATCAAGAACTATTTTTTTCGTAAACTTGTACAATATACATTTAATAAAGCATATTTTTAAAGTTTGCTAAAGAGCTAAAAAACATATAATTAGTTATAAACTTTTTCCTTGAGTAATGCTGTATGTTTCCCAGTGCGAAAATATATGACTTTGTTTTACCAGGCGTATGAAATGATGGTACTGATAATCATGGCAAACTAAGTTTATTTTCATAATCAGAACGAAACCAAGTTGGTTATAAACCAAATATTTTAATCGCATTCATCTGTTCAGGAATCCTGTACCGATTCTTAAATTAAACCCATAATCGGAAGAAAACCCCAAATCCGTATCGGAACCGGTGGTAGCATCGGAATACATCTATTCCAAACTGCGAACACCCATCACTACACACCCGAGTGTCGTTGTCATCGCGTTGGCCTACTTTGGTCGAGCGGCTGCTGAGAAAGTGCAGTGCGAAACCATCATAGTGATCCCACGCACTGGCTTCTTGCGCCAATATTGGAGGGTATGGCAAAATCGGACTCCCACTTGCGGGGCCATTGGACTCTTGCGGGATGACGGCGTCGCTCGGCGAAACAAAAGGGAATAATTTTCACAATCGTTTTTGTTTTATTTTTTTTTTTGTAAACGCTGCTCAAACCACGTGCCTGCTGCGAGAAACGCGCTGTACGGAAAGTAAATGTTTACCTGCACCGAACAATGCACTTTTTGGCGTGTGCCGAGTTTTGTCAACGAACTCGGCCCGGCACGAAAATCGGCGTTGAATTGAAGATAAGGATCTGATGCAGAAGGTGCTACTAAAATATGAAGTATTTGCTTTTTTCAAATTCAATGGGATGCAATCATTCCTTGAAACGTTACATGAATTTTACATATTTGAAGTTTGTAATTTATCTCGTCCTTACTAAATATGGTTTGCACAAAAGTTATAATCCGAAATTTAAACACCTTTCTAAGGAACTATTTCCGTGCAAAAAACTAAAAAAAGCCATGATTAGCTCCCCTGATCGGAGACAAAAATTGTCTCAATTTATATAATGCTTTTCTTCAGACTCGTTGTAAAATCCAACATCATACTACAGCGCAATGGGATTCGTAATTTGTGGGATTCGGTGAAAGGAAACAGAATTGAAAGTTGTTTTGTCAGGCTTTCACTTTTATAAGGGATTTCTAGTAAGAAAAGAAGGGATAAGATTTTTAGCAGGCGAAAGGAACACAAAATCTTGGAGTGAAAGTCATGGAAATGGACGAAAGTGTAAGCTTGGGTGGATTCTACAGTTTTTTTAGTGATCGGAGTCATTTTTTGCAAGTTCCATAGTACAATATACATACAAAGTGCAGCGGATTCATCGTGTGGCTCCGAATGAAAGTTGTATGTGCTTTTGAAATTATAGATTTCAATATAATCCCAGTGTTCTTAGAACTCACATTTCTCTACTGCTATACCTAGAGTCTAAGCTTGTCGCAAATATTATTTAAATTTTTTTTTTAACAAACAAACCGAAAATTTTTGGCAAAACATCTGAAAGCAATGGTTTAAAGAAATAAATGTAATGTAAATGTTTTGTTGAAATTTAACACAAACAAATACTAATATTTACAGTTGAAGCATTAAAAAATAACAACTTTAATTAAAAGTTACATCAATTGCTTCCCGGGCATAACAGTTTTGTTTAAGGTTAGATGTTACTAATACTAACTAATCAACTGAGCATTACGTATCGATAGCGCTTGAAAAATAATAATATTAATAGAGACTATCGATTCGGAAAAAGTAAGCTTTACGCAAATTCCCTAAATCAATCAATCAATACGATGTCGCTGCTTAATAATTATATAAACAATCAGAGAGCCCTTAACGGAAAATTCCACGGAGTACCGAAGAAGGACAGGAAAAGACTAAATTTAATTTCGTAAAATATATTAAACATTGAATTTAATATAAGTGAAACATGAAAGCATTTAACGCAATCCATTGAATGACTAATTATCATGAAGGAGATTACTTGTTATATAGTGGTATCTATAGCCCTATTCCTTACTGCGAAAGTAGCTAACATTTGCGCGAGTTAACATTCCAACTCGTCGGAAGAATTTCAATCTAAACTTTACTGTACTTTGAAAATGAAATTGTCCGCGAGTTTTCTTTCCTGGATTCAACGAAAGTATTTGAAATAGCTCAGGCTCTGCAATGCAGAAAAGAAACCTCTGGAACTGATTTTTTTTGCACATCCCCCATTGTACCCAACGACTACAGGAACCTCATCGTTCCATATTCGCGCGAATTTTGCATTTTTTTTTTGATTTGCTTTGCTTTCACTTTTGTTTTGCATACGCTTTCCATCAACCCCGGCGGTCAGGAATTTCGGTACACATTGCTGGTGTCGGTTTAAAAACACTTCAAAAGATGATACACGGACCCGCGTCCAGAGACCCCAGAACGCGTCTCTTACCCGTGGTATTTGTGTGCGTTGAGCAACGGCAGGATGCCGGTATGTTCCCGTGGTCGGAAGTACTCGGTGCCGTTGCCGTTGGAGGTATTTCGCTGGTTGGCGTACAGCAGCAGTAAGCAGACGACGGTGATCGCGCAAAGCCAGGCCAGATTTTTTCGTCTCGACATTTTTTCCCGCGATACACGGCCGCTGCTATTATGACCGGCGTTGCTAGAGAGACCCACCGTGAGACCGACTTTCTCCATAGGATTTCAGGCCGACATCTGTGCCAGCACTGCGATGGGGGATGCGACGCTACGGTCAGCTTTAGATTTTGGGGCTTCCTTTGTTACTGCTGGTCGCAACGTCGGCAAGGATTCTAGGACGGATTTTTCATCAACCGAGGTGGAGTTCGTACTCCGGGAACACCTCACCGTTGGCAGGGTGTGTGCTTTTTTCCACTTGACCTGCTTTCCTCAGCTTCTCGGCATCATGCAGGTACACTACGGACGGTGGAAATCGCTAGCGCAGATTGACCCCGTTTTTAAAGCTTTCTTCCTTTCGTACCACAAGTTTTCTTGCACACCAAACTTGCAGCAGACCCACCACAATCGAACGAATGGATACGACGGAAGGAAACACCCTTCCGATACGATACGGAAGCAACAAAAGCTACGAACGCCACATCACTTGGTTGCACACCACAAAGCTTACGTTAATTTCCACACATGCTAGAAACTGCAACGCTTTTTGCACAAATCACACGTTTGCGGAGCAGCCCTGATGCCTTTTCGATAGTGATGGAACGTATAGAATAAAAAACGATGCACTTTGCGAACAACATCCGGCCGATGTAATCTCACTGCAGTGGCGTTCACGGAAAATACGACACGATTTCACAATGCGAAAACACCAACGTACTTCGAATAACACATAGCCTACTGCACGCAGAAGGGCTCAGCCTCGTGAGAAATATTTTACCGCGCTACAGATTTATATAAATTTCACATGCACTTTTTTTTCGCCTCTACATCTCGAACCTTATACACACTTGCGGGACACACGGAAAAAACACACACTCGCACACAAGGAAAGGTTCACACTACAAGCTATTGATATTGCTTCACGATATTCTGTTTTTCCTGTACATATTGCAACGAGCTAGCCACACCATCGACGTCTGTTTTCGCGAAATGGCTTCGACGGATGGCAAACGTAACTACAACCAGCACCTTTGTTGCTACAAAAGATAATACAGTCCCTCTAACAATAAGTTGTGTGTTTGTTATTTATTATTTGTTGTTTTTTTTACGGATGGCATACAGCTGCTGTCAATCAATTTTAGCCTGCCCGGCCTCCACAGTCGCGGATAGGATTGTGGGAAAGGGATGCAAAATGAGAAAAATCGACGCTGCGGGAGAGACACTTGCACACTCACTACGGGCTATAGTTAATCGAATCGGACAAATTGAGGAAAAGAAAACACATAGAAATCAACTTTGCACATTTTTTTTATACAATTAATCAAGACAAAACACAAATATTAAATCGAATTTATCATGGATAAACGGAATTAAATGAGGATATTTCCCATGCGTGCAGAAGAAGTAGTAGTTTTGAATTTTATTCCTCAAACTAGAAAAATGTAGCAAACATTCCTTGAGTTTTGGTTTGGTTATTAATTGTTTGATACTACGGTTAGCAGGCCAATTTATTTATCTGTACTTAAATATTGGTTTCATAATACAAGGAAGAATTCTTTCGAGTGTGTTAAAGAGGATAGGATAACTCCATTACGGGAATGAGAAGGACAGAGAATTGGAGATGAGCAGGATCAGTATAACCATTCCGATCCAACAGGGGATCGAATCGATCCTATACAAAAATATTGTCGAATTATTATTATTATCCACTTTAGTGCAAAGAAAGGATTAATGGATACCAAGAATCGATTTTCAAAAATACAGCAGTCTGCTTCCAAAGTAAAGGTTAGGGATGAAGTATATATTTCCGCCACTGTAACATATCTGGTATGACAGACGTAAAAAATACCGCCAAAAACATAGGATTCCGAAACAATTGAAAGCACGTTTTGGTGTAGCACATGGCTTCGCCTATAAGTTATAAATACGATTTAGTACTTTTGTGATTAAATTAATATATTAATGTCAACAGGGCAACAAGCACGACCGTTCAAAATGAGCTACATCAATATAATCAAACGAACGTCATTCTTTACCACGCCACGTTAAGAACCACCTTGGAATAAAGTAACATCTCACATCATAAGATACATAATGTGAAAATAAATAGCTGTCTAAACATTTAGGAGAAGATTGCTGTAAGAAATTTCATCGTCTGCTTTTTAATAAAAATGTGTAGGATACGGATTAATATGACGAAATTTAAAAATGATTTGCCATAAACTGCTAGTGCACGCTAGGCACTGGATCAAGGCACAGGATCAAGTTTAATCCTCATAATCATTAGGCCGAGACGAACTTCATCTTCTTTACGCAAAGGAGAATACAAATCAACACAGTGTTTATTTTGGGAATGATGAATTGTCTATTTTTCTCGTTTATACAATGATTTCGGGTTCCTTGATTTTCGTTGGATTTCTAAAACATAAAAGAATGCTAATTTTGACTTAAGTTGATTTCCTTTCTACCGCTTCTTTTCCTCGTCGATCTCTGATTGATCTGGTAGCCTAGAAACGTATCGGTAGTACATCCGCCAGGTAGACGGATTCGTTTGCTGATGATGCCGTTCCAATAATGTTGGCGGAGTATCGGTTAGGATGTTGTACCACACGGTTCCGCGCAAGAAACGAATCCCCTTAAGTGCATTCTATCAATTAGATTCTCTTGGTTATGGTGTAAGAATGTGGACTATAAAAAATCGCTTGTCGGCGTGCTTTCGAGTGTGAAATTAGATGAACCGCCGGCAGATAAGTCTTGTGGGAAACGAATAGCGTGTGATAGTTTTTAAAGGCTATGCGAAAGCAAACCTGCTTCTAATTCAGCTTCTCGATTCGAACAGAATGCAGGGGGTTTCCTTAAGTTTTGCTATAATTTTCCGCAACAACATAAGTGGGTCGCTTATCAACTGGTGTTTTTGTGTTGCTATCGTTTTATGTGTGAGTTTCCAGTTTAAAAACAAATACCCGTTCTTGGCAATACAGTTCGCCTATGATAATGTCCTGCTTGCTCAAACGCCTACATCAAGATGTTGATTTAAGTGTGCTATGGCTGTGAAGCTAATCATCGTGTTTTGTTTGTTCGTCTAATTGTCGGAGTTCGTTTCCTTTCATGTTGATCAACGTTCGTCCTTTCCTCATGCTCACCGGGCGGATCGAAATAGTTGGAATCGACACACTAGCCTGTCACTAGCGTTTGTCGTGTCTCCGCGTGCTACAATTTATAGGGAACTATATTGTCTATACATTAGGCACTTCACCCTATATAAATTTGATTGAAAAACCTTTTTTCCCATCGACCTTCGACGGCCTTCCTGCTCTACCTGCATTGCGCTGCGTGTGCATCCGTTTGTCCTCCAGTTTTGGTTACGTCTTGGTGCCAATCTTATATCCTGTATCGATTCGCTAACGTACTCCAATCCAACTATAAAACCCCCCACTCACCGTCCCTGATGCTTCTAGTGGCAGGATGCCGTGGTGTTTCCATCGCGTTTTTTAACGATTCATTTCTTCACAAACAGCAAAACATCCGGTGAGAAAACAATTTCCAACCAGCCATTTTTGATGTCGTCTTTCTCGACGCAACACAACCCAAAGCAATCCTGTTCCCGTGCATCCGGAATCGAATGGGCCGGATTGTACGTAATTTCAGGTTTTTTGATTTTAACTTCCATTTCATATGCCAATGCGGCGCAGCATGCAATGCTGGCGTTTGCACCACTGCTCGTTGCATATCTATCGGTTGTGTGTTTGTGTGCGTGTGTTGCAAAGTTGTAGTAAGGACATTCCATGTAAACATACTGCAACATAGCACACTAGCATGCCATGCTTACAGGGCTTTTACACATCAACATTATAGACATCAACAGCACTTTATTTTTTACTTCAAAACAGGAAGTTTAGCGATCGAAAACTTTTCCTGTTGTCACCGCAAAGAGATGTTCTATTCTAATGCAATAATTTTCAACTCTTTTAACAAAACGAAGTATTTAAATGCTTTGATCAGTTAATTTAAAATTGTTTTTGTTTTTAAATTGAGACATTTTTGAACACATTTTTCATGTGAAACCAATTTTGATAGAAACAAAAAATAAACTTCAATACTTATTCGTTTACATTCGGTTCGTGTCATCTTACCATCGAGATGGCTGTGTTGTGTCTGTATATTCCGGTGTGCATTTGCACAAAAAGTATATAAATTGAACGTTTTTATTAATTTAAAATAAGTAACAAATATTCAACTGATGTATGCAAGCTCTTCGTACGTAAGTGTTGAAAACCATTGAAATGGAATAGAGTATCAAGTTTAAGATTTAAAAACAAAACAGGTTGTTTTGGTAAACCCTGTAAGACGTGGCTAAACCAGAGACCGGTTGTCAGCTTTTCTGGACGCTATTCTGTTTGAATGCTAATTTTATTACCAGATGCTTCACATCACTAATGCGTGTGAAAGAAATTAGTGTAAATTTAGAAAATAATTTAAACACATGAGGCGCACACATCCACCACCACTTCCAAATGGTATTTTGAAATGATAGTTTTCGCTCTGCTGCTTCTGCTCTGCCCACCATCCTTATTATTTCGTCATGCGGCTATGTACAACACCAATGTTGTAGATGATTTTCTGCGTTATTATATCGTTAATTGTTTATACTCGCTTTTTATATCTTTAATGCTCTCTGCCGTTTAACAAATCTATCTACAGTATGTTTTGCAAATGTATGTCTGTGTGTGTGTTTTTGGTTTGTATGTTGCTATATATTATTTTCCATTTCTTGATACATCAGCACTACCGTTTCTGGTTGATGCAATTTCCCCGACAAATACTACTCTTTCAACTTGCTTTTCTATTGCCTTCCAACGCTCCGGGGGGAGGGGTACAGGAATATTTCGCGGTTGTCCTTGTTTTCTTTATCCTCCTATGATTATTTGCTTGTAAACTAGAGCCTGCCCATGCGGACCTTTAGTTTTGAAATATATTATCTTTCATGTGAAATCTTTCATTTTAGTTTTCGAAATTGTTTTTGTGTAAAGTTTTTATTTTTTTATTTTTTGTTGTTGTTGTTGTTGTTGGTTGCTTTAATTAATACTTTCAATCACATTTTGAAACGAAACGTCCTCGTCACCCTGTAAAAACATTTCCTATGGCCGATCTGATTGGATGCCTAGCGTGAACGGAAGGTTTGAACGCGCGTCTATGAACAACCTAGTGGATACACAATTTTCGTACTCTGATATCAAATTGGGGTTTTCAGTGGTTTTACGTTTTTATCACTCCACTCCACGGTGTTTTCGTGTTTTCTTTTGCTCGTAACAATGCACGTTGGAATTAGGTGAAAACTGATCTGATGTTTCACGCCACTTTCTAGTGTTCCGCGACAGAGTTACCCACTGTGATGCAGTTCAACTAGAGTAGCTGCCACTGCTGATCGCTGCGGGCCCTGCTTTCGGGATTTGCCGTTGTGAGTCTATTAAAAAATGTACTAGGGTTACTAAAAAATCTACTATAATGCTCTACGTGTCATTTACTTAATTACGTGCTCGCAACAGCATTTTCCTTATTACTTTTTTTTTCGTCTATTCGGCCAACAGTTTTGGTTTCGTCTTCGGCCCCTTCGGCTTGGTTATGTGCACCCTCGCAGTCACTGTCCTGTGTGGCCTGTCGGGCCGTGCTACAATTTATCGTTAGTACTAAACGCTGACGACAGCAATTCGCTTCGTTAGCAAAATTCTTTGGCAGTATTTTCATTAGTTTCACATCGGTTTACTCCGCGTTGTTTCGACCAGAAAGTGTCCACGGTCGAAATCCAAACACGACCGACCGGTCCAACGTCTATGCCGCCATCCGGTTCTCTAATGTTATCTCGCAAAACTATCTAAAACTAAACTATGTACAACTCATACACCGCGTCAGCGCAGCATCCCGAACGAACGGAAGGTTAAATAATCTCCAGGGTTGCTCAACTAATAACAAACGTGTCCAATTCATCGGCTCTAGCAACGGCGCTGTGAGGCCTCTGTAATTCGTATGATCGTCAATACACATCAAAACGGAAGATATCTACAGAAAAAGTACGCGCAATGTTTTTTGTTTGTTCGTTTCAAATGTCTCCCCCGTATATTCGTTCCCTTTCTAGTCAGACATCGGTACGTTTTTTAAGCCTCTTTGAGCTATATCTTGTTCTTTGCTTTAAGGAACCATGTCCGATGCAAAGCCTATGTAACATAGGGCACACTGCAAAATTGTGCAGTTGAAATTTTGTACAGAAATTGTAGCGTTGCAGCTGCTGCACAACGTAACAACGTCGATTTGGTTTGGTTGTGCGTTATTCTCATCGCATGCGTATCGTTCCCATCCCATCACATTCGTGCTTCAGCTAGAATTTCTGTTTCGGAGCGAGTAGAAGAGCAATGTAGCAAGTATATCTGCACAGTACCAGGAGAGGGGGAGTGTGTGGGGGACTATCACCTAACATCTAGAACACCTGGTTTCCTGAGAATGGTAACGAATCGAAACTGCTGTGGATGTGGTAAAGAAAGCGCGCAATACAATGCTGATCAAATTTTGGTATCACCTGCTCTAAGTTGTGTTGCTAGTAGTAGTAAGACCCGCACTACACCACCGCTTATGGCGTGTGTGTATGAGTATGTGTGCTTTCGGAGCTACTAAACAGTGCTACTTCTCAACAGATAAACTGTCGATTTGCACCTATATTGTTCCGTTCAAAACTCCTCTGTAATATAGTTTGCTGTATGTTAGTATCGGGATGTACATCGGGTTTGTGTGGATTATTGTCGATTATCAAATGTTTCTAGTCAGGGGTACAGCAACGTCTCACCAAACATTGCAAAGAACTGTCCGTGGGGTAACGGAGCAACTCAAGTCATAAAGAAAGATTACAGTATCGTGAACCTCTGCCTAGGAGAACGTGGTTTTTGCATACACTTATGGTTAATGGAAAGTACCAGTAGTTCATACCTTTTTCATACCGCAAGAGGCGTTCCACAAACACACACCATTTCCACATTCAGAGGTTAATTGTGCGTCATCAAAACTCGAAATCGAAAGTGCAAACCAAAACGCGCCACATTTTACCAAATCAATCGTATCTATCTATTGCAAACAGTTTCCTCGTGTTTGTTTTTTTTAGGTTTCAAGGACGACAGGGATTCTGAACACTCATTTCCCGGCACGCTACAACAACTTGTGTTATTTATTGGACGGCAGATTATGGAGAAATTATCCTACAACGAATGGGGAAACTCAAGGTGTAATGGCAAACTCTCGGTATCGTTCCGATTCGGCTACTCGAACGCGTGATGTACGACCTATAAGCAAAACGCTACACTAAGAATACAATACTAGTAGATGAATCGAAAACAAATCTCTCTCAGCAACTACAAGCCATTCGCTTCATTCGCATCATTTTTGTTATTGTTGTTGCCGTTGTTTGTTCTTCTTGCTTTCACTGGTTGGTAGGTTCGTTTATCGTAGTAGGCGCTGTGGCATTTTTCTGTCCTACTGATTCTAGCTCTCCATTCCATTCGCAGGAAGGCAGAAAATGAAACGGACTTGCAGAAAAGATGTCGGTACAAAAATATATGCGTTTTTCCTCGTGCGCACGGTGAGTTGCTACGGTTATAATATTTGGGAAAACAGGACGGACGCTAGAGTATTTTGTTATTTGGGTATTCCGGGGCTCCGAGTAATGTATAACGCGTAGAGCATTAGCGTGTACCTTCACCGCCGGATCGTTTAGTAGTACAAGTAGAGAGAAAGAGTATGTGAGTGAGAACGATAGAGAGGTAAAGATGGAGAAAGTTACTAAAAGTAAAATTGTAAAAAACACTAAGATAACGCGTCAGTCCGATGTTCGGGAGCTTTTCGAAACCATGGGTCTAATAGAAATCTACTACGCAACAACGAACCAAATCTTTCCAAGTGCCTAAAAACAAGGGACGTTTCGTTTGGAATCCCCATTGGTGTA
>KI915042.1:10725416-10729027 GCA_000473445.2 Anopheles farauti
CCGCCCTTGGTTCCGCCTAACCTCCACCGAACGACGACGGTGGTACACCACACCGTTGTAGATGAATGAACAACGAGGACGACTCCGGGTAGACACCAGCACCAGCAGGGACGGTTCCGTCGTACGCTCGTTGCATTCCCGAACCAAACTGCGGATGATGCGAACTGCTGCTGCCGCCGCCGACGAAGCCGACGACACGCCAGTCGGTTGCTGGGAGAAGAGAAAAAAAAGGAAACGCTATACTTTTCTTTCTCTGGCGCGCTCCGCACTCTCCGCAAACGGTGCAGGCTATCGCTCGCGGAAAATCTAACGCTACGCGATTTCCCTGGCGTGCCGAGCAAACCGACACACGGCACATCCGAGCGGTGCGTCGAAGCAAGATAGCCTGCTGCGTTACGTGCGTCGTCCTGAGAGATGCGATGGTATCGCTGTGCGGAGGTGGTGCACATGCGCCGTCCAGCCGTCCTGTAACGATCACGGTGGATGGAGCAAATGGGTAACGGCAGCAATCAATTGTAACGCGTGATTCAACCTAACCGGTATCGCATCCGATTCGTTTGATATTTCGCTTACATCTCGCTTACGCAGAGTATTTCAAATAGTGCTATCAACCATTAAGCCGATCTTCATTTCGTAGACTCTAGAGTAGATCGTGGAGCTTTATATGATTTCACGCCACCATACCAAAGCGAGTTAAAACTTTAGACAAGCAATATGCCTCAGGATAAAGGAGTTGTTCTGAGGCAAGTCCTTAACTAAGTCCAAGATCCTGCGAAATAGTTGTAACGCATCCAGGATAGCCATGGAATCTTAAATCAACATGGTTACGTTTCGAACTAAAGTATCATCGGAATTCGCCATATCAGTTCAGTTATAAGTAAAAAATTATCTAATATGTATAGTGCTAGGATTTGAAGTCTCTTGACGATTAAAATAAAATCCTGAACAATCCTGCTACTTTGACAAGTTTGCGGCGTGTAGTAGTAACACACAGTGTTAGTAATTATTAAGACTTTTCCTAACTGCATTGTAGTTTCGGTTGAGCAGAGTATTTGTTCTATGTTAAAAATAGAATCATCAAATAAAATTGTAAAAATTTAAGTTTCGACAACAAAATATATTTTGACTCGCTATGGAAAAATAAAAATTTACTGTAGTTTCGGAAAAAATAGTATAATTATGCAGGCGTTTATTCTTTATTTTTAATGTTTAAAGAGGCATCGTTTCCTATTCAAACCATTGGTCTTATCACTTTGACCATGACCGTAAATGTATGCTATGTTAGTGCATTTAAAAATATAAAACAAAGTCTACTATTTCCATTCAACACAGCATATTAGTGAATTTCACGAAACTCTTATAGATTGGTACCGTATAGATTGACGACCCGGTTTTTGTACCGCTTCGAAATGTCTCGCTCAATTTGTCCTTGCAGCGTTTTAGTCTGCTCAATAATTTTCTCCTGCGTTGGCTTTAGCTCAACGCTTTGCTGCTTGAAGCTGATCGATTTTTCCTTCTTCAGTTTTGCCGTTTCCTTCATCTTCTCGATGGATGCAAGCTTCTGCATCACGTTCGACGTTAGTATGTCCACGTATCTGTGAATGAGTAAGAAGGCGATTTTACAATAATATTCTGGCTCCTCAAAGCGAACTCTACGCTGTGCAGCAAAAAACTTACACCGGGGAATGTTTGATTTGCAGCAAGTGCTGCATCAACTCATCGGTTATGTCGGCGTACACGATTTCCACCTCGGCCAGCATGCCCGCCACGGACTTCTCGTCGTGATCGCCAAACTTGTCCATGATCGCAAACGACAGCATTTGTGCCTTATCGCTACTACCGAGCTGATGGAGCCGCATTTTCAGGAATAGTTGTAACTCGAGCAGATCATTGACGAAACGGTCACGGTACTGTTGCGCGTCCAGTACGGTGTACGCTTCGTCGCCCTTAGCAACGCCACCCATATTGCCGTCCTTCTCTACCACGATGCCGCTTTCTTCGAGTGAAATATTAAAATCGATCACATTGTCGTCGGCTACCGGCGCTTCAGCTGCCACACCCCAGTCGATATCGCCGACTTCCAGTTCAACCGCACCGTCTGCGGCGACGTTCAGTTCATCACCGAAATCGATCGCACCACCATCGTCACCAAAATCGATCGCACCGTCATCGGCATGTTCCTGGTCCTGCTGGGTGACAAACTTAACCGGTGGCTCTTCGATTGCCAATGGTGCCTCACCATACACGAACTCGTACACCGTCGTGTTACCCTTACCCAACACGTGCTTGAGCAAAGGCAAACATTCCGAGCCCTCCACGAACGTTCCATACAACTCGATGGCTTTCTTCAACGGCGTCACCGAGCTGGCCACCCGTGCGAGCATGCCCGGCAGATCATTGAACACCTTGTCTACCAGCTCCTGGCGAAGGTTTTCGCCTTTAACGCCCAGTTGCTTGCACATGTGCTGGAACTCACCGCGCACCACTTTCTCCGAGCGCGCTAAATCTTCGATCTTCTTTTCCGCTTCTTCGCTCAGTTGCTCCAAATGCTTGATCTGTTTACGTAAACCCGGGATTTCATAGCTGATGTTACGCATTAATATCTGGGCCGCCTCCGCTAGGTACAGACTGTCCTTTTCGTACATTTTCACAATCTCCTGCCATTCCTTCATCCGCTGGCTACCGTATCTACCGAACACGTTCTTTGAATCGGCCTCGGTTGTCTTCAGAATCTCGACGATGCGTAAGCAGTGAAAGTAGTTGATATCTGCACCAGAAAATCAAATTTGTGAATCTGGCTGTACTTAATGTGGTAATATAAAATAATCTTACGAGCTCCAGACAGTAGCTGTAGCAGCTCGTCGTGTGCGGGCATGTCCGTGATGGCATTGCTGATTTTGTTGCGTATGTTCCGTATGTGCAGGTGCCAGTTTTTATCTACAATGCGTCGCGAAATCAGCCAATCCAGCAGCTTTCCTGCGTGGATATCGATTGGAATATCAGCCTCCTAAGATGAGAGTTAAACAATACGACGTGTAATTTGACGAAGTTAAATAAAAGGACAATCTAAACTTACATTCATTTCGAAAAAGTACACTTTCGGCAGAACTGATCACCCAGATCGCGGTGAAAGGGACATGTATGCAAAAAGCAAAACAAAGTTTCCACGTATTCTGCTACCACCAAAACAATGTTGGCAGCTGTCGTCAGAGTGTTTGACCTCTTTCTGTAATGGGGGCCACTGTGACAATACCCAATCTGTCATTGGATCCGTTGTGGGGAGTTAAATAGTTTTGGCTGGGACTGCTGGAAATATTTCAAAAATCGTGAAGTCAGTCCAAAGCAGAAGAACGATTTTATACATAAAAATAGTTTGTAAATGAAATATAAACAGAAAAACAGTTCAAATCTTTAAGAATAATTTGTTGAAAATCAACTGTAAATTTAGTAAATGAAACAATCACAATAATCGCATCTACGAACTATTTTATCTCAGACAACCGATTCTTTGCTTGCTGGGAAATGGAAGTTAGTTTGTCCGTGTAGGGTAAGTGCACCAATTATGGACGAGTTTGTACAGCGTTTTCACGAAAAAATTAATTATACAAAAT
>KI915042.1:10734462-10747073 GCA_000473445.2 Anopheles farauti
GAATACAAATCGCTATGGTTTGCTTATATTTTCCATTTTCCCGTCGATAGCACAACAATTGGTGCTAGCACAACAATTGGTGCATTTACCCTATTGTCAAATGTCAAAACAATAAATGTTTACTGCTTCATAGTTTGACAATTCTCACCGGTTTGTAAACAAGCCGTTCAATGTTTGAAAAGCAGGACATTAGTACTATAAAGATTTTGTAAAATCCCCAAAATTCCCAGAAATGGCGAACGACAAACGTACCGTCTACGTCGGAGGCCTCTCGGAGGAGGTGACGGAAAAGCTTATCACCGACGCGTTCATCCCGTTCGGCGACCTGGTTGACATACAGATGCCGATCGACTACGAATCCCAAAAGCATCGTGGGTTCGCCTTCATTGAGTTCGAAAATGCGGAGGATGCGGCTGCGGCCGTCGACAACATGAACGATTCGGAGCTATGCGGCCGGACGATACGAGTTAATACAGCGAAACCACAACGCATCAAGGAGGGAAGCAATCGGCCCGTATGGGCGGACGACAACTGGTTACAGAAACATGCCGGCGCGACGCTAAAAACCAGTGACGACCAAAATGGCACTGAACAGCCATCGGACGGTACGTCAACCGAGGTACAGCCAAAAGAACCGAAGGCACCGGAAGAGAAGAAACGCAACCCACAGGTGTTTTTCGATATTCGCATCGGCAACAGCGACGTCGGTCGGATCATCATGGTACTGCGTGCGGACGTTGTGCCGAAGACGGCTGAAAATTTTCGCGCATTATGCACCGGCGAACAGGGTTTCGGTTACAAGGGCTCTACGTTTCACCGCATCATACCGGAATTTGTAAGTGTTACCCACTTTTTCCCTTTCTGCCTGTACATTTACCGCATTACTTTGATCTTAGATGTGCCAAGGAGGCGACTTTACCGCAAACAACGGAACGGGGGGAAAGTCAATATATGGGAAAAAGTTTGCCGATGAAAACTTCACCCTCAAGCACACCGGGTTCGGTGTTCTGTCCATGGCCAACTCCGGCCCGAACACTAACGGGTCACAGTTTTTTATCTGCACGGAAAAGTAAGTGAATGGTTGATTTTTTTTGTTGTTTCTTGCCAATGTTTAATTGCGTATTTTTGCTCTTCGTCAACAGAACCGACTGGTTGGATGGGAAGCATGTCGTGTTTGGAAACGTTATCAGCGGCGCGGACGTGGTACGGAAGATGGAACGTTGTGGTTCCAAGGGTGGCAGAGTACAGCAGAAGGTGACGATCGTAGCGTGTGGAGAAATAAAGGGATAAGTGCGATTTTATTGGATGATCACATTTATTTTACAGTACGTATAGTTTAATTTGTGTTACTTTCCTTCTATGTAAATAGGGAATTTCTTTTTGAACGATACTTCATAAGCCCAACAATGTGCTCCACATTTTTTGAAGCACTCTATTTGATTGAAAATTAGTTCAATAACATTTCACTTTACTCAACGAGATTAAATGTCACGAGAAACCAGAGAAGCCGAAAAAGCTCAAACTTTCTATAAACAATTCTAACAAAATATGTCATCATTTATCACAAATTGGGCCATAAAATGTATGTATTGACATTCGTAACGCTCGTAATATTTCTTTTACAAGCATTATACAATTAAAACACGGCCATTTTACACGTAGTTATATGTAAATCCACTATCATGGCATACTTGATTAGTGGTGTGCTTAACACCACGCTATGCACCAGCTACTCGATAGGAAATACTCCACTTTAGTGCGTGACTTTTCATCAACCAATGGCTGCTCACGTGCTTTCGGAGTTTCACACGCGTGGCACGAGCGACATTAGAAAAATCCAAACCGAGTACACATTGCACGGATAGTCCTTCACATAAACACCGAGCGCAAACTCTACGGTCGCCTCCGAGTTCAGATGTATGCCGGTACCCTTCACGTTGGCCACGATGGTCGATAGGTTGCTGTACGGAAGGTTGATCGGGAAACCGTTCACCTTGTACGAGATGAACATTTGACTGAAATTGTCGGCGTAGCTTTCCGTGCTCGTCTCCGCGCATGTATCACGCTCGAGACTGATCAGTGTGCTGCGCAGATGATCGCTGATGAAGCTGAAACGTAAAACCACATTACGCACCTATGAACGCACAGTCTCCGTTTACCATCCTGCTTACCGATTCCACACCGTTTTTCTGTGCGTTCGCCAGGAGGCAATCTTTCGCATCAACTTCCGCTCGATCGCGCGCTGCAGCTCGTTCGCCGGTAGCGCCTCCCGGAATGGGAACGAATCGACCTGCACGCACCCGACCGGTGGTTCGTGGAAGCGATTAAACAACGCCCGCCAGTAGCCCGACTTTCGCACATCGAGCTGCGTGAGAAAGACCCGGTTCTCCTTCTGAATGTTGCCCCAGACGTTGGCCGGACCGACGATGAGATAGATGCGGTTCAACGGGCAATACGTATCGGTGCTGCTGTACTTTCTTCCACTGCACGGATCGACGATGAAGTATTCGCCGGCATCGAGCAGCAGGACGAAGGTGGTATCGCCCATCAGCACGCTGTTGCCAAAAACGAGCCATACTTCGTAGCCGAGCTGGAGGTAGAAGCAGGCCAGCAGAACGCCCAAATCCTTCGGTGATGCACACATCATCGCGAGTATTTCCTATCGAGAGCATATAGCGGTACATTAGCTCACCATCAGTCTGGGGGAAACCCGTCCACCAACCCGTTACCTTGTTCGTGAGCCATATCCCACTGAGCTGAGAGCAAGGATCAACGCTGTAGTGGATGGGTATGAGCGAAACGTATCGCCGGATCATCGCTTCCGACAGCTCATCGATCGCGAAAGGTATCGGGAGCGGTCCGAGCAACCGTGTGGCACAGATACGCTTCCCACCCAGCAGCGTTACCATCGGTGGTACCACGGCACGCGCTGGAAACTCGTGCCGATACTCGTCGTACCACAGGTAGATGCGAGTCCGTATTCGCTCCAGCTCCACACACTCCAAACTACCCGTATCGAGCGTCGGTCGATCGATCAGCGGTTCGAGGCTGATAAACAGTGTCACGTGCGTTAATTCCCGCATATCCGGAAGACCGCCCGCGGTACCAACACCGCCAATAAGCCCGATCGGCGTACCGTAACTGTCTGCGATGTCCGCCATTTGCTTGCTGCCTTGGACCTGCCGATCGTACCCGAACAGAATGGGAGGCGTTTTGATCTCAAACGTTCCCTCCAACTGTGGATGAGTACAATAAAAAAAAACACCCAACGATTACGTAGCTATCGGTGGGAGTACTTCCACAGAGTAGGAACTCCAGCTTACCCTTTGGTTTAGGTAGATGGTACTGATTGGGATGCGTAACTGGCCCAGCCAGCGGCTCGAGATACGCTGGTACACTTCGGTCGGCCGGGTTCGATCATCCTCCAGCAGATCCTCCATGTACTCATCGTACAGATCGATGTGCAGATGCTTCCGGATCTGATCGGTATCGCAATCCAGCGGTACCTCCAGCTGCTCGTTCCACGTCGGAGCCGTGCCGTCCGCTGCCGAAGTGCGAAAAATGCGATCCTTGAGCGAAACCGTAATGTACGGACGCACGTTTGACGCCCGGAACGAGAATCGCCCGTTCGACGAGGACATGTTGCTGTTCCGCCGCCCTACCGAACCCGCCTGATAGTCCTCCATCCGCATCGGTATGCCGAACGCGCGGACGATCGTAACGACGATCTTGAACCGCGTCACGTCCGTCACCCGGACCGACGCGCGGCTGTTCGGCGAGCGGCGCGATGGTTTCAGTGGCCGCCGGGGACCGAATATTTCCAAAAAGGCGAGACTGAGCGCACCGAACGTTGGCACCTGGTCGCCACCGACCAGCAGGTTGGCGTTGTTCACCTTGTCCTGGTTCAGGACCCGGCAGTGATTGCTGATGATGTCGTACACCTGCTGCAGGTAGCGCTTGCCCCGGTGCCGCTGTAGATCGATCGGATCGGTGCCGAGCGTTTCGTCGATGATTTTCATCCGCTCTTCGTCCTCCTTGATGCCCAGTTCACGCTCGGTTTGCGGCACGAACTTGGCGTCCCGATAGCGTACGCTCTGCTGGAAGCGTCTACTCAACAGCAGCAACCGTTCGTTACACTCGATCGTTGCCTCCGGACAGAAGGCGAGCAGGTCCTCATTTAAGCGGAACTCGCCATCGGACGACTCCTCCGGGGGGATCGAGTCTTTCGACTGACGACGGTCTCCACCCAGTGCTGGCAGGTCTCGTTCATCGTCTCGTAATGCTCGCAGCAGAGCAGCATCCGTATCGGCATCCGATTCGCCATCCCTGTGTCGTAGTGCCCGATCGTCGATCCAACGGCGCAGTAGCTCCCGCGGCACTACGACCCGTCTCGGAAGCGATCGACGCAAGCTGGGACTTGGAAAGGTACCATCGGTTGGTTCCATCCAACCGATTCGCAACTCAACCGTACCGTTCGTATAGGTCTGCGTCGAGTACGGCTTGCCGGACGAGAATTGATACTCCACGGGTTCCATCGTCTCGTACAGCTCGTCCGTGCTTGGCAGTGGGATAAATATCTCCGCACGTCTGCTCTTCAGCAGTAAGCGATTCTTCTCGTACAGGTGGAGGGAAAGCGTGTCCGGAATCTTCGTCGTTAGCCGCACGGAGAACGATGTGTTGAAATCGACCATCGTACAATCGTCGTGCTGAAAATGGCGCGCCTTGGTCGACGCCACGTGGTTCCCGTCGATGTAAAGCTTTATCTTGAAGAGCAGACTATCACGCCCGAACTGTTGCCGCTCGGGTGTTTGCTCATCGGCCGGGTCACGCCTGAGAACGAGCTGTACCATCGGTTCACCCGGCGCACGGAACGTCTCGTCGAAGAGACGCCGGAACTCTTTCTTTACCTTAGCAACGTCCGGTTTCTTAGGTTTCTGCAACGATGGTCGGGAATCGGCCGTATCCGAATGCTGCTGCTGATCGATCGCCAAATCACGTAGATACGCCTTGTACTCTTGCTTGTCGCGGAGATAAAGTTCCTGCTCTTCTTCGAGTGTTTCTCGAAGCTCCAGCTCGTACCGTTCGTGCCACTCGCTACCGTCGCGCGCTTCGTCCGTGTCCTGGCTGTTGACAGACATCTTCAGACCGCAGTTCTCATGGTTCGCTTTCAGCTCCTCCCACAGTGTTAGGATCTGCTTCGCAAGCTGACGCTCGGTGCGTATCTCTTGGTAGACAAGATTTCGGCACTCTCGCCGTGCCATCTTTATCTGGAACGAATCAAACGGTTCCGCCAGATCGAGCAATTCTGTGCGTTCCATGCTGCCCTTGGTTCGTAGTTCGTTCAACTTCGACTGCAGGATCTCCTTGCGGTTCAGTTTGCGCACGCGGTAGTACTCTCTGTACAATTCTTCTAGCTTCAGCCGCAATCGCACCACGGGTTCGAACGAGGGATGCGCGTCAAAGCGCAGCCTACCGATCAGGATCCTTACCGTGCGTTCCATTGGCAACCGTTCCAACGTTTTGGCCAGTGGGATCGGTTCTACGAAAAAAGGAACGAACGTTTTGCTGCAGAACCCACGCACACGTCGTTCACTCTGCGTGTAGCGCCGAAAGTCGACCAGATCGCCGGTAGCATCAAACCATTCCTCTTGCTCTTCTTCCAGCAACCGATTCATGAGCCGATTCTTGTTGGAAAGATTTACGCTAGGTTTTTCAATCGCAGGAGGCGCGTTTGGTGTCCCGTCCGCGTCAGTCAAACCGTTACCATCAACGACGCACACCTCCTCCAGTGCCGCCCTAGCTTCGGGAAATGTGCGAGCTGGCTGATAGAACAACGCCTGCTCATCGCAAAAACTATATCTTTGACTTTTCCATTTCGTAACCACATCCGTTCCATCCTCGGCCTGAAAATATGACGATGCTAGGTGCGTGGGTGTATCGGCTTCGTTCGATGATGAAGAACGGGGCGATGGAGATTTTTTGTTGACTGCCTCGGCCGTAGTTCCCGCACCCAGTTCGGTGTCGTCTTCAGCATCGTAGAACACTTCATCCGGGAGCGCGTCAGTGAAGAAAAGAATTTCCTTATCTATTTCGTGTAGCTGAGATTTCGAGTTTTCGCTGTCGACCGCAGACGAAACATTCAAAAGGGCTAGACTTTCTGTAACCTCACGCTCCTCTTGGAGAAAGCTGGGATTCACTTTTGCTCTCCGTGAGGCTCTACTGGACTCCTGCACTATCGATAGGGGTTGTTCCGACTGCGTTGGTGGTGATGTTTTGGGAGCAACGAAATCTCCTCTTACCGACAATTCTTTACCGGAAGAACGGCGTCGATAACGATGTCTGGTGCGACGTTTTCTAGGTGATTTTGCTTTTATCAACTCACTCATCGTTATGCCATTGATTATATTGGAGATGGACAATGCTGTGTACTGTTTACATACTATAAATGCTAGGCATTTTGTTTGTTTGTACCAGACGCTTTGAACATAGCAACGGTTGCTTAGCAACGAACCAATATGTATGTCGGTGGGAATACTACTAGCATCTTTTACACATTATTTACGCGCTTTTGTATTTTGTTTGGTTATCTTTTCATTACATAAATAGCCACTGCTTACATTTAAACGTTTACGCTAGCTCTGAACGGCACACTTATTGGAACAAACTATTTTCTAACATATATGTATCAGTTCGCCGTATTTTCCAACTTTTCTCTTAAAAGAAGAACCTCATGGAGTTGTTATCACTGTACGTGAGATAAAGCTTCAGTTCGTTGGGAACATCCAACAATTGTAATTTTCGATGGAACCCTACACCTTTGGAAGTGATGGAAGCGTCCATGGCTTGCAACGCAACCTTCCGAATAACATCCCGTGCGAAGCGTTTAAGCGAAAACAGTACAAAATTCGGCGTACCGAGTGTATTCTTTATCGCTTGCCAGGTGCCAAAATGGTGCAAAAGCCGCTGGTACAGCGGTTGAACGTTTAGCTCTTCGTCTGGGTCGGGCTTCATGAAAACGTACGTGCTGTACTTCATGTAGGGACAAATTACGCAACGATTTGTAAATTCTATACCTTCGGTAAGCAATCGTTGAATGACTACATCAATCTCAACGGTACACGTGACCAAGCTATCAACTACTTTCACGTACTGTTCGTACTGGTGGGAATTTAACTCGACATCCAATGTCCAATACATGCGCACAAACACCGGCTGCATGATGCTGTATATGGTTTTCTGCATCGCGTTTAGCATCTGATCAACAAACGCTCCGAAATCTTGCAATAATTTTAGTGACTCGTTTGACGGATCGTTCGGCTTGCCCAGTATAGCGTACTTGATTAGCAGAAGGAGCTCTTCGGGCAGTATGACAATGCTTAGCTCTTGCGCCCAAATGCGGTCCATTTGTTCTCTGTCCGTCGATACCAACCCACACTCGCACAACACCACCATGGCCAGTAGTTCATACTCAGGCATCATTCTTTCGTACAACGATCGTACATTCTCGCGCCGTTCCCACTTCAGCTCGGTTTCGATAAAATACGGGATGAGTGATGTCGAACGATGGCTTAGCAGTGCCATTTTCAGGATATCGTTGACATCATACCGCTGGCGATACATATGGTCCGGGTGCTCGTAATTGTAAAGAATTTTAAAGCAGGCTATCTTTTCCCGCACGTCATAGGTCGCTCTTGCACCGAACAGTTCTAAACCGGTGAAACCGTCGTCGCAGTTTATAAATGGCCATTTAGCTTTGGCGACAAAAAGCAAATTGATCAGCAGGACCACGTTGCCCGTATCGAACACAGCCGTGTGCAGGGCCGTCTCGTCCGCGTAATCGGGCAGATTCACGTCCGCACCGGAAGTAATCAACAGCTCGACAAGATCCAAACGATTTCTGGACACGGCGTAGTGCAGTGGGGTGATGCTTTCATTGTTGCCGATGTTCACAACACTCTTGTCCTGCTGCAACAGGTAGTACACAATCTCGCCCGGAACGGCAAGTGCACAGGCGCGAGCCAATGGTGTCAGTCCCTCGTAGCATCGGTCGGTCGTGTTCGGTTGGAAGTGCTCCATCACCAGCTGAACACACTCCAGGCTGCGACTGGCCACTGCATGGTGCAGTATATTCCAATGGTGGTTATCGAACCGCTTGCCAAAATTGCGTCCCGGCGACTTTGCAGCAAGCAGCTGGCGAAGTTTCGGAACTTCCCCCGCTATTATCGCACGCCACACTTCCGTCGCGTGCATCTTACGGTGGACTTATTTTGTGCCTTCTGTAGATAAATGGTGCATTAGTTTAAACTTGATTAAGAGAAAAAAGTAATTTTTTATTTTACCAGATGTGTTGTATCCGTGAAAAAACCATTTTAAAAATATCGCATCAGTATGCGTTTGTTTGACAGCTCTCTTCTACCTACAACAAACGAAAGTTGACAGCTGTGTGACATGAGCAAAACAAGCGTAGACGGAGTTTGTTTACGTTTCTAGCTCTATTGCAAATTGGTAATAAAAACTGAGAGAATCTCTCGACAACCCCAACCCAAATAGGCCCATGAATATTGCAATCTTCAATTAGCTAATCGTACAGTGTGTAGTGATAGTATAAAAAATGACTGTGGTTGAGTTTTTCGGGTGCAGCTTCCTGGCATTCGGACCACCGGTGGCCATGTTTGCATTTACGATCGCCCACGATCCAATTCGTATCATTATTCTGATAGCCGCATCCTTTTTCTGGCTCGTGTCCTTATTGCTATCGTCCACGGTTTGGCTCGCATTTCATCCCATCACTTCACAGCTGACCTTCGGTTTAATATGCTCTGTGTTTATTCAGGTTCGTATGCACAAAATGCTCACCCAGGGAGGGAACAATGTCACTGTGAGTCATCTTTTTGTTTCATGTTCCACAGGAAGCATTCCGGTATTTGATGTTCAAGGTGCTGCGCAAAACGGAGAGCGGGCTGCAGGAAGTTACTGACATCGTGCATATCGCCGACTACCGACACATCCTGTCGTACGCTTCAGGGCTCGGGTTCGGCATCATCAGTGGCGCATTTTCGTTAGTCAACATCCTGGCCGACTCGGTCGGACCGGCCACGGTTGGTTTGAAGGCGGGATCGGACGTTTTCATGCTGATTAGTGCGGCTCAGTCACTAGCTATGATTTTACTTCACACGTTC
Source organism: Anopheles farauti (assembly GCA_000473445.2). Lineage (NCBI taxonomy): Eukaryota > Metazoa > Arthropoda > Insecta > Diptera > Culicidae > Anopheles > Anopheles farauti. Next base: position 10,743,642 of record KI915042.1, read on the forward strand.
TGGAGCGTCATATTCTTCAACGCTTGCGACGTTAAAAACTACTACCATATTGGGTATGTCGTCGCAAGCCATCTGTTCGTTTCGTGCATAACGCTACTGAACGGGGAAGGGTTGTTTGGCGTGACGTTGACCATTTCGTATCTAGTGCTCTGCATTACGGGCGTTATTGCATTCCAAGTGGCCGGTGGTACCATAGCCTCCTTCCGGAAGTTCCTCACGTGCAAGTGAGGATGTAGCGCCAGAGTATTTAAGCATTAAGAAATCATATTTATAACATCCGCACGATTAGCTCTTATTGAATAAACTGACTTATTGATTTTTACATTTCCTCTAAATTAAATGTAGTAGAAAACTTCCAATGATTAATTTCTTATCACTGTGGTCAAGTTTTCTGGTTAGTAGCGATTTTGAAAACGCCTGAACAACACTATTGTACAGTTTAATCAGATTACCCGATGTCAGTAGAATGTCACCAAACAATCTAGTACTTAATTACTTTTAGTACATTCACATGTAAAGAGGAAGCGCAGCTGGCTTAGATTGATTCACGCTGACAAATTTGTTCGTAGCGCTTCATGGAATCTAATAAGGATTTTTATCATTTATTATTATGCTCAAATGTGAAAACTCATTACTAAAATCACTAAGTTTAATTATCCCGTTTTGCGCTTCATACCTGAAAACCCTCTTTAAACATTATGTTGATGTTTAACATCGTATGCATATTTTCGGATTTACCAAAAAAGAACATTCTAAACACCCGAACTTTGATGATGACAGGCCAATATTTTTATTGCTTAATATTTCTGTATTTTCAATTACCTGCCCTACTATTTGAACTCTTCAAACCAGGAGTTATCAATGTCAGTTATAGAAACAAAAAGAATGTGGCGTCCTCTTTTTTATTGCGAACAACAGACCCAGCTTCGTGGCATGAGGTAGTATCTGTGAAATAAAAACAAAAAATTGGTCAGTTTATGTTCCATGAACCGAAGAATGAATAAGTACATTTCAGAATTTATATGTGCAGATAGGATCGAAAGATATATCTAGTTCAGTTATCATAGGTTGATTCAACTGAAGTATGCCTAGTCATAAAATGTATACAAAATTGCTCTACATTCGATCATACTAAAATAAAATTCTCACCTTATAACACACCGTCGTTCCCATTTTCGACATCTAGTTCTTCCTTGGCCTGCAATAGACAAGTAAACATTTAGTTAATGAAATGTGAGAATATCAGATGTTAACATCTCGTTAAGCTTGATACATTTTCAGATAGGAGCGAAAGACATTAGAGCTTCAGTTAAGTTATCACAGATGAATTCAACTGAACTATGCTTCATCATGAAATTTGCTCAAAATTGTTCTACACTCGATCATACTAAAATAAAATCCTCACCTTATAATGCACCGTCGGTGCCGTTTCCACCATCTAGTTCCTTGGCCTGCAAAAGACAAGTAAACAGTATTTGGTTAATGAAATGTGAGTGTATCGGTTGTTAACATATCGTTTAGCTTGATACATGTTCAGATAGGAGCGAAAGACATTAGGGCTTCAGTTAAGTTATCACAGATTTATTCAACTGAACTATATTTCATCAAATCGAAACCAGACAGATTCTAGTTTTACATGAAGTATTTTAAGATTTAAAAAAGCATTTTCATAGCTTACCTCATATCATCAAAATCGACACACTTTCAAGATGTTTTCGTCCCGTGAAACTTCAGCGTAGCGAATCTAATTAAAGAGATAAAGAAACTTATGAGTAACCGTATCATTACCGTAGCTCGATGCAACTTTCTCTCTAAACTGTTTTCAGAATCCTTTTGGTTTTAGTTTTAAAATGTGTTTAATCGATCATTATGCATCTGATCCATTTTTTCATCAACTAAATCGGTGGTGGTGTGTTTCTGCTGAGATAATTTAGAACTTACCATTTTTCATGACACCACATCCATCTCTCAATTCGGGATGATTGCAACGCTCAGGATTACCTGAAAAACACGATGGAAAACAAGATTATCAATTGGTTCACTCTGCATCAGTGAATTTGTTTGAAATTTAGCGAAAACTTCAGCTGGCCGTTCTTATAACTGAATCATTAAGATCATATTAAAAGGTGAAGAACATTCATCAAATGGAACAGATGGAAAATAAAATGAAAATGAAACGAAATCCAACATACCTTCCGACGTCTCATTCTCATCTGCTTCCGGTTTCTTAAACTTTCCCTGCACAAAGATCCGTGGCACGTCGATTTTTTCCTTTGGATTGATCGTTCGTCGATGAATGTAACTGTTCACTTCTATAGTGAAACCAGCCTTCTGGAACAGCTCCGAAACTTCCGTCTCCGCAAAATAATAGCTTCGCGTGCCATCTTGACGCATGTAGAAGTTTTCCGCTATTTTGTGTCCCGGCTTGAACCGCAACTGCGCCATATCGTACAGTCCGTAATCGCGAAACAGCACCACGCCGCCCGGCTTCAAGAGGCGGAAGATGCTAAGCAACGTCGCGTGAAACTTTTCCGGATGTATGGCAGAAAGCACGAAAATCAGCGTTACGATATCGAGGCTATCAGTTGCCAGCGTCCGGAACACATCATCCGACGTAATGTCACACGGGAACGCTTTCATGTACCGCTCGTCGTAGAGGTTATGTTTGCATACCAGTTCTACGGCACGTGGTGAGAGATCGCACGCGTAGATAAAATAATCGCGATGCCCATCTTCAATCAGTGGAAATATGAGATTTCCGACGCCACAGCCAACCTCCAACATCGTTTTCGTGTTTTTCTGTGTACTTTCAGCAACTTGCGGATCCTCTGCAACAGTGAAGGATCCGTTTCCGGTTGTCGCTTCACCCGAAAGCAGCTCGCTGAACTCACGTGTGGTCCAGTGCCGGTCTTTGAAAAATCGAGTTTCGTTACGCTTGTAAAACAAATCCCAATGCTTTCGGGCGTCCTGTTCCAGTTTCAGGGCCTGGAATGGCGTCACCATGCGCTTATTCTGTTCCTCAAGCTTGGCTTTTTCAGCTTCGGTTAGAGTTTTCGCGACATCGGTGACCACGTCGCCCAAATTAAAAGCACTCTGCTTGGGAAATCTATCCATGTTTGGTATTTTCGACCAGGATAATTTATAGTATCCGATGTCACCTCTTAACAAACTTCCAGCAGGCAAAGAGTAAGATATTTCCGGTCAATTCCATTTGATCTTTATCACGTCGAATTCAACACAACTACGCTTCACCACGCACTTAACGGAAAGAATGATGACAGGCTTAATTCGGTTTTATATAAACAAGGAAAAACTTATACTAGAAATCGGGACACCGAGCTTCAACTGTATACGTCAACAATTGTCAATGCCCGGCAAACAATTGACAGCTAGTTTGTGGGCGAGGGGTATGTTGCGGATAGCTGAAACGGG
>KI915042.1:10754323-10778064 GCA_000473445.2 Anopheles farauti
CTCACGCATACACACGCACGAATCGTATACATATACGAAATGCGCATGTGTGCGTCGCCGAAGATTACTTAGGATCGGCGGCCGAGTCGGCGGTATCAAGATTTGTACAGTTTTTTTGACGGGAGGGGAGGGTGATGCAAGACGTTACTTCGAGGTGCATATATGAGATACATGTAAAACCAAAAAGTATACAGGTGAGATGTATGCATACTGCTACAATTTTTAACGTGTAAGAAATTAGTTGTTATAGATTAAAAAAAAAACAAAATTCAAAAGAGGTTTTTAGACAGAAGAACAAACGTGAGTAGCTTTAAAAATTTAGAGCTTCAACCCTTTTGGATATACTTGTGGCGATTGTGATGCGTTACAATACGTTACATGTTTTCAGCGTACGGATACTTTGTATTAAACATAAACACATTTCAGTCACTGTTATTTAATTGATCTGACAGACGTAACAAATTGCGCTAAACCAAGGAAATCGGATAAATTCAAAAAAATCTTTAATTGTAATTGGTTGTAATTTTGTAAGTGTAATTTTGTTTTATAGTTAGACATTTTTGCTACTTGTTCATCAGTATATTAAGCCCGGAAGATTTATCACCGAATTACCAACAAGAGCATGCTAGGCGTTAATTGATTTACCGTTAAATTTTGATCCTGTTTAGCGCTAGTGTTAAATATCATTGTGACATGGACAGGCGCCTTGCCGAACATCGTCCTTGTGTGGCTCATGAGAATGTTGATGTATTTTGTTGATAGTCGTTTTAGCTCAGAAAATGATAAATTTACAAAATTTAAAAACAAGTACTTAATAAATTTAAAAATAAGTACTTAGATGACAATTTTACATTTTTTTGTATAAAAAGTACATAATTTCTTCCTATGGCTAGTGACTTGATGTTTGATCTAACAATTATTAGACATACCTTTCTTGTGTTTGTGTTTTTGTAACAGCGGAGAAAGTAATTAAAATGTAACACTTAAAGTAAAACTGTGTTAACAGCGTTCGATAGACCTCACGAGCTTCAAAATAAGCGATACATACCACCCGATACATACCACAAAATTCAACAAGTCTGAAGACAAACAGAACAAACGGAACGAAGAGAATGAAAACATAAACGGTTCATATTTTTGAATCGACACACAACCGAAATTGGGCCAAGCAAGCAAGATGAATTAAGTAGTCATCTGAAAAAGTTCTCCGTCCCAAGCGCTGACAGCGGAGTCCGTTCTTAAGCTGGGAAAACCCGCATCCGTGATGGTAGCGCAGGCCCGCAATGGTTCCGCTGGATCTGCAGGTGTGTGTATGTGTGTGGGTTTGTGCGTGTGGGAAGCATTGGTAAACTCGTGCAGAGGAAATAAAAGAGCAGTCCAGCTACAGGACTTCGACCAATACCACGCCATACGTACACGCGTTTCGGTAGTGGAGCGCTTTTCGTGTTGTACTAAAGGCAACCTGGGTGTTGGACTGTCTCTGCCAACGTTACTGGCGTGTTCGGTCGTGCTGTCTGGGGCTGCACCGCTACCGCCCAACCAAATGACCAGACACCAGAGGCGTACCGTGCACGGGACCGACTGCATCCGGCTCAGTAGCTATTTATACCTCCCAAAGTGCACTTCAGTTACAAACGGAGCGTTATCGGCTGCTGAGTTGCCAGTGGAAGTAGGTGCAAGTTTTTCCACTTTGCTCGTAGTGTGCGCTACTTGAAAAGGAAAACTTTCGAACACCTGAACCCAAGACACGAGTGTAGCTGCGGTCGGGACGTTGGAAGTTTCTGTTTCAAAATTTTCCCGCCATCGTCAACTTCGATCAGAAATTTCTGTGCTGTGTTGTTATGTATTTTTTTGTTTTTCGTTGTTATGTTTAAGGTGTGAAGCGAAAGCTTCCGGGCAGCGAAAGTGAAAATCGCGTGTACCGTGTGCGTGCGCTCGTACGATTTATTTCGGCAAAACTTTGGCACCGTACAAGTGAAAGATCGTCATGGTGGTGGAGAGAGTGCTAATAGTTGTTCAATAGGTGGCGTCGTGGGGCTGTAAACAAAGTCATGCAAATGGCCGCGAGGCGTCAGTTGTGCGCCATTTGATGGATCTCCACGGCTGAACAGTGCCGCTCTTGGCCCCAAACCAGGAAAGTGGGGAAAGTTTTCGCATGCTACACCGAATTTGATTCGGGAATCGTTCTGGCGTGTAGTCAGCACCCCAACCACCTCCCATCATTACAGCGACCGGATACGTAGGTGAGAGCTTCAATAATAGCAAAAAAGCGAACTATTCAAGGTAAGCCTGGATTGGGCTCCGGGGCTCCAGGGCTCCGGGGAACGCACTAATGCGCTGGGAAAAAGGTAACGGCACGATCGCGAAATGTTTGGCGTCGAGTGTCAAGGTCTTTTGGGGGCGAACGAGCTTTCGTTAGCGGCTGCACTCGTGGGCGCGTGTTAAGGTTGGCAAAAATTGTGCAGGTAACATGCAGCCGTCTGCATTATGCGCTTTGCAGTAGTTTGAAACCAAACCCATTACGTGTAGCTGCTCAGCTGCCCATTGAATCCCTGCGCTACCCCGTGTGGGCTCACGAAAATTACGTTGACAATTGAGCTGCGTTTGTGCTGCGGCCGATCGATACGGAAGGCAATTTACGTGTGTAACATGAGGGCAATCACGTTGGGATAGGGAATCGAAACGCTGTACACACGGATCTGGTGCGCTGAAAAATGCATAAATCAACAATTGTGTGCGCCAACAAACGGCGAAACAACATAAAAACAAAATTCCCCGTGTAAAGGAGCTCATAAGTTGCGTGTTAAAAGTAAGGCTGAGTAGCACGAATCTCTCCGTAATGAGTAATTTATCTGTCTTGTTAAAAATCAATTGAAATAGAAACATTTTTCAATCGAGATTTCGAAATAAAAAACAAATATGTACTAAAGAGTAAAGAGATAAACTTTACAACTCAAAACTTTAAACGAAAAGGCTCGGTAAGTTGTCTGTGGTAATCATCATAGCAACCAAAGAATTCTAATTACGAGGTGCTCCTACGTTTCCGAAGTTGATCGCCATTATAATGTCTGCTACTTACATTTCATTTTATTTCTCTTGGAACATAACATATACACTAAAGACAGTCAAATAAAGGTAGTGTTATCTGCAAATCTGTAGACATCGTGAAATTATCTAATTACAAACATGTAAAATTCTCGAAATTATGATTACAATTATAAATTTTTAGCTCGATTATAAATAAGACTCGTGAAAGGTTTAAAATGGAACCTACATTTTGGTTTCATTGGTTTCAAATGAAATTATGAAAAATATGTAGAAAAGAAAACAGGAAGGAAACAAATTGTGGGATCAGATTGGTGTGATGTAATTTGAATACTTGGATACAATTTTCAATTGACTCAGTTGATCGATTTACTCACAGAGAGGAAAAGAGAACATAGCTTTTCAGGAAACAGCAAGGAATATTATTATAAAAACATTAGTATCAAGGTTTCATACGTTGTTGGGATCGGTTATCTTCTACGTAAAATAAGTCTCGAAACTCCGATTGCAGATAGGTTTACCAGTTTATTGAAATGTTCTTCATAATTCAAAACTCTTATAAAGCTTGTACAACAAAACTAAGTTCAGTTTGAGAGAATATTTCAGGTCAATGTTAATCACATTTTTTACGTGCTACCGAACCTCATTTTGTGCAAATTGTAATCTACCGACTTTTAAAATGCTTCCACAACATGCAACTTTTAAGCTGGCAACCAAAAGCTTTAATCGATGGACAGCACAATCTCCGCTTGGATGGGAAATCTTGAGACGCCTCGCTTGCGCCGTGGTCGCATCATGTTCTTGATTCCGTTTGCTCACGGCATCCATTCAGAGGGAAAGAGGTTTTAAAATTATAATGTTAATCCGGTTTACTTTATTCAACCACCCACCGCAGCTCGCTCAAAGTTAGAGGGGCATATGCAGTGCAATTTTCAACCGCGATTGAGTTGACTATGTGTGATGGAAATATGCTTCCATTTCCGGGCAATGGCCACCGACTCGTGGCCAGAAGATTATCGATTGCCTGTCGGGCTTGAGCATAACGATGATCCGGTATCCGGTGCAGTTATATTTCTTTATTTCGTCCCTCTTCGACTGCCGCCCGTTTGGACGAATGGACATTGTTCGACCATTGACTGGCAATGACTGGCGCGATGTAGCGCGACAGACAAGCCGCCAGCCGGGGGTCTCAATGTTTACCATGCGATTCTCATCGATCGATACTCACAAGTTGATAATTTATCGGGCTACTGTTTGAGTAATTGCGCTCGGCAAGAAATATCGATATGATGTTCCGTTTTTCCGTCGATGGGGTTTGTACGGTTTTAACACCCTTCGCCACGGGAAAAAGGTTCGAGCGGTCACACAAAGGGGATGAGCGTGCACGCAGTAGAGCCGAATCTGTTTTTCCACCATTGTCCATCGTTCAAACATGCCGCATTTACCAATATTGACAGGAGCACACCGGCGGTCCGATTAACCTGTGCACAAGGTTCGGTGTTGCTTCTGCCAGCGCATTCGCTGCCGATCGCGATTGGTCCGATTTACGATAGGCGTACATAAACGAGGCTGTTTTAAATTAAACGATGTGTTCCTTATTTCCTTCCGCAGGCGGACCGGCACGAGACGAGTGCGGGAACACGCTCGCGATAATTAGAAGTTAAACAGTGCACCCTGGACCATGTGGGTTGCGCCAACACATGCAATCGTTTAGCTCCTCCATCCGTTTACGCAGCCAAACGTCTCTCCTCCAAACGGAACAAATGCTTCTTGGAAAACACTAGTTAACCAGGTGGGTCTAGTGAAGCATCGGCAACAAACCCGACCCAAAAACTCTTCCGCTCCCGGTACCGGACACGAAAGAAAAAGGGAAATTCCCGACGAAAGAGCCATGCCACCGTTACCAGCCCAGCCACCACCACCCGCGGGGCCACCGGTTGCGCGGGAACGGCATCATCACCGGCGCAGGGCGCAGCACGGGCTGTACTTCCATTCATCACCACCGAAGGGTAAGTTTGTTCGGAATTGGCAAGACGACATTCGTCACACTTTGCGCGTCGTGTGCGGGAAGTGTGTGTGTGTGTGTCCCCTTTTTCCGCCCCGCAGTCTATCGTTGTATTGATTGGCCGACCCATGTTGGCGGCGATGGAGGCGCCCGGTGATTTATGGTCGCCGACAGGCCCGGCCTGATGATCCACGTGGTGAGGGTGTTTTTTTTGTCCAACTTTTGTTGTTTTCGCGCTCCAGAGTTAATATGAGGGAAATAACTAGCGCAATGATTGTACAGAAATTTGTTCAAGGGCGCCGGAAGGGTTGGCGCACCAATGAGGCTTTGTATCCTTTGTTGCGGTTTAAGTACTGCTTTAAGCGGCTTAGTTTTTTGTATTGGTATTTTTTGGTGCGAACCGATCTGAGGTGGGAAGATGCAAAAAAGTGAGAACCGTACATACGTTACACAATTTTATCGATACAATTATTGTGCCTAAATTTATTTCATATATATATGTGCCGACTTATTTATGTTTAGAAATTGATTAATAAGTTGTAAAAAGGTGTAAAGTACTGTAATATAAACAAATATCTTAGAAAGTTTGGTGTTATTTTGTTTGGTTTGCATCATCTCTCACGTTAGTCTTGTGTTTTTTGTAAGTTCTACTCATATTTACTCGCCGTTGGGATAGAATCAAATGACCGGAATGTGCAGACTTTTGTTCATCGGAATTATATTTTTTCTTTTTCAAATTTAGAATACAGAATTTCAGATTTGGTGCGATAGAATTTGTCTTCTACTCGAGATTGTTCGAGTTTTAAGGCGATCGAGAGCCGATCGGAAATATTTTGCTCAAATATAAAACAGTTCTTGTTTCTCTACAACACACCAAAGTTAATGGTAAATTAAAGTTAACCTTTTTTGTTGTGGTTTTAGTGACTCATTATAAAAGATTTATTTATTAATTTATTTGACAATGAAATTTTATCACATTGAAAACGATTGTTTTATTACTAGATGTATAAGTGATACAGTTTATAACTGACTATTAGAAATGACTAGTTTATAAGGACTTAATATTTATTTTATGAGATGAAAAATATCAAATGTTTACATTAGGCATAACTTTATCACATAATTGCAGAGTACAAGACAAAAGTGATAAAAATATAATACAATGAGTCAGCTATTCTATAGCTGTTATTGCAACAAAATGAGCTTATTGCCTGGTCGTTGCTTCATACCTTACCACAACAGCATTTGCTAAAAATAACGATCATCAGCCGAACGTGTTTCAACAAATTACACAGCCTTTACTCATGGAACAACCAAAACGAGAGCCAAAAAAGCGATTACATTTAGTAAACTCGTCGTCCGATAATGATTGACACACTTCGACGTCAAAGTGTGCATAATTTGTCTATTTGACCAAAACGAGGACACTTGTTGTCAGGCATTTTGACGGACGTATTTCGATAACCTACATCCAGCGGTTAATAATCCATATCGGCAGGATTTTCGGCGACATGTTCGATCGTACGGCCGGTAAACTTTTGACACCGTGAATTGGCTCCCAAGCGACACAGGGGAGAGGGGAGCGGAGACATAGTGCTTAATAATTGATGTGATTCGAAAATAACACATTACACACCGGAACAAGTGCACCGTGTCTCGGGCGGGTAGAGAGATAGGGAATTAGTAACACGCCGCGTAAAAGTGTGTCATTCCGCGCCGGTCCGGCTAACCAATACTGACCGGAAATAAATTACCATGCCGAACGTCGTGGTATGTATGTAACGGGTAAGCCCGGGATTGCACATACCGTTCAGACTGTCGAGGTGGATGAAACGTTCCGATGCTGATGACTATATAGTCATTTGTTGTTCCGTTTTCGTTTTTGTTTGCTCGCTCCGATATTCCGATCGGGAGTTTACACCGAATGACTCAGACACGACCGGCTCTTTAATCATTCACTGTCACGTCAGTAGTGTGTCGTCCGCCCGGTACACCGTCTCGCCCGGGGTCTCGAACTTTTCACCGATTTTTGAGGACACCTATCGGGAAAGGGTACGTCCAGCTCTGGAGCTGCCCTGGCGCTCAAGGTGAGAGAAGGCGTCAGGGCCAAACCTTCCGTACCGGGATCGGTTTCCCCGGTTCTGTCGGGGGCATGCTATTAAGCCGTTTAACCGTCATCTACGCGGGACGACACTAATAGCATTTCTCCAATTAAGTTTATTACGGAGTCCTTGGAAGACGCACGCGTACCCCCGCATCATGTGGAAGACATTTTGAAGACAAGCTAGTTAAGCGTCCATCTCTCGAAACAAGCAGCCGTTTGACCTTTCGTTCGTAAATGCAGCTGCTCTCGTGTCAATCATTTCGATTCACTTTTACACAAACGTCTTAATCAAGGGCCGTGGCAGGCGTCCCGAACCTTAGCCACTAGCACGTACGATTGTAAAAGTCATTCACTTGCGAAGGTCGTCGAACGAACTGAACCACATACGTTTCCTTCCGGGAGTCATTTGCAATGGGATTGCTCAATCGGCATCCGAAGAGATGGCGAAAAAGATCCTTCGCTAGTACTTTGCTATATTCGCGCTGTTTGCTAACATGTTAGCTTACTTCACCTGCACCAAGCTGTACGTCTAGCTTCCTTTAATCGTGTCTAAAAAGGACAGCACACTCTGTACCACACCAGCAAATTCTTTAACACACACACACACTTTGTAGTCAATACTGATCGTTTAGCCCACCGAACACCGAAGTAAATTGTGAGTTTGTGGATTTAAACATTCAGCGGAAGTGAAGGGTCGTATGAGAATCCTTTTTTCCTGATGGTCTGATAAGACATTGTATCGTCATTCGGGAATAACTACATCCTTATGCACTTTTGTTATCAAAAAAAAAACATAATTACTAGCTTTAGGCGAAGAGAAGAACAGGGATTGGGTTCGCAACAAAGTTGCGCCATGTAACAATCACACTAGTGGAACACAACGCTCCACTATTATACATTCAAAGTAGCTTTACTTTCTTTGCTTTCAAAGTAGCTGCACAACGTCAAGAAATGTGTCAAATTCAAGAAATTCAAGACTTCTTAGAACAAGAAACTATTCAGTAAATTATTAGAAAACGAATGAATCAGGTCGTGAATCAGGTGTTAAGGATCGTTTTCTTACGGCAATCAGTGTCCTAAAGCAAATGGAATCAAGAGTACACGAGTGGTGGGACTAGATCAGTATTATATACTACGAGTATCTACGTTAGCAGAATAATACGAAAAAAGTCTCACAAAATATGGATCCCGAGACAGCTAGCTATGATCATCAGAGCGATTTGAAATTTGACATCATTACTATCATAATTGATACAACATGTACAATGAAAAGAAATAATATGTATATGATCTTCAAACCCATCTTCAATCTTTTCGCTCATATGATCGTGTTACAATTATAAACATAGCTTGATATCTCTTTCGAACTCGTACTTCAACGCTACTGATTCCTCCAAAATAGCATTCCAAGCTTTTCCATCCGGTTGTTTTTTTTTTACAACCAATACGATTTGCATGCGTATCGCAGTAGAAACGCCGCTTGCCAGTCACGGGTTTACACACACCTAACTCATCCCGATCCTCGGCCCAGACTGCAATAAAACACGAAATCCAATCGAGACACATCGAAACAATCGAAACACGAACAAGACAAGGACAAAGCATCATTTACCCGTGTGAGTGCCACCAAACACTTTGGCCCGCGAGCGGGAAACTGGCAGACAATGCAAGCAAACGGCGGAAAGGTGTGCTTCACCGTCGTGTTCTGCGTACCACCCTGCGGCCCGGGTGGTATGACGGGTGGAATGCAACCCACATCCAGGGCAGGAAGTGAGCAAGCGCACCGGGCGGGGTGGGGTGAGAAATCAAAGAAAAAAAACACGCTAAAAGACCCACGAATAAATTATATCTTTTGGGGGAAATCAATTTCCAATCTATCAAAACCCCCGGGCGGACGGGTGGGAAGGAAATAGATTCCTTACGCCTCTCACGTGTCCGTGTAATAATGGTTGACGCCTACAGCGCTTTTTTTCCCCCCGTACTGCTTCCCTCGTTGTCCCCCAGCCCTTGGTCCTCGCGGAGTTAGACGTTACACGTTACACAGCCGCTTAGTGCGCACCAGTCTAGTGCTGTCCGTCGCCGGTTCTTGACGTGGCGTTCGCCATTCCTGACGTACCGCGCAGTGCGATAGTGAAAGTACACTTGAAAGTTTCTCTCGCCAGCTCAGCTGGGGTTGGATGGTAGTAGTGGTTTGTGTGGCTACTAAAGTTGAGCGCAAGGTATCGGTTCGTTACCAACACCTGAGGTCTCAGACAAGGGGTCCTGTAAAATTCAACCTTCATTCGATTACGGTCTCCTCCACCGACCCGAACTTCACGCGCCACCTTCGCCCTCCGTGCAAGGAAGTTTTACTTTCTACCCACTTGTCTAAGGTCTCGCGTCACGGTTGCTTTTTTTTGTCGCTTCCTTCGTTCGTTCGTGTGTCACATGTTTGCGGTTCTCATGTTGCTCACACTTGTCCGCCTCACACAACACCCATCACGGGGCTGCCGATGATTAAACCGATGCGTGGCCAGGTCCGTGTCGGTCCGTGCGTTGACTCATTTCACGCTGAAGGAAGGGCTTTGGAACTGAATCCGTCGTTGGTTCATTCCGTCGGACGACCACGAGTGCACTACGTGTGGCGGCGCCCTGGGTGATGTGTTGTGGCCATTGACAGTGAAAAGTTGTTTGTGTTAAGTTTAATTGGTGAATTATTGATACATTTTGGTAACACGGTTGGCGAGCACGAGCACTTGCTCTAGTGGATGAAGTTGATTTACAAATTTTGATATCGTGCGAAAAGCTTAAGGTAGTGCTTTGATAGAATGGTAGAAGCTGTGGTAATTAGATGAGGTTATAAGGATCGTGTTTAGACCATTGGAGTGGACGTTCGAATGTACGATGTTCAAATTTTCATTATACTCTAAAAGGTTCTTAATGTTCATAGACTCTTCAGAAAGTAACGTTTTTCACAGGTTTTGAATTTAAGAACTCCCTTAAATGACTTCTCTAAATATCCTTTTGCTAGCCAGGATTACTTTTCATAAACTATAGTACGAAAACTTAAATTGAAAGTCAAAAAAATTGAAAGTCTAAAATCTCTATTCTATAACTTAGAAAAAGTTGAATCTCCAACTCTCTAAGCTAACACTTCTCTTGTGTTTAGAATGTCAAGGGATTCGAGATTTTCTTAAGTACTATTTTTTAGTAGACGACAAATGTGTATGTTACTGGGGTCTATTCAAAGTGACTGATATAATAACTCTTTATTCACCTTGTTCTCGTTCGGGTTACAGTACTCCAAATGAACAACCATCTAGCGACAAAGGACAACGATTACAGGAGTAGGGACGGTAATTATTCATCCGATGGCACGCGATCAATCAATACGGTACTTCCTAGCTTAATTTGTTTCATGTTTTTTTTTTATTTTTAACGTCTGGTCTGTTCCGTGCCCGATCGATAGCGATCAAACCATCGAACATTCGAATATGGTTGCACCACAAGCAGATGTCGAAGCTGGCGAAGGTGCTCTGGGCCGGGCAGGGTATGCGGCTGCGGACGGAAACTTCACACCATCCAAGGATGAAGCGGTTCCTGGAATGTGTCCCGCACGTTATGGTAGGTGGTGCTGGAGGGGGGAGGTTTCATTAGATAGATTAGTTGTTGGATTTTTTTTCGTTTTCCCCACCGCAGGGAGTTATCAAAGACATTCATCAGGCCGTCATAGACAACGATCTGGATGTGCTGAAGGAGAAGACGGCCCCGCCGGCACCGAGAGTTATACTCACGAGTAAGGACGCGAACGGTTTGACACCCCTGCACAAAGCCGCCGGCTTGGCGCACACACAGATCGTCGAGTATATACTGTCCGTGTGGCCCAGCCTGTCGTCGGACGAGGATCATTCCGGCAAAACACCGCTCCATTGGGCGGCCAGTGCGAAAAACAACGCGCGTAGCTTCAACCTGCTCGTACAGGCCGGCGCAGACGAAACCGCACTCGACGATGTGAGTAGGGGAAATTTCGTACGATTTCGAGCCAGGGTTCGCCAAACCTTTCCACTAACCCCTGTCACCGTTTCTCACCGCAACCGGCAGCGCCACAAACCGGCGGAATACTACAAAAACAAATCGGGCGACATCGACCGTTCGCTGCTGTCCGTCATCCCGGAGGCGCCGCGAATTTCGCAGCAGGGTTTCCCGTCCTACTTCGATTGGGCGATGTTTACGCTCCCGGACGATTCCGATGAGGTAGCGCACGGTGTGTTTCAGGCTTACGATGCCCAGTTTCTTACCACGACCGAAAAACAAAAAAACCCCGCCCGCCCCGGGGCGATTTTGTTTCTTTTTTCCTTCTTCGTTTTTTTCTTCCTCTTTTCTCTTGCCCGTTTTCCACCGCGGTGTTTCGTTTCATGCACTACCACCACCACCACCACCACCACCACTACCGTGCATCGCATGCTCGCGGTCAGGGCTCTCAGCCAACGCGAATGAAACCGTTTCTTTCGCAGAATAATCTTCTGGATGCGGACGCATCAGGGACCGGGGAGGGGGGAACCGAGTCGTCGTCGGTCAGCAAGTCGAAGTCGGTGCACAATCTCACCAACGGCGTGCTGACCGAACTGGGCCAAGAGCGGGAAACGAACGGAGGAAGCAGGTAGGTTCCGATTTGCCGGCTTTTCGATGGCAATCAACCGCTCAAACGTGTTTTCCGAACGTAGCGCGCAGGATGAAAAGATCGATGCGGAAAAGGAAGCAACACGGGAGGCCAATGGTGAGCAAGTGGAGCAAGCGCAAACCGACGACAAGCTCGATCGTGAGGAGACACCCGCGGAGCAGGTAACACAACTGGCTTCCGAGACCGTGTTGTCGTCCGGTTTGGAACGTTTCCCTGTCTGTTCTATTCTTTTCTTGTTACACGATCTCGTATTCTCTTCCTACGTCGTTCGTCGCCAACTGAAACGAGCGGTTTTGGCTACTTAAAGAGTGTTAAATCAACTTCAAACGGATGTAACTCAAGAGCAACTGTCAAACGTTCTCATTTCCCTCGCATAAATCCCAACAATGCTTTTCAAAACGCACGAAATTTGATGAATTTTTACTTAGCAATTGATGAAAGTTGCAGTCTTCGATCTGAGCGTAACTTAATATGATTTGTTTTCATATTTCATACCCCATATATGTGAAATTTTCTAGCCACTTTTCGCAATTGGTTGTCAAAAAAGTAACTTTCAAATCGTTCATACTTGAACATGTTTTACACTGGTTCTGTAATAGTCCATTTAGTTCCCTGGAAATCCTTTTCTATTCAAACGACTTGGAAAAATACAGTACAATACTGGTTATTACTTCATGTTCCTAAAAATCGTTCCGAGATAATATTTTTCCATCACCTGAACAAGCGAGACAGATAGATGCATTAAAATATTCTCCCACGAAAGTTTACATTGGACGCAATCACACCCCCAACAAACCCTGCAATGCTCGTTTAGATTCGCTGGTGCTTAGGATTCACGATAGAAGTGTTAGATTGTAATGGCCAACGTATTAGAGACCTACCCGAACATCATGTTTTAGGCTGTACGTGTGCCTATCACCACGATCACCACACGATCACACCAACGACCGGAACGAAAGAGGATAAAACCAGAGTAGTACTGGTGCGGGATAGGCAGCTCGGTGTAAGCGTGTCTGTTGCACCCTTATTTCTCTTTTAGTCTTTCTAACAACTTCTCTATCTCTGTATGTCTTTCTCGTTTTCCTTTTGTGTATATGTATTACTGCGTGTGTTTTGCTGTGGATATGCATTTGCTCTCTGAACTGTACATATAGGTATATTTGTCGGAATGCCTAGGAACAAATAGTGTGTCAATTTGTCTACTCCACAGGCTGAGACGATAGTGGAGCGCGATGAGCAAATTAGTACTCTACCAGCGGGATCGGATGCAAATGGTGATGTGATGGATGAAGCAAACGGCGGTAATGATTTCGCTCAAGCGGAGCAAACCATGCCCGAAGACATTGTACATGTCGAGGAAGCGAATGAAGACGTTGTAACGGATGCTTCAGACAGCAAGGAAAATGGTCACACTGACATTACGGTAGAAGATGCGGAAGGCTTGCGCAATGATTCAGTAGCCAGTCGAAGTGTATCGGCAAAAGTTGCGTCAGCAAAAAGTACCAAGAGCAACGGAACGTATATAACATCCGAAACAGATTTTGAAAAGGAAACGAGTGCGTCTCCCATCGGAGCAGAAGATGCAGAAGATTCTAAGGACAGTCTGGAGCAGGTGGAGCCGAAAGATGACGAAATCGAGCAGGATAGTCTTGGGAAGGATTTGGAGGAACTCGCTCCGGACGGCGAGCGAGCGCCATCGGCTATATCTGGGAAGGAATCGATGAAAACGAATTCTCCATCGCATTCACGAGCTACGACCGGAAAGAGCATCAAATCAACCGTCACGGTGGCTGAGCAGGAGAACGTTAGTGAGGAGAACGGTAGTCGTATGTCTTCTGCTACCGTCCATTCGAACGGATTGCAAGACACACGATCGAATGGTCTAAATGGTAGTGCCGAAACGCACGATACACTGGACATGGCGGGAAACAGGGTTAATCACGCATCCGCTAGAAGTACGAGACAAACCGAACGCAACTCCGGCAACAGGACGTATCCCAACTCGGCTAGAGAGTCCACAACGCCGACCTCACGCCCAGTGAGCCGGATTGACGACGCACAGCCGGAACGGAACGCACCACGTGCGGCTTCTTCGACGTTGACACCCGAACGAACGTCCGGCAAGTCGTCGAACTCGTCAGCCACGAATCGCTCGCGGAAGTCTGTGATCTCCAATGTAAGCGCTGCGCGTGCAGAAACCCAACCCGAGCGGCATGATGGAGCCGGTGATGATGATTCGGACGCAAACGATGACTCAAGTAATGCTGACGTGCAGATCGCTAGTTACCGTACGCCCAATGAGGTATAGATGATTTTTGTTCTTGATGAAATTGAGCTAGCATCCACTTTGGGATGGAAACACTTGTCTGTACTTGCTGGAGAATGAGAAACCTTGATTCCCGGGGGTTCGCTTTCTTATTTAAAGAGTAAGAACGGTTAGGTGTATGCTACACTACCGACCACACCGATACGGACTTTAAATACCTTGGCGAGGGAAACCAACCCTGTAACAAACCCGATCATTGGATCTAGATGTCATTTTGGACTTGTGTGAATTGAGTGTGATGAAAACTTAACGAACATACGCGACGTTACTTCTCGGAAAGAGATATACACAGGACTAGCACAGTTCGGCGTTTATCATCCGTAAACAGTTGCTATCAGTGCTATAAGCTTTCACTTGAGCATGTCTTACATTTGTCGAGCAGTATTTTAGTCTTGTTCAAATATCGGTTCTCGGTTGTTAGCATGCCGTTTCATTGCCAACCTCATCCAGTGGCGTTGCGAGTAGAATAGGAAGAACCAACAAAACAGCTTCGACCTTCGAAACCACCATCATCCAGATCGGCTGAATCAGCTGCACAACATTCCTATCAAGGCTTGGCTATCGCATTGTTTTTGTGTACCGCTACTACAATTCTACCGTCCTATTGTGCGCATTCTAGTACATTCGAGTGTGCGTGTGCGAGAGCTAGCGTATCGTGTCCATTTGTTTCAAACCGGCCAGCACCTCAAGTAGTCCTGCAAACAGCAAACAATGCTTACACACTCCACGCACAGCAACGGGCTTATTAGTACATTTGTAGCTTTTAGTACATTTCTGTAATGTCTGTGTTATCGTTCTCATTGTGCAAGGCAGCATAGTAGTAAAATAGTAATCATACTGATGAACCCGAACCAGAACCAACCGAGAAACATACGAATGAAAATTGATCAGAAAATCAGTGGCAATCGTGGCAAAGTTGTCGAACTAATTTGACGAATCAGAACGAACGAATCTCATAGCTTACTAAGACGGACGCTCAGTAGCGCGACGGATCGATCGGTCGAGGAATGACAAGTGTTCGTTCACTACATCTTACACTACTTTGTATTCGTGTTTGTTGTCGATGTTGGTTTTTCTCAAATATAGTATGAAGCATTTCATGTTACGTCTTGTTCTTTTTTTCACCATTCTGTTCTCGTTTGTTCACGTTTTCGCGCTCGCTGGCTACCGTAGTTTGTATTCCCGTTGTCTCTTTGCTCGTTTGAAGGCGTTACTTTTGCGATATGTTTCTGTTCCGTTTTTCTTTTTGTCTTGTGTTATTCAACGTTTGCCTGTACCTCCTTCTGGTTCCATTTGTTTGTTGGCTCTTGATAGCATTCGAGACACACGCTCGAACCTGCATGCTACAAATTGGTGGCAGTTCGACAACTAATGCGGATGATGTTATTCTTTCATTTCCCTGTGCAATGTTATGGTGTATCTTTTTGACATTGTGGAACCGTTTGCATACATCCCGCACCAATTTCCACCACCACTGATCATAGAAAACTGTTGTGGAACAGACAGGAAACCGTTCGAGTGCAACAGAAGAGGATAGTCACGAGTCACTGGAAGAGGACCGGAAAGAGCTAAACGAAGCCAATCCAACCAAAACAACGGAAGAATCTTCTTTGGCTAACTCGAGCACGGCGCAAACACAGCAAACAGCAGAACTCCCACAGGAATCAGAACCCGTGGCCGATGCTCCAGATCAGGTGCTCGAAATCGAAGGAACCGTACAAGGCGAACCGGACCAGGAACAGCTGCAGTCACAAAATCAGCAACCAGTAGATCTCGAACAGCAACCGAATGTAATAAGCTATTTCTCGCTGTCCAGTACTTGTAGCACTAAGTATCATCGCTTGTGTCTCGTAGTATACCTCCATACCTATGTCCAACAATCACTTTAAAAACTGTCGCATGATGCACTACGGTTTAGATGTTCTTTTTTAACAAAATTTCGCTAAAACATCAATAGAATTGTCTACAACTACCACCAAAGCAATCCACCACAGAGTGCTTTGCGGACAACTCGATGTGATTGTTGCATGAAAAAGCTCTTTATTCATAATTCATATCTGTGTGTGTGGTTTTGTTCGTCTCCGATCGATGTTATATGTGTGCATTTGTTGTACAATGCGGACACGTGAAAGATTATTAATGATTTTATTCTTCTGATTATTGGGTACTTGGCAGATTCAACAATCAGCGCAGGATGCAATCGACGCAGCGGATCTCGAGCAGCTTGCGGCGATCGTTCTGAACGGTGAAGGCAAACAGTTGATCGGGCGACATTCTGAACAGTCGGAAATTCAGGCATTTCTGGACAATGTTCCGGCGTACATGGTACATTCTACTTTTTTATTCTTCCTTAGGTTAAGTACAGATAAGTACATTGAAGCTGATCTCCCAGGCATTGGTTCCTACAAAACAAAATCGTACATACAGTAGGGGTTATAAGTAAAAATTAATCGAAAAATCAATTATATAATATAACTTAAATCCTATCATTGACATCATAATGAAACCATCTGCTACAAACAGCTTGACAAGATAATTATTGTTCGTTATTGTTGACTGTCGCAATAGGTTACCGACATTCCTTGATTTACTATTCCTTGATGGATATTTAATTCGCCTCATCTCATTAACGTGTTCGTGTCTGCTTTCACCTATATCTTTCTTTCTCTTTCACCGGCAGGGTAAAATACGACGCGTCCATCTAGCAGCACGCGAGGGAAGCCTGCGTGATTTACAGTCGGCACTGGATAGGCGTAAATTTGCCACCGCCAAGGACGAGGTGTCCCCGCACGGTGCGACACCGCTGCACGTGGCGACAATATTTGGACATGCAGGTAGGAAAATCCCAACATCATCTCATAATCGATTCCGACGTTATTGGGAGACAGATGCCCCCCCCCTCCCCCTCCCACCAAGAAGAAACTTAATGAGTAACAAAAGGGGCCATGAAGACGGCGTTAGCGTCGAACGGATGTGTCTGATCGATTGTTTATCGATTTTTTTTCCTCCATCCCCCTTTTTTTCCGATGGTAATCAACTCCGTTCACTCGCGGTCGTTTTCACGCGATCCATACCTAACGAGAACCCTCTCGATTGACACGAAACGCGTAAGCGTGTCGTAAGTTTGGTTTGGTGTGTGGTCCTAATTTTGTACCCATCTTCGTCGTACGATGCGGATGTAAGAAAACCCCTTCTGCATTTGCGACCAGAGCTTGTTCGACCAGAGCGGAGTGATGGCGTACGAGCAGGATCCCATGCCCATACCTGCCGTCGACATTAACGGTGCGGGGCGTTTGGCGTTAGTGCACGACGAAAGGACGACTAATTGCGTGATGCAAACATACACTCTATTCCACTCGTTGCACTCGTTGCAGGCATCGTGCGTTATCTTGCGGGCCGCTTCCCGGAAACACTCAGTGCCACGGACGACGATGGACGAACGCCGCTCCATTATGCGGCCACGCTGAAGGACAACGGTCACTTCTACAATCTCCTGACGCACCTGGGCGCCAACCCGAAGGTGGAGGATAATGTGAGTATGCAGATGGGGTGTCCTAAAACATTCATTCGCGGCGAGCTGCCGCATGGGATGGGAAACCTTTCCCAACGAACACATCGCACATCAAACGTTCGATCTCCCGGAATCGATAGCGAAACCTTGGGGCGGTAGCAAATAACAGGACACGAGTGCGCCATGCGGAGTGACGAACGATTGGCAGATTGTTTTTAAATTGAAAACATCAAACATGCATGCCCTCATCGACGATTCCATCGATCGGGCCAACGATGGCCGAAAATGGGTTCGCGGCAAATGTGACACCACGGGACGTTTCTAACGGCCACACCGTTTCCGTTCATTCCATTCCGAACAGCTCAACCATTCGGCCGAATACTATCTGGGTCACGTGCAGTCGCAGGGCATCCTGTCCCATCGCCAGCTGTTGCGCGACTATGGTGCCAAGGAGGAACTCGCCGATGAGATGCTAAACGATCAAGGTGTGTGTAGTTAGAGCTTAGCTGATGAAACGATGTGCTGAAACTGGTGGCTTTCGAAGTGGTTCAAAATGTGCTCTACCTGTATGTGATTCTGTGCAAGTGCTACTCACTTTCAAAAATGAGCCACCATATCGTTCGGGGCCAGTGTATTTCTTTACACCGTACAGTAAAAAACGTTCGACGTGCGCCATTGTGTTGGTTAGATGCAATTTTTACGTACAGTTTTTCACACTGGTTATGGTGTGAAATTAATTTTTTCGCTTCAAACGCAGTTACTGTTGAATGAAAATAATTCTATCGGTATATTGTGGATAAACTCATAAAACATCAGCTTTCGAGGGCATAAAAAATCTGGAGGATAAAAAAGACCCTATCCCAAACGATGTATCTCAACAAAAAACATGATCTTTTTCGAGTTTGTTCACAACGCGGTGTATGAGTTTCGTAATTATGACAACAATTTCGAGTGAAATACAAATACTTAATTTTATTTCATATAAATAGTAAGTGATACAGTTGTGAAACGGGCACTCAAATATTCCAATTCCAACCATTTTTTTTTAGATTTTTTAATAGTAAAACCCACGATGGCGCATGCGAGTTCCCTTAATTCCCTTGCACAGTATTCGTGGAAGGCTATGGTAGTAATTTTTTTTCTTGAATCATTGGTTTTGCTTTTTGAACATACATTTTTATTTTACCATTAATCGACGACTGGCAAATGCTCCAACGATTTCGACGCTCAAATTGTGTCACTGAAGCATTTATATTTTTTATCTCATTATGGAGGTTAACGTTTTCCATACATTTAGCTTCCTAAAAGTTCCGAACGAAAAATATAAAAATCGCAAAGATTCTAAGCTCCTCCATTAAATCCTCCTTCGCTTCCGCCATGTCTGACGCTGTTGCGATCTTTCCCACCTGCGGCGGAGCAGTTCCGGACGACCTGCACAGTGCGCGCCGTCCACTGGACGACGTCGACACGCTCACGACCCTGGAGCGATGTTTCAAAATTATCCACGAACCAATTGACGAACTGGTCAAGTCGGTCGGATTGCCCACCAACAGCGTACCGGGCAGTGCGACGTCGCTCCGTGTCCTGATCACCTCGTACCTAGCGCGCTTCCTCAAACGCAGCGTCTTCGACAAGGTGAAGAAGCGCCAAACCCGCCTCGACCACAACCTGTTCGACGTGATATGGCCGGCGATGAAGAAGGCCACGAAAGAGAAGCGCCTGGACGAGGATCTGAACGTGGGCATCGTCATACCCGACTACGATGTGTTTGTCGTGTTCCAGGAGTTTTTGGTCCCACTGATCAAGGACGTGCACTGTATGGAGCTAACGCAGCCGCTGATGCCACACCCGGCGATACAGTTCTTCCCACGATATGCAATACACGAGCGTGTGCTGGAACCCGGAGCTGCCGCGCACGTGGATGCTGCTGGTGCGACCAGCAACACGAACGGCAACATCTTGCGTGAAAATCCCGACAGCGTGCAGCTAAACTTGGACACCTCGGGCAAGTTCATTACGGGGTGCGTGATCGAGTGCGCCCGCAATCTGGACGAGTACGAATTTCCGCTCAATCTCGGCATTGCCCAGCTGGAACAGGTCGAACGGGTCGTTACGGCTCGGGTGCTGTCGATGGATTTCGTGCGCGCCATCGGCGAAACCGAGCTGGGCACGTACTACAGCATGAACGAGATCTTGGAGAACCCGTCCGAAATTCGTACGATACTGGCCACCAGTGGGCTGCTGATACCGCTGCTGGATCATACCGATCCCTACCAGACGGCCGAATCGATCGCCATCAACGGGCGGTTCTGGCCGTACGGACGAGGCGTTTACGTGAGCGTCGAGGGAAGCCTTGCGGTGTGGGTCAACGTACAGGATCATCTGCGGCTACTCTGCAGCACGGAAAGCAAAGATCCGGCTTCCATCGGTGCGGCCTACTCGAAAGTTGGTCGCGCCATGAACTACCTCGAAGATCGCATTCAATTCAAGCACAGCTACTTCCTCGGCTATCTCCTGTCGCGACCCTCGTTCCTTGGGACCGGGCTCAAGTTCACGCTCACCCTAGTACTGCCCCATCTGCGCAAGGAGAGGGAAAATCTGCGCCACCTGTGCGTCGTGCGCGGGCTTCATCTGGTCACCGACGATGGGCTGCCATCGGTGCGTATGTGCAACATGCGAAGTCTGGCCCAGACCGAGTGGCAACTGTTCCAGGACTTTAGCGGTGCTATCACAAACGTGGTTGCGCTCGAGAAAGAATTATCGATGACGAACTCGCTGCACATCGCCGCGACACTGTTGCGCATATTTCGTAAGAAGAAGCACAGTCTTGCAGCGGAAGGCTCCGCACCGCAGTAACCAAAGCAACCCGGCACCGGATCCTGAAACGCTATCGCGATACCGAGAGCGCATCCAAGCGACCATACTGTGTTTGGATAATTTGTTGCGATGTTTTTGCTCGTTTTGCGCAACTAGTGCGCTTTGTTCCTCCCATTGGTGCGCGGTAGTAGTGTTCTTTATAGAGTATAGATTTGTTTACGATAGTGCCGAATAGTTCGCAACGTGGACAAAATGGACACCAAATGACGCTCGACGATTGCACGCCCCGACAATCCCTCGCAATAATCAACGCATGCAATATACTCTCCCGCCGTTGCCATAGTAACTTAGTAGTTTACCTAATAGACAGACAAAGAGACAGAGAGAGAGAGAGAGAGAGAGAGAGAGAGAAGGTGAGATGATGGGAGCAAGAGAGAAAGAGAGAGCACATCGATGGAAAATATCGTGTGTGCCTGGAGGAAACGATGATGGCCAAACGATTCCTGCTGCCGGGTTAGTAGAGCCAATACAATTTGCGATGATTTAGTATAGTTTCTTATTTGTGCATCTTCATTATTCCCGCTCTTGCAAATATCGTTGTTTTCCATGTGTGAGAATCGTTGTGCTGTTTTTTTGTTTTTGGGTGGAGCTTTGTGTTACGAAAATCCTAAACTGAGTAACAACTCAACAGGCTCAACAGTGCCTGGTATAACATGACAAGCAACAACCGTCATCGTAACTACCAGCCCTCACTTCTCTCCTGCTCCCTCTTTCTGTCTTCCTCTCTATCTGTCTCATATCACTATAAGTTTGCCTTCATTGCTGTAATTACAAATGCCATGTATTTCGTCTTGAGCGCTCTCCTTTTGATGGACTATACTTACGGTAGTGTTAACTTACATAATGCTAATGATTTTTCTTAATGAGTGGAGTTTCCACAACCTGCTCGCAAAACCGCAATGTGAGGCAGAACAAGGATCATGCACGACATTCCTTGCCATCATGTAAGATAAGCAATCTTTCAGACATAATCTTATGTTTTGGTTTGCGTTTTCATACTTCAGTTCTTACTCCAAACGCACTACTAGCCATAGTTTGCAAATTACTGTATTGCTTTCGTTAGATGGAACGATAGGTATTCCGATACCGTAGGAGTGTGTAAATGTAATGGCACTACGCATTTTCCCTGCGCACAAGCTACGTATGTTTAACGTTTGTTTTTCCAATCTCATTCATCTTTCAGAATTGGGTGAACAGCAGGTTGAGATACCTTTATTTCGTACCGAAGAAGGACGATACCTTGCCACATGTAAGAAAACACAACTTGAAGTCCACCGAATTGTTTTATCATATTCAAATGCATGCTTTATGTGTACGAACGTGTATTATAGCCCTTGGCGATCCTCTAATCAAAGGACTCACGGAAGTAGCTAATAAACGGCCACCCGATCCAGTCACGTACCTTGCGAACTATTTGTTCAATTTCGCGAATCAAAAATCCAAAACGGAACGTAAGGAAACTGATAACGATTCGAACAATAATATCATCGAAGGTTCTGTAAAGCAGGTAGCTGACAAGGAGTTGGAAGGAGCGGTTCAACAAACCATCGTACAAGTGTCAGGCGCTTCGATTCCAATGGAACCGAATATTAGGGATGATACTCAACCATCGCCCGAAGAACCGGACATCATACCAACACCGTCAGATGATCGGGTATTATGAAGATATCACGATCCATGTGACGGTACTGTTATATAAATTCTGATTTACAGGACGAGCATGGCCAGAGTATGTTGCACTTTGCGTGTGCTAGATCTCACGGTCGGAACGCCCTGATTCAACTGATTGAGGAATCTGGTACAAATATAACCTATCGTGACGAACTGTATCGCACGGCTAGGGATGTTGCACTGCAAGCAACTCAACCGGACAATGCTAAAGAAATCGATCGTTATATTATCGGATTGGTAGCAAAAGGTATTGAAGATAACGCATACGCTGCGAGCACGTACTCCTTATCAGTTGTTTTATCATATTTTTTTTCGACATACCTTATAGGAGACCTTGATGCGTTGAACAGTATGCTTTTGGAAGGGTACGATCATATTGTAGATGTAGTAGCTCCGGATGGAACCACCATTGAACAGGTGGCTGCCTCTCGAGGTCATCAGGACATTGTTCGATTTTTGGAAGGAGTACGAACCTTCGAGGTAAATTACGTCCAACACTTAACTCAGGTTATAAAGCTTCTAAGTAACTCTTACTTCTTTTTAGGAAAATCGTGAGAAGCTGCTCAGTGCCATAAGACAGAAACAGTTTGAAGCTGTCGTCAATCTTACAAAACTGCAGGATGGGGCCAAATTGGTTCGTGCAAAGAATTACTACGGTAGGTAAACTTTGAAATAAATACATGCCAAAGCCATTAATCTCAATTTATATTCGATTAAAGGTCGTTGCTCTCTGCATATCGCCATACTCATGGAAAATGAAGATATAGTCGATTATTTGGCTTGTAATTTCAAGGGTGCACTCAAGATAGGAGACAATGTAAGCAACACACCTGACGAACCAGAATCAATATTGTTTGTGAATTCAGTTGTTCAATCTCAATCTCAATTTGGTTTCTCTTACAGCTTGATAGAACGGCGCTACACTACGCCATGGGTGTAAGCAACGTAGAGGCACTAAGTCGCATTTTGATAAAAAATGGCGCCAAACGGGTACTGAAAGACTTGAAAGGAAGACAACCCAGCTACTATTTTATGAACAAGGCGGATATTTTACGTCTGCAAGAAGAGGAAAAGGAGTGATTTTGTAAAACATAATCAGCAGCTCACCAACCGACCGACGGCGATTAACTGCACTCTCCTGTTAGCTTTGTGTTAATTGTGACCTTAGCAAAGTGCTTACTCATTTCTTGATAAATGTTTCATAATAGTGAATTGCTCTCAATGGGAAAAGCAAAGTAAATCTGTAGAAATAAATTTCTGGCAACTGGATTTAGTAAAACTTCGTTATTTTATTTTTACTTGATTCAGCAAAACGGTCAAAAGCTTTATAAATGCTGACAATCTATAAGTTATAATGTTTTTAAGTTTATAACAATAAAAAAATATTTTATTCGACCAATTGCTTCGGTACAGAGTTGTGCGCCACGCGATATCTTAGAACGAGACTGATTTGTTCCTGTCCTGATCCCTACTTTTATACTACTTTTCGGTAACGTGTTCCCTTTGCCTTCCTCCTTCCGTCACTTCAGCGTGCGTCCATCG
>KI915042.1:10788429-10807633 GCA_000473445.2 Anopheles farauti
GTCGTTCTCAGTGTTCGGTCGATGTTTACATTACGGTGTTCTGGATATCGTCATCGATCGACACTTATGATGTTTACGCGGTTTAGGTGCTCCGTAACGTATATATCCTGTCGTATATACCTTGGTGAAAGCGACTGCAGCTGTCAGCGCAGTAGATTTGTTTACTTTCTATTTAAATGTAAATAAAAACACGCGCAATCACGCACCGTTCACAGCATCATGAGTTCGTCCCCAAATTCCGATGAGGATAGGTAAATATAAAAACTATCGTGGCGTTTGAAATTACTCTTTCATACGACTGTTCCAATGTATTATGTAGAAAAATCGATTTCAATCCGCTGCTGCTGGCGAGTGGCAAACGGAAGAGTGCATTCCTACCGTACAAACCGTCCAATACTGTGTTAACGAATCTACAACGAGGGAACACCGAAGCAAACATTCCGAGTGAAATTTGTCTCAATTTTCACGAAAAAACCGGTCAAGGTGAGATCACGGAGGAGCAGGTACGAGCTGAGCAGGTTGTCGATGCTCCCGATTCCAACGAATTTACACCATTGCATTGGGCGTGCTATTACGGACAGCTAGCTGCTGCATCGATACTAATTAAGTACGTATCTGTGGGTGTCCAGTTAATGGAAAAAATGAAAAAGTGGTATTTTATTGGTTCCTTTTTTGCAGATGTGGGGCGGATGTAAATAAGCAAGCTGTTGACATGATTAGTCCCCTGCTATTGGCTGGAGCGGGCGGTCACAATGAGATTGTGCGGTTGCTGCTGGACAAGGGAGCTGAAATTAATCATATGGACGTAGTAGGAAACACTGCGCTTATGTATGCTGCAGCAGGAAACCATCCTCATACCTGCAACGAACTCCTAAACTCTGGGGCAAGCTTTACCGAAACGAACGAGGACGGTGAATCGGCTTACACGCTTGCGGTGAAAAACAATGCCAATCTAGCGCAGGCTGTTTTAGAAAACCACATCACCGCGTTGCTAATGACGTAATTTGCAGGAATATCATGTTGTAAAAAGTAGAACTAATTGTGATAAACAAAATGTACCATTGAAAACGCAAGGCGTGCAAGGAGTGTCAAGTATTGAATATGCCAAATTTGTCAAAATCAATAAAAAATATGTGTTTATCGTCGATAAGAACGAATTGATCACCATTTCGTTTGGAGTTTTTGAAATCAGAAAAGCCCAATGCATTTCTGCGCAAAACAGCATACAAAAACTGTGATCTGCTACGAACTGTGCGCACCGTGTGGTCCTTTCGCTTGTCAAAACAAAGAGCCGGTTGTCAATACACGTATGTTTTCTTATCGCCGCCGCTTGTTGAAAGCGAATTTTTACTGCTTTCTCACCACTGTTTCGTTTTCGTTCTTCGTCGCTCACCGTTTGGCGCTACTCAAACTTTAATTTATCGTATTTTTGTGCAATTTCTAAGTTTCTGTGATAGCAAAAGCACTGCAAGTTCGTAGAGGTGGACAAACATCTGTTTGCTTGTTAGTTGAGCTTCAGGTGTGCCGTTCCTCTTTGTGTCCATTCCGTGTTCATCACATCCCGATTGGTGCTTCCCTCCGTGTACCACTGCGGCTTCCCAGGGCACACGCAATTTGTGCAATCTAATTAGCTTCGGTTTTATTTGGTCGAAAATAGTAAAACAAAACCCCATACCCCATCCGCAATGGTTTCCACTTGGGAGGTTGTTGGCAAACAGAAGAAGGCCCGTAAACAAGCGGACAAAAAATCTCAGAATGCAACTGAAGGCGCACCAAAAATAGAAGACACGGGTAAGTTTGGAATGGTCGCATTAGCCAATGGGGGTACGGCAGCGCAAGCGAACGGGACGGTAAAAGGGTGACGAAGGCATGGTAGCGGATAGTTTTCTTTTTTTATTCGCCTGTTAAATACTGGTCCTAGTATCACTAACCCATTCTAATGCGGTGATCGTGCGTGCGTGCGTGCGATCGCGATTGGGTTCCGACTTCGGTTACTTGGAAACCACGTTTCAGTTCCTAGTTTGCAACCGTTCGCACCGTACACCGTCAGTCAGTAACCGTAACGATCACGCCGGTCTTTATTTTTAGTTGACATGGATGAAATTTGTTCCCTGTACGCCGATGTGAAGGATGATCTGTTGGCAAAGTTCAACGGTTTCAAGGATGCGAACGGCAAGGCCGATCCGCAAAAGAGTGCCAGTAACGGGGGCAAGAATACGGCGACACCTGCCCGGAATCCACAACCGACCGCACCCACCACCAAAAGTGAGCACAAAAGCAACCAGAAAGATGGTGCAGAAAACAAACAGCCGGCTAAGCAAACCTATCGGAGCCTGGATGCGGCCTTGCGTGCGATCAGTGCAACCGACCTTCAATCTCAGCTTACGGCCGTGAACGTGAGCTTCAAGGACAATCATTTGATGCTGCTGAAGGCGCTTACGGCCATATTGAATGACAAGTTACGCGTGGACGAACCGGATCCACTGTACAGCAACAAACCCACCAGCTATCCGTACAAAACGATGCCACAGGCGTTGCGAGCCGTGATCGACGAGTGCATCGGCAAGTCGAACGAGGAGAACGTGAAATATTTCTACGATCTAACGCTCTCGAACCTGGCGAGCGATATGAACAAGGGTATGCCATACCTGGGCCACAAACTGATACTGCAGGCGATTTCCGTGCACTACCCTTCCGCCTGCACCAACAACCTGGCCCGTAATGCTATATTGCGCAATTCGTACCAGAATCGGAATAATATTGGACTCAGTTTGCTGTGGGCCCTGGGACAGGGTGGCTACAGTGAGTTAGACGTGGGGTTGAAGGTGTGGCAAGACATTATGGTGCCGGTGATGGATCTCAAGAACTATAATCAGTTCACCAGCCTATACGTGCAGCATATACTGAAACAGCATCGTTCGCAAAAGTAAGTAACATGCCGTTTTTTCTGTTCTTTTCCATTTCTTCACTTTCTTAGCATTCGGGTTTGTTTTTCTTTTCGGCTAATTATGAGCGCATCAAGTTTATTGTAAAATATATAGTTCAGTCGGTCCGCTGCGTTTAGCTTACACTTAATCCCTACAACATCAATCTCTCCACAGAAAAGAGATTAATGTTATTCCCGTCCCTTTGGCGGTCGATCGAGTGAACGTGTTGCAACGCTTTCACGACTCTCGCATCCAAACCGCCAACCTGTTACGAAACGGATCGCCTTTCAGCTATGTTGGTATTTTTATTGAATGCCAATTCGAAGGCGGCGGAGCCATAAACATCAACCTGAACTATTCCATGCGGCGCACATCAATCGTGGTGCAACACGCGGGCATTGTTGACAGCTCTTTGTTGCGCTTTTATTTATAGACTCGGCCTAGGAGGCAGTGAGTTTCTCACCATCCTGAGCTCACTGACAACGCAGCCAAAACCGTACCGAGAGCTGGACGAAGCGGCCCAGCTGCTGGTGGAGCGATACGTGTTCAGCGCACCGAAAGCATCGGCCACCTTTACGATGCTGTTCAAGAACATTTCCTTTATCACGCGACCGGAAATGATTTACTACGGGCTAGCGCTCTGTCTGTTGGAGGATCCGGAGAGTGCGACTGTGTGGCTGGGCCTGTACCGCCAAAATGTGGAAACCTCGCTCGCCATACTCCAATACTTGAGTGAGTAGGGATTGGTAACTACAATAGGTAGCATGTTGACATTGAAACACCACACTCGTTTCTCCCACAGATACATCAAATCAAAAATATTGCAACAAATTGTTCTACGAGGATCATTTCATAAAATTTTTGGCAGATGTGGATAAGATTAATCAGGGGATGCTGCAGTCAACGAAGAAGACAGAAGGGCTGGAATCGGTTACGCGAATACTAAAGGTAAGAACTTGATGTACATCCTTCTTTACCAACTAAAAACACGACATTTTGGTGATAAATAGGATATAAGAGCACTACTAACGTGGCCATGGTGCAATTACATTGTGCATCAAGTCGATAAAAATTTCAAATTTATGTATTTGTTATAGTTGCCATAAATTTAAATTTCCTTTATTTCTTGTATGTATGTAACTATCAGGACACACTATCATGGTACACGTAGGAACAGGACCAATAAAATATATTATTCTTTGATAATATTTACTACTTAGGTACCTATTGCAATCATGAAACAAGCAGCTTACTCTTGATCAGCGTATTAAAATAAAAATACGCTTTTATCCAACTGTGTACCAGGACCGTGTTCCAGGTTAAAAAGATTCTCTTCAAACGCACAAAGCGAACATCCCAGGACACGTTTACATTTCGACCATCGCTTATAAACACATCCCCTCCATTTGCTTGACGTTTGGCGTTTATGCCAACGCGAAAGCCGTTTTGACAACACGACGGTTTGCTTGTGCCTCCGCTCCGTGTTCTCCTCCCCTGTAGCCCACAAAGGAAGCGTTCGGTCGTTAACAGCAGCGTTTTTTTCTCACGCAGTTGATTTTCTGCTTGTGCATCGTGAAGCCACGCATTTTGTGCCGTTGCCGATTTTTTCTTCACACTCACACCCGCCCTCTTCTCGTGAAAGATCGGTGGGAGAAAAGAGTGTCGTCTCTAGGTTTAGCGCTTGTTTAGTGTTATATCTCCATCACGGTTGCTACGGTTGGTTTTCTTTTTCGTTGCGTATTCACGGGTTCACTAAAGTGCGTGCGGCAAACGAGGTGGATGCGAGCCCCCAGGCGTATAGTCGGAACACATTTTCACACTCATTCCTTAGGCGGGGTGGCTTCAACAAACGCTTACAAACCCTGCCCTCTGCCCTCTGTGTACGGCGTCGTGAATGGCTACTATCTGTGATGCAAATGGTCAATTGCATTGATCCACCCCGTCAGAAGGATTTAATTTTCCAGCGACCAGCGTTTAACGTGTGTGTGTGTATGTGCGACGCGCGTGTGTTGTACCCTCTTCGCGGAGGGCACAGGAACGGGTAGCAACGGAATTGCTGCGCTTTCGCGATAGGACGCCACCAGCGGCAGCATGGCTGGTAGAAATTCGACGGGAATGCCACGAATATGCTCATTGTTGAATGGCACACGTCGTCAGCGGCGTTGTCTCTGTGTTTGTGCGTGTGTGTATGTGTGTGAGACTCTGGTTGAAAGTGTCCGCGAACGATTATGAGAAGCAGGTTCCGTTTCAGGTTACAATGTTTTCCCTTAATTAGGCACAAGTTTTTCCTCGCACGCGGTTATGGAAAGGATGTGTGCTGCTGTATATATGTATGTATGTGTGTGTAACGCGCGCAAGGAAAATCGATATATCTCGAATCCTCCTTCCGCTTGCTTGGATGATGGATCTTGAACCAACAAAAAACGCAATTTCACTTCTGTCGTTTCCGATATCATTGCTCTTATCCTTTTTTTAGGATTTTTTTCTTGCACCTACAGAAAGGTATTCTAGGTAGCCGTGAAGTGAAACTCCCCTTTTAATTAATCACCCTTTTTTGGTGCTTCAGCGAATTTCGTCTCAGGAGCTTCTCCTGGAAACGTGCTTTTTGTGCGCGATAAACGAGTCTTTGCATAAACCATCCATAACACGGGTATGGGGCACGTTGCCATTCATGCGCTAGCGAAGTAACAAGAAGTTTTCTAGTTATATGTGCCCGAAATAGGGTGCCATCCGTAGTAGGCTACACGCCGGGCCATGCACCGCCATCAGACCAGCCAGAAGTTGTGTTCACCTAATGTGAGAACTGGGTTCCTTCCTTCATGATGTGTGGTTTCGCCGGCCGGAGATTGCTCAGATTTCTCATACACGATCTCACCTGCGCTGAGTCGACGAAACTTTCTTCAAACATGCAAGAAAGTCTGAACTGCTTTTCTGGTGGGAGGAGAGGGAACGCGCGAAGGTGCACCGGTTTGTTCAACACGTAGCACCAATACATCTACCCCAATGTTAAACTTTTCAATTTGTTGTTTAATTTGTATCTTCCTAATGCAAATCACATAAAAAACTGGCAATGACTGATCACACCCAGCAGGGGGTCCAAAGGCTTCTCCAAGCATTGTGCTGAAATGTGTGAGCATTATCACTTTCCTTTGACCCTTGCCGTGATGTATACACTACTCACAAACGCCGGGTATTTCCTGAGTAGAAAATCGTTTCGATTGCGCTTCTCTTGACCCATTCATGATCCCCCCCGTTCCGCGTGTACAACGCACCACTCCGGTCTTCCTCTGTCCGTGATTGGAACGATCTCAGATACACTCACACACTTACACCGGCACCGAGAGCGTGTCGGGGTTCGTGAAAACCGGTAAAAACAAGAACACGCGGTGCGGCCGAAGAAGACGTATAGGCCACGCGGCGGCATCACTGTTCGCGTAACAGGCTTTCTCTTGCGCGTGTAGAACGTCTATCCCAGCTTCCTCACTCTCAGCCACCGGGGGACCGGTCTGTGCTAAATACCTGCTGAAAAGGGCTGCCGGTCGATTTTTCACAGCGTGCTAAGTTTCCCATTAGTTGATGGGAATCATGAAACCATTCTATTGTAAGTAGGTAATACAGTCAGCATTTGAAAATAGGAGTGTACGCTGAAATGTATCTAATTTTATTTTAAAAACGAAAAAAGCGTCTTATTACGACTAAAAACGTTCAAAATTTGGGAAAAATGAGGTGTGACAACTGATTTTTTATATTTGTTTGTTTGCATTACTCGCCAAGAGATGGCGCCACTGCAATAATTATTATTCCCGAAAGTTTAACTTTGTTGGCTAAATCGAAGATAAAAGGTCTGGACAGATTTAGTGCCGATTCGTTATACGGTCTAATGCTTACAATTATGCATTAACTTGTTTTTAAAGTACACACTGAACCCCTGACAAGTTTGGTTTTGGTGGCATGGAATTATCACCCGAGGAAAACCTGTCGCCAAGGGTTGATGCTTCTTGCCGGTGGCTAGATTCTGGGTCGGTTTCTGAAGCCCGAACCCATCGTCGGCTAGACGACGAGCGCCCTGAAGAGCGCATTCGTGTGTGTGTGCGCTGTGTGCGAGGAAACCGTTTTACCGTTAAATAATCGACAGTCACCTTTTTTCCACCGATTCCTTCGCCGTTCGCTTTCACGTTACGACCACACCGACACGCCACGTCCACCCAGGAACGGGAAACTGGAGAAGGAGAGTAGCGAGAAGCGTGCCACGCGGCTGGCAGAGCCTGCCTCGATAATGGCTAATGCCATTACGTGTAGCCGGCTGAACGTGACGATATTTGGCATGCAGAAATTATTCACCTCAAACCTGCCTACCATTACCGTGTGTGTGTGTGTGTTTGTGTGCGGTGCCGGTGGGGTTGTGTTGCGAAGGCACTATTTAGAAAGTGCAGTTTCGGCACACAATTGCTTTACGCCCGTGTCTAACCCCGATGATTTGTGCCTTTCCGCCGACACATCGTTGTGTCGATTAGCTCATTTGCGAAGCTTCCTCGAGGGTAGTTTGCGAATAATCGTAGTGAGAAGGCACGGTGTCATCCAGAACAATCGTTTGTTTCATCTCGGTTACAAAAAAAGAAGGTGATCGAAAGTATTCAATCATGCGCGTGTAGCGTCAATTGTTTGGTTAAGCAGATTTGGCTGGATGGCAGCTTAACGTAAACAGTGTTTATTTATTGCTCGTGTAACCTTTGAGACATCCTCCACCTCTCGTACCCTCACACAGCCTGGATAATGATATCGGATTTCTTGTGCCCCAACATTTCGAGATAATGCTGTTCTGCTGCGCAAATCACTTGCGTTTCCCTCCAACAACCCCAAACACAACCGAACTTGAAACAGCTGTTTTTAAGGGTGGAACGAACTGTGATGTGGCTTTTTCTGAATGGTCGCCAATCGGATTGGATGTTTGCCGAACCGGACCAGCGGGTGAACTTTGCGAACGCGCACCGTAGGGCCGCACCACCTGATAAGACGAGCGATGTTTTCGGCGGAGCACTGCAGAACTGATAACATTACCATGCAATCGAAAGCAATAAATTTAAAAAAGTGCCGCGTGGCAGTGCACAAAACTGCACGAGATAAAGCGACCGACCAGGTGGGAACTTATGGACAGAACGTGAAAAAGCGCTCAACGGCGTGCAGACAACGAAGCTAATATTCATTCTACCTTTAATTTGAACCTGTCTGCGTTGCGGAGCCCAAATAAAAAAAAACGCATTATTTATGGGCATATTTTAAGTAGGGCACTTTTATTGTGATTTTTGAATGTGGTACACAAAATCATGTTTGTGCTTCGATGTGCTTTCGAAGCAAATCGGAGCACGTAATAATAAAAGTTAAAAATGATGATTCGATCGGTTTTTCGGTGTCAAACCGCCGTTCGCAACTCGTGCGTTGATTGAAGAATAGGCACAACAAAAAAAAAAACATGAAGCCCGCTCAATATGGGTGCAGTGCGTTCCGAACTTGGTCAGAACGAGTTTCGGCTACCATGCTCATTGCATTTGGTCACCAAAATTCTGGGGCAAGGATGATGATCTTTTCGAAAGTTCCCGTCCGAGCCGTGGAACTTTTCGGATCGCTTTACCATTCCAAAATATGCGCTTTTTTATCGTGTGGTTCCCGGAGATCGGCGAAACCCCGGACAGGTTCCGTCGCCGTACCAGT
Source organism: Anopheles farauti (assembly GCA_000473445.2). NCBI lineage: Eukaryota > Metazoa > Arthropoda > Insecta > Diptera > Culicidae > Anopheles > Anopheles farauti. The sequence continues at coordinate 10,797,066 of KI915042.1, forward strand.
TCGTACCAGTGTGCAAAGATTTGCAACTGCACTTGCTTCTCGCTCGGTGTGTAGCTTTAAGCGTAATTAACGCCCTTGGCGAGACAGTGCGCGTTTACGTAACGCTGGCGTAAAGCTGCAAGTAGTGATACAAAACGTAAACTGAAAAAAATCAACTTCACGTCTTCCTACGATTGTTCAATTCATGATTCACCAGGCGAACTGCGTAGAAGAGCGATACTGAGAGTTTATGCGTCTGAGGATCCGCTCATCCGTCGTTCGGGCGCGCATGATCGATGAACGTTTGATGAACACCAGCAAAATAATCGTCATGTCTGATCGACTGATCGGATCTGGTGCAATGGGTTGTTAAAAATAACCCCAGCGTAATACGCACTTTTATTGAAACGATATGCTGTTGTGGTGTCGTCGTGGGTGATGGTGAATAAATATCGGTACGATCTTGTCGATTACTTCACGATCTATGATGTGATCAGTTATAAAAGAGTTTACGGCGTCAAACAAAATTTAGATTTAATTTAAGGCAAATTATTTTCCAAATGCCTTTAAATTTATAATCTTTCTTTAAGTGCCAGTTATACCTTATACTCGCCTACTTTTCTTTTTCAGTTCTCACTCTAGAATTAAAAGTTAAAAAGGAAATTTAAAAATATAAACCAAAAACTATTTTATGAAATTGTTCTACAGATTATTAAGAACGCTTTTATTATTTTCCTTCATCGAGTCATATTCAATTAGGCTGAGATTTTAAGCCGCCTCACATTGGAAAGCTTGTACATCGTGTCCACCATGCAGCAAACGAATTGATGCACATTTTCCCATATCGTAAACATGTAAATCTCTCCATTTCGTTGGCAATATAAACACCGAGAGAAAATGTATCGCTTTTGCCTTCGTGTTGGCGGAAAAAACATTTTTCAAATAATCGAACATGTGTTTCCATTCCACCGTCACTCCATCGGCCGGCAGTGAGGGGAAATCGTGTGCGTCTGGTACTTCCCCTACTGGTGCAAATGATTAGCAGCGATTAGCGGACGGAGCAGGGTTGTTCAATTGCACAGCTTCCTCTCCTCCCAGTGGTGTCTGCGATGCGTAAAACGCCTTCCTTTGCATGCTGAGGAGTGAAATGGATGACCTACTGTGATAGCGGAATAGCACTAAGCACCGGTTGCACTTGCTTGGAGGCTAAACGCATGTCCTTCTTTCGATCGTTTGCCGCGGTGGATGTGAGGAGCTAGTCCTTCATGTGAAGCATGAAGAGTTTTTGTGGGAAGAATAATAAACGACCTTCCCCACTACGCCGTGCGCTTTATGAACGTCCAATGAAGCGAACATAATAGAACTACTTTAATTTTAACTCATGCAAACCTTCGCGCTCGGTTTGAGTAAGTACGGAGGAGGTTTCGTTAAACGCAAGGATGTGTGGCTTGAAATGTTGATGGTGGCAAGTGGTCAGAACTGAAAAGAACAGAATCAGCTCGTTAGTTTGTTTGGATCGACGGACGCGCATGAACACGGGATGCAGAAGCATGTCGTAACATAAGCCTTCATTCTGTGGTTAGAATTGTGCGCAACTTTATTTCAATTCGCTTCAAAAAGAGAATCATTTGCTTTCGTATCAAAGAAAACATACTGGATTCAGGGGGTCGTATGCGTTGGAGAATAGAAATAGGTCACCCGTGTTGTGTCAATCCGTGTGTTTGGCTGCTTCTACTATAGCGTTGGCGTTTGTTTCTGTCCCCGTCCTAGTTTGCATTCCCTTCGTCGTGAATTCTACATTCCAACGTCCTTCGCGTGCGTGTAAAGTGTGTAAAGTGTACAAAAGAAAGAAAAAAACAGCCGCATCCGTAGTATATACATCGAGTTATACACATTATTTTAAGAGTGAAGTAAACAAACAAAACACATCGCATTAAAAATGGCTCCGAAGGCGTCCGCTGAAAAGAAAACCCAGAAACAAAAGCCACAAAACGCTAACCAAAACCAACCCCAGAAGAAGGTAAATGTGATGCGATGGTGCGGTGTGGGAAGGTAGCCCGAAGTTAGGGAGGGGATGGCCGTTGCCGTGGCGACAAAGCAATGTGCACTTTTCACTAATCGATTCTCTCGATTTTCCCGCATGTGCGTTTTTCTTTCACAGGAAGTGCAGGGCAAGTCGAAGAAGAAGCAATCGTCGAAGGCGAGCAGTAAATCCTCTTCCTCGGTAACGTCCGTCCTCTGCAGCTTCCTGCTGGCCACATTCCTGCTGTTTGGCGTAACGGGCGCACTCATAGGCTATGACACGTACCGGGCCGGCGGCAAGTTCGAGGCCTCGTTCACCGGGCAGACGCTGAAGCAGGCCGGACTGCTGCCGGCGGTACAGGATGCGTGGACCTGCACGATGAAGTACAGCGCTCGCGGCTACAAGTGGGCCGAAGCGAACGTACCGGTGTACTACCAGGCCACGAGCAAGGTGCGTTCAGTGTCATTTTCCTCCATCTTTGGGGGACGAAATTTGTCATCTTTTATTTCGTTTTTGTTTTATGTTTCTTTTACTCTTTCTCCACCACAACCAGGCCCTTGGACCATACGTAGAATTTTCGATAGACTTTGGTAAAGTTCTCTGGAATGGTACCAAGAAGGGTTTCGCCAACGCGAAAGTGCTTGCACAGCAGAAGCTGCCAGTGGTGGCCGATTTCGTGAGTATAAAAACGAAAGTGCGACGATGGGATGCGAAAGCGTGCTTGTGACTGATGTACAATTTTCTTTTTCGTCTTTTCGTGCAGATCGAACAGTATGCACCGGGGCTGCCGAAGAAAATCGGCGATGCATCATGTACCCTCTGTGACACGGTGTGCACCTTCGTGAGCAACGCGTACAAGCACACGTTCGAGTTCTTCAAGACACAGGTGTTTGTGTAAGTGTGTGCCTGGGACATGCTGGTGTGGAAGCTTATTGCATTTGTTTGTGTTTTTTTGTTAATTTGTGAGCTATGTTAAGTAGGCTGGTTTTCGTTAGAACCTCTAGTTTTTTTTCATTTTGTCGCATGGCTGTTCTGATCTTTCTGGATTAAAGAAGGCCCCATTATGAGTGAGGGGAAGACGAATTTAGAAAAAAGAACAGAAGATTATCATTGTATTATCTTGTTTTTTTTTTAATCCTATATTCCCGTCAGCTGTTGAAATTACATTTTCTAACTATTTCTTTTGTCGTTGAAGTTTAAACAATTTATTGTTTGTCGTTTTGGTTTTAAATAAGCGAGTTTTGCATGTTTATCTAAAAGCTTCCACGTCGTTAATATCATTCCAAAATCTAACATTTTTTTACCTTGTTTCTCGCCCCAAAAACAGTGGGAAACTTTCCATGGAAAGCTTGGGAAAAGCCTTCAACAGTACCCAACAGGCTGCTGCTCAGTACTATAGCTGGTTCAACGATCAGGTGGATTTCTATGCCAAACTCAAGTAGAACGAGCGTCTTACCATCAGCAGCAGTAACAACAGTAAGAAGAATTTCTCTCACTAAAAAACCCCTCATTTCGATCATCGCCGGAACCCAACTGTGTAGCGACTCCATCGAGGTGCAGGCGCGTTCTTTCGTCGTAACGACGGATAGCATCATGCAGCGAGCATCACGCAGCAAACGATTGCAGTTTGGCGGAAGGAGGGGTATTAGTTTTTGAGATGAAAAGTGAATAGGGTGGACGAGAGACTGCATTAGGAAAATGGAAAAAAGTGTAATTGTTTCTAGCAATAAGGGATAGCAGATGCAGGTGGAGCGAAAGATCAGAGTCAGAGAAAACGAGCAAAGGTGAAGCGTGCTAGATAGAAGTGTAAAGAGAAAACATTCTGGACATGCATAAAGTCATAACTACGATCACAAAATGGAGCAAAACACGCCGGCGTGACATAAAAGAGGAAAGCAGCTTACTGCGAGACCATCCGCACGTGAAACTGTAACAGGATTCCATAAGTCATATTCGAACGATCATTGCTATCACTAGACTGTTTGGTTTTCTAAGTGTGTACGACATTTTTTTTTTGTTTTGTGTTCAATTCGTTTGTGTGCATCATGTCTGTGAGTATATTTTGTATGTGTAGGTGTTTAATGCTAAAATTGACCACAAAACCCAACAACGCTAAACAATAACATAAACGAACGAGATTAAGTTGGAGTTTGGATGTGCATTTTTTGTGCGAAGAAAAATTAATCCGGAAACAAGAAATTGTCAGATAGTAACATTAATTTTCTATGTGTAGAAGAAGAGATATATGAGTAAAACAATCCATAACAACAACAACAAGCGCATTACCGCAGTGAAAACTGAAGACTTTTACAATTGTACATTTTCTTCTTGTTAAAAAAAATAATTCAGCAACAAACATGATTCCACGGAATGAAGTGACTTAATTTGGAAACTGTTCCCATCACAGTAGCCCACCCATCACTACTGGAGACCGGTACGTGTGTGCGCAAGTGTGCTCAGCTCCTCAACATGTCGAATGGGTTTTTTTCATCTTTGTTTCTTAGATTGACTGTACTGGGCCTGTATGTAAATGGTGTGCTAGTACTTTGTTTTAGACTATTGGCACACTATCGATTTGGGGCGGTAGAATGTGCAAACGATGCACACGAACGGATTTGTGCGTGTGCTGAAGGTTCCCGTTCGCCTTCCTTTCCCTTCCGGTTGGGTTGGTGGTTAATAACGTACGGCGTAATAAAAGTGCATGGAAATGAAAGTTAAGTAAGTGAAAATGTTTTCAATATTGTTTTTGCTTAACATTTGAAAGAACGTGAAATACTATTGTTGGTTAAGTATCAACTACTTTCGGATTGTGGTTAAACCACGAAAGTTCTCAAATGGTCCAGGTGAAACAACACTAAACAAGACTAGCATATCTGACCTGAGGAATAGTTTAAACAAAAAATATTTACGAAAGTGGATGATTGAAGCACCCTTTGTCACAACATGTGATCGAGAATTGTTTAGTAGTGATACAACAATATCACATTAACATCATAAACAGTGCTTGCATAAATTCTTTAGTTGAGCATATTAAATTTGCCATTTGTATGTGAAACGAATTTAGTAGTTGGTTTTAAATGGCGCTGCTTTATGAGACTGTATTCGGTTCATTTGTGAAACTTTTTAATCAACTACTTGTTTCTACACTTTTCGGAAGACAAAACCATACCACTGAGCCAAAAATGTTCTTTCTAAAGTGCTCTCATATCACTTTGTTGCTCAAATTATCCAAATTTTTTGGATAAGATGCATAACCACCAACGGAATGGGATAATCGTTTTTTTGTTGTACCGGGTTTGAATGTATTTCAAAATTAATATACAAGGAATCTGTCGAATCCTCTATGTGTGTGGCGGCATATGTGCACACAACTCTAGTACGCATCGACACGTGGTGGTGGTGCATAGTAACCATCACCCTTGCGCTCACCGTTCCATCCCTGACGATGTCTTTCCATTCGCATGGCCTAGCAAAGAAATGTACAAAGGTAAACATAAATAAAACCAATCCCGTACAACACGGATTAGGACCAAACACCGTACCTTGAATCTAGCGATCTGTTTCGTCATAAACGCACACTCCTGGAAGTCGGCCAGCAGGTCGGCACACTTCGTCGCACCGCGCACGGTTCCGTACGCCTCCAGGCAGTCGATCGATGCCATCTCCAGCTCACCGCACTTGTCGTACTGCTGGAAGTTGACCATCGATGCGGTCAAATCGGTGAACGGTGAGCGGAAAAACGGTCCGAGCGACATTTTGCACCGGCTGAAAGGTTCGTGTAAGAAAAACAAATTATTTGGAAAATCATCTCTATGAATTCCGGGATCTCGGTGCTCTCTTGGCGCAGACAGGCGATATCAAAATAATGCAACCTGCTGTGATGTAACGTCAGTCAGGGAGCCACAACCTCACAGAAGTACACTTATTAGAGGGTAATACTCGGCAGTATTCTTTGCGCGAACAACTTCTACGTTAACAATTTGTTCTTGTGATTAGAAAACAGCGAAAAAGCTGCTTTAATCGAATAAATCGGCAGAAAAACTCACCTTATGAAGTGCAGTGAACACAAATGTTTTTCTTTTTCTAGCTGTCTTTTAGCTAAACAACTGTCAAATATGTGACAGCAGCAGTGTTGCCATTTCTTCTATATAAGATTCAGGATTTTCCGGTTGGTTGAGGATCGAGATTTGAACTACTTTATCTATGTTTTTAGAACAATTATTTATCTGTTTAGTTTATTTACTCACTTTTTCTTTCTTCATGTTTTTTTTTTTATATTAATCGTCCTGTTCGTATTTTGGTTCGCGTTTTGGTGATTTTCTCTCGTAATCGTGACGTGCCGCATTTGATCTATATGATCTGTTATCCTGTGAACTGTAGTGATTAAGATACCGTCTATTGTCATACCTATCGCTATAGCCATTCGATCCTTGCTCGTTTCTATCTCTATGACTAGATGAACTATTATTGTCATATGATTGTCTATAGGAATTTCTTCCATAATCGTAGGATTCGCGACTACCATAGCCTCCATTGTTTCGATCATTGTAGCTTCTACTGCTTTCAGATCGCGCACGATCTCTATTACTAATATACGGATGTCCTTCCGCCCGTCGGTCCCGGGCAGTCTCATAGCGCCGTGAACTTGATTTTCTTTCCCCGGACCTTCCATCATCCCGATTCCATCTACCGCTATGGGAAGGATTACTTTCGGAATCGCGCCCAAGTAACTGCTCCTGACGCCTGATCGCACGCTCTTCCGAGTCTCGCCGGTGCAATTCGTTTCTGCTCAACCCAAACTGCTCCAAATTTCGGTCGTAGTCCCCAAACTCGTACCCCGCTTCCGGTGTTCGTTCTCGCTCCGGTACTGGTTTTGGTGTTTGCATCAAAGGGCTTTCTATGGCGATCGTTTGTTGTACACCGTTTTTCATTAGTGCGGCGTCAGCACTCTTTCCCACGAATTTGTTGGCGTTAGGCACGATAAACGCTCCATTTTCATCTCTTTTCACCTTACAGTTTTCTAGCGGATCGTACGCTTCGTAGGTGAATTCATCCCAACATTCCGTATCGTTCTGTAGGGTATTTTCATTGCTAGCTGATGGAATCTTTCCTTTGTTATCTGACCCGTCTGTATGATAAATGAGCGTCTCTGGCGTATCCTCCTGTTGGGAAGTGGACGTGGACACGTTAAATTTGTACACCTCCAGATAAACCCGACTGGGGCAATCTTTCAAGTGTTGCTTCAGATCCTCTTCCTTCACCAGATGGGACGTGTTTAGCGAACATCGGACAAGCTTAATTTCCGGATTTTGGCGTTGGCACTTGACAAGGTGTCGCGAGAACGATTTAGCCACTACGAGATGGGAACGATCGAATGGACACTCCCGGAAATCGGACATTTTTTATGCGTAATAAGTGTTTGCTTTGATATTGCTTTTCACTTTTGCTTCCGTTTCATGGTTTGTTTTGGTTTTATGCTGACACATAGACGAATACTTGCGCTACTTAAAGGCCGTGTTGCCATGTTCTTTGTGTGTGCATCCTTTTGAAACTAAATTTAAAAATTGTTCTTTCAACAGGTTACAAAATCATCGATTTAAAATTCAATAAATTCATAGTTGAAATAGGCTACATTAAAGCCGTAATATAAAATATACGATTGTAATTTTTTTTATTTATTCCTTTGACTTTATATTTTAATCATCCCTTGAGAAGTAATTAAACAGTTTAGTAATAACTCATCCACATCTAAAAGAAGTTATCAACTATTTCTGGGGAACATCGGTTTGTCCTGAAACCGACTGATATTATCACGATATCGAACATTTTAACTTACCATCGGTCGAGCAGATCGAGGAAGAATTGAACAATAAATATAAGACAAGCCACCATTTGTGATATTATGTTCAACGCTCCGAAATTCAGTAAAATCATGTTTCCTTTCGATAGTCACAGTTTTGCACTTTATTGGAACAAAACAACAACTCTCCCACGGTAGGAAAGGGTGCAAAAACCTCACCTGAGTTACACACACGGTGCGCGTGCGCACTTTACTTACGAGCTTATTATGATACAAAATCTGAACAGAAAAAAAGTTAACAAAGAAAAAAAATGAATAAAACACAAATCAATTCCAACAGTCTGTGGAAGACACTCGCTCTGTTCGCTTGCTCGCTCGCTCGCACTAATCACTAACTTCTATGCATTTTTATATCAGCAAATCACACCAGATGAGTTTGCCGGTCGAACAGGTCCCTCTTACAAGCTGTCGTTCTAAACCGAAGTCCTGTGGGCAAGGCCAACCTTTTCCGCAAAGTTGCCAAGTAAGCTTCCGAGGGCTGAATCCGGTACCGATTTGAACTTGAATGCAATAGTCGAGTAGTAGCAGTTGTAGAACAATGTTCGTACTTGATTCAGTCGCTCACGACGCCTAAAGGGAGAAGCAACGAGAAGAAACGACACAAGGTAAAATATAATAGCGTTAAGCAATAAAGACATATGAATAATAACAAAAATCTTAGGGTAGATGTAATGAACTTGACATTTTCCATATAAATTGCAAGTCAAAGTAGGACAAAGTACCGACTACATAGATCCACTGAAGCTCGAACGATATTTTTTTTTACTTTTCTATCTTTTTTATATAAAATTGTATTTTAATGCAGAGGAGAGAATAGATTTTTCACATTTTAAGCAGATTTATAAATTTACAGAAGCGATACTGATTGAGAAAACCCGAATTAGTTTTGATAAATATTATGGGCTGTTGCGCATAAAGATGTACTAAAACGTTGCAACGACAAATAAACATGGTTTTGTTGTAAATTTACAAAGCAATAGTACAAAGAAAGCTAGAATCTAGAAAGAATAAGGAAATTTTTTATGTCAGCTATGGAAAGCTACATAACTCAGGCGGATTTGATTGGGATTTTGTATACTCATTATAAACGAGGAAAATAATATGTGAAATCGGTATGCATTATATCGAAATCAACCACAAACCTAATGATCACACCTGCAGCAGTAACTTACATGGCGTAAAAGTCGTGACTGTATGATGAGCTGAAACATTCGTCGTCCAAAATCGTGCAGCAGCTTGAGTCCTGCGACTGCTGCAGATGTTGCAAGTGTGGAGGCACATTTCCGGACCCATGATGATGGTGGTGATGGTGGTGTTGGTGGAGGTGTTGGTTAGCATTAGGCGTTGTGGCGGTCGTATCCGTGGCTATGCCGCCGCCATGGTTGTTACCGTAAAGATTGCTATATACATGGAACTGGTGTTGCTGTTGATGGAGCTGGTGCTGCGACTGTTGTTGGTGATGATGATGCTGATGGTGGTGTTGATGGTGGGGATGGTGCTGAGCGGTGTGATGCAGTTCGGACGCCGAGTCTGTGCTCCGAAGGCTCCCCGTACCAGAAATCATCTGCCAACTGCCGACGGACAGCGATGACGTGGACTCCTGACGTTGCCTTAGCCTGCTCGCTATCGGCACCGAGACGGGACTAGTTCTAGACGCGGGTGGAGACGGATACGGTCATCGATAAAGAGTAGAGGAGCATTAACGTAACTGGCAAAGCACAACACCCACCACCGAGCACGAAGGGTTTGAGAACACACAAAGAAACAGAAAAGCACAAGCACAGCGAAATACATTGCAAATACAAATTTTGCCATTCAATCGTTCCAAAAGGGTACTTAACGATATCCTACACGGAAGCAACGCAACGGAACAGAACAGAACTTCTTACAGAAATCCAGAATCCAAAGGCGCGAACAACACCACGAGTATCGAAATTTCGTCAAACAAACTGCCATGGGGGAGTACGGTACGAACAAATTTCGAATTTGTTTTGGGCGGGCGAACGGACGTGGTAGAGTGGTAAAAACTACTAACCTTTTCGGTTGCGGCGACCAAGCGCAATGATTACTGAGATTAGTAGTACTATCGTTCGATATGCATCCAATACTGCTATTACTATCGTGACTATGCGCTAACCAGCCATTGCTGTTTTGTGGGGCAGGGTGAAGATACGAGGAAATAGGGTTTTGTTTTGTTTCGGTTTGGTTCAAGGAAAGTAGAGGGAAAGGATTTTTTTTGACACCGGGGATCGGGAATAGGGGATGGATAGAAGAATAAATAAATAAAATACAGAGCGCGATAAAAAAATGCGTGAAAGCGTGATACAAGGGTACATGGGAGATAAATAAAGTATGAAACGCGTGTTTTTTTTAAATGACGGAAATAAGGGTGAAGGTAGGTTCGACTTACTGCGGGTGTTGACGGTACAGAACGTACGGGAATTTGGCATACGTATGGGGACGAAGAGCGGAATCTGAATATTTTTATCACAATGTTTAGTGATTATTGAAGAGCAAACATTGGTAAGAATAAATCTTCCAAAACAAACCAGTCGAAATTAAAATCATAGTTGGCTGGTGAGTAGTGGCAGATATTCTACATGCCTTTAGCAGACGCTATATAAATCTTATTTTAGATATGTAACCCAGCGCTCTGGCACCTCTCGAACCAAACAAACAAGACAGCCAAGTTCGATAGGGTGCTCT